>JAMWET010007578.1:0-5000 GCA_024036415.1 Prochilodus magdalenae | reverse complement strand
GTGACTGAATCGTGCTGAGTGTTTTAAAAGGTGGTATATAACTAAAACAGACTCAGCTGGAAATTCTCAGAACCTCCTAGGCCTTCAGAGGTCTTACTCATGAGCTTAACCTTCAGCATAACACTTCTTAATCTCCCATAGGAGTCTGGAAGGTCTAGATCAGCTAGTTCAACAAAAAACGAGCCCCCTCTGTGCGGTTCTGGGGGTGTTTGGTTGGTTGAGGTGAATGTAGATTTAAACCACACTGAGCTGCTGGAACAACCGGGTTTTTTATTTGTCCTGTAAGCTTGCCTCAGTGACAGTGATATACAGTTGGAGGATTTCAGGTGGTTAAACTGATCAGAGTTGTAATTTGGAGAACATTAAAACATGCAGATTTTTAAAGTAATTAATTCATTTCAGGTCAAATGATCATTCCAGCAATACCTTAATGAAATGATGCTCCTCCTCCATCTCTTGGATCGGCTGCTTTAGCCTGGCCTGCAGCTCCTCTAGTCGCTGGGCATGACCTGCTAGTCCAGCTACACAGCTCTCCCAGGTCTGAACACAGAGCACAGGGTAGGAGTCAATGTCCTGTTATAGGACTCCAACAGAACACAGACCAGAACACAGACCAGAACACAGACCAGAACACTGACCAGAACACTGACCAGAACACTGACCAGAACACAGCAGCTCTTCTAAAATTCTATTCACGCGTTAATATATGTGTTAATGTCCGTGTTAATGTATGTGTTAATGTCCATGTTATTGTATGTGTTAATGTATTTATAAATGTATGTGTTAATATATATGTTAATGTACGTGTTAATATATGTGTTAATGTATGTGTTAATGTATGTGTTAATGTATGTTTTAATGTATGTGTTAATGTATGTGTTAATGTATGTGTTAATGTATGTTTTAATGTATGTGTTAATGTATGTTTAATGTATGTGTTAATATACGTGTTAATGTATTTGTAAATGTATGTGTTAATATATATGTTAATGTACGTGTTAATGTATGTGTTAATATATGTGTTAATGTACGTGTTAATGTGTGTGTTAATGTACTTGTTAATATGTGTTATGTACGTGTTAATGTATTTTTTAATATACGTGTTAATGTACGTGTTAATATATGTTTTAATGTATGTGTTAATATACGTGTTAATATATGTTTTAATGTATGTGTTAATATACGTGTTAATATACGTGTTACTGTATGTTTTAATGTATGTGTTAATATATGTGTTAATGTATGTGTTAATGTTAATCTAAAATGATGCTCCCGATGCTGCTGTCACACATACAGTCTGGAATATGACGCGCTAATATAAATACAGAACCATTATATACTCCAGATATTGATCAAGTCTTCATTCAGAAAAGTTAAAGCCCCCCTAGCCCCCCACTCCCGGCAGGGAATCAGACGGATCAGTTTGGGGACAGACATAGGAAATTTAGTTCAGGCCAGCGATGACCCGGCCCGGTCTCAGACGTGCTGTAATCAGCGTCTCTGTAGCCGCATGTGTACAGTCGTTTCACTGTGGACAGAATTCCAGGACTGACCCGGCAGATTTGGGCTGGACGGTGGGAGATTAGCCCCAATCTACTACTGCAGCTTGGCACAGGCAGAACTTTCCCTGGGCCTGGTACAGCACAGAGACGCACTCTCGGTGAGGGGTCACCCCTCCGTGAGGTCAGAGCGTTCCTGACCGACTTCCTCCTCTCTATAAACACTTTCACTCTGATAGACCTGAGACAGAACTCTCTCTCTAACCGGTCACTCACCCTGATGATGTCGGCAGTGAGGGCTCGCCTCTTTCCCAGAATGCACAGGGAGCTCTCCCAGGCCTCTTGCAGGGCAGCGAGGTCAGTCTGCAACTGGACCTGAGTGACCTCATCACTCACGGAGAAGAGCTGCCGGCCCACGTCCAGCAGGAGCAGATACCCAGAGACTGACCTGTGGAAGAGTAGCTCAGCATGCTGGGGCAGGGGAGAGAGAGAGAGAGAGGGAGAGAGAGAGAGAGAGAGAGAGAGGGAGGGAGGGAGAGAGAGAGAGGGAGGGAGGGAGAGAGAGAGAGATAGAGAGAGAGAGAGAGAGAGAGAGAGAGAGAGAGAGAGAATGGGACAGAGAGAGAGAGAGACTGCGTGAGGAGAGGGGAGCTGAGAGAGGTAGACGAGAGAGAGAGCTGGGAGGAGAGAGAGAGAGAGAGAGAGAGAGAGAGGGAGAGAGAGAGAGAGAGAGAGAGAGAGAGGGAGGGAGGGAGGGAGAGAGGAAGGGCGAGAGAGAGAGAGAGAGAGAGAGAGAGTCACTGCTGATGTTCTGCTGCTGGTGTAGACGTGGTGGTGCTGATGTAGTAAGTGCAGGAGCAGACTTACCTTCATGTCCTGCAGTGAGAGGCGCAGGCTGCTGAGGCTGCAGTTGTCTGGGGCCCAGCGGTGCGGGATGAGGGTGGCTCTGAAATGTTGAGTGTAGCTTGCGGGAGTTTCTGAGCGTTGGTGTGTAAAGTTCACTGTTGTAGGAGGAAACACTAGAGACCGCCGCTGAGCAGCTCTCTGCACTGCACCCTGCCAGTGCTCTCTCAGTTGAGCCAGCTTCAGCAGGAAATCACTCCTGAGGAGGAAACACAGCACATGACCTCCAACCCTGAAACCCACGTCCCCACAGGACTACTGCACATCCCCACAGGACTACTGCACATCCCCACAGGACTACTACACATCCCCACAGGACTACTGCACATCCCCACAGGACTACTACACGTCCCCACAGGACTACTACACGTCCCCACAGGACTACTACACGTCCCCACAGGACTACTGCACATCCCCACAGGACTACTACACATCCCCACAGGACTACTACACATCCCCACAGGACTACTACACATCCCCACAGGACTACTACACGTCCCCACAGGACTACTACACATCCCCACAGGACTACTACACATCCCCACAGGACTACTACACGTCCCCACAGGACTACTACACGTCTCCACAGGACTACTGCACATCCCCACAGGACTACTACACTTCCCCACAGGACTACTACACATCCCCACAGGACTACTGCACGTCCCCACAGGACTACTACACGTCTCCACAGGACTACTACACGTCCCCACAGGACTACTACACATCCCCACAGGACTACTGCACGTCCCCACAGGACTACTACACGTCTCCACAGGACTACTACACATCCCCACAGGACTACAACACGTCCCCACAGGACTACTACACATCCTCACAGGGCTACTACACGTCCCCACAGGACTACTACACATCCCCACAGGGCTACTACACATCTCCACAGGACTACTACACGTCTCCACAGGACTACTGCACATCCCCACAGGACTACTACACGTCTCCACAGGACTACTGCACATCCCCACAGGACTACTACACGTCCCCACAGGACTACTACACGTCCCCACAGCACTACAACACGTCCCCACAGGACTACTACACATCCCCACAGGGCTACTACACATCCCCACAGGGCTACTACACATCCCCACAGGGCTACTGCACGTCCCCACAGGACTACTACACGTCCCCACAGGACTACTACACGTCCCCACAGGACTACTACACATCCCAACAGGGCTACTACACGTCCCCACAGGACTACTACACGTCCCCACAGGACTACTACACATCCCCACAGGACTACTACACACCCCCACAGGACTACTACACGTCCCCACAGGACTACTACACGTCCCCACAGGACTACTACACGTCCCCACAGGACTACTACACGTCTCCACAGGACTACTACACATCCCCACAGGACTACTACACGTCCCCACAGGACTACTGCACATCCCCACAGGACTACTACACACCCCCACAGGACTACTGCACATCCCCACAGGACTACTGCACATCCCACAGAACTACTGCACAGAACTACTCGCCCCGACAGGACGACTCCACGTCCCCACAGGACTACTACACGTCCCCACAGGACTACTACACGTCTCCACAGGACTACTACACGTACCCACAGGATTACTACATGTCTCCACAGGAAACAGGACTACTCTCCACAGGACCTACTACACATCCCCACAGGACTTACTAACAGACTATACTACATCCCCACAGGACTACTACACATCCCCACAGGACTACTACACGTCCCCACAGGACTACTGCACATCCCCACAGGACTACTACACGTCCCCACAGGACTACTACACATGCCACCACAGGTCTACTAAACGTCCCCACAGGACTACTGCACCTCCCCACAGGACTACTACACGTCCCCACAGGACTACTACAACCTCTACACGTCCCCACAGGACTACTGCACTCCCCACAGGATTATAACTGCACGTCCCCGCAGGTAACTACTATTACATACGTCCCCACAGGACTTACTGCACATCCCCACGGAACTACTGCCGATCCCCTACAGGACCTAACGCCATTCCCCACAGGACTACTACACGTCCCCAGCAGGAATACTACACGTCCCACAGGACTACAATCAACGTGTCGCCCGTGCTAGGACTTACTGCCCATCCCCCGGACTAACTTGGTGTGCACATCACCCACGGGACTACTGCAACTATCCCCACAGGACTACTTGCAACATCCCCACACGGACTACTACACGTCCCGCCCGCAGGACTACTACACTTCCCACAGGAACTACTGCACATCCACAGGACTACTACAACATCCCCACAGGACTACTACAACAACGCCCCCACAGGACTCTTGCCCATCCCCACAGGACTACTACACTACACATCCCACAGGACTACTTCACGTACTCCCAGGGCTACTGTCACTGCACGTCCGCACAGGACCTACTGCAAACGCCCCCCCAGGACTACTACACATCCCCACAGGACTACTGCACATCCCCCACAGGACTACTACCACCATGCCCCACAGGACTACTACACGCCCCCACATGACTATGCCATCCCCAGGATACGACACATCCCCACATTACTACTACACGTCTCCACAGGCTACTGCACGTCC
>JAMWET010007577.1:0-167639 GCA_024036415.1 Prochilodus magdalenae | reverse complement strand
ACGCTCATCTTTACAGCTTTACCTCTTTTCTCTCTCTCTCTCTCTCGGATGAGTTCCAGACATGCACTCACCTGCCTTTCGGACTCCGCTGCGCACACTCGCTCCTTCAGCTCAGACACCACATCCAGAGCATTATTAGCTATGCAGAAACAACAAGTCTTGCAAGTCGTTCTCATTGTCTCTTCTGATGCGTTGTTTGGTGGTACCGGCTGTAAGGGCACTGCCCTGTGCTTGCTATCCGAGCGCTTGAACATAAGATTTAATGCTGGCCCACCAACCTAGTCGGGATGCACCTAATGTATCCTATTAAGTAGGAAAAACATCTCAATTCAGGCAGAACGACTCTAAATACCTATAATGACTTAATGAGGCAGTTAAGTGGCTGTTGTGCGTTGTGCCAAAAGAACCACCTGTTGACCTTGATGGCATCCTATAAAGCACATTATTATGTCTCTCACACAATTATATATTATATATATATAGTATATATATTATATATATCATAGTAGTATATAGTATATATACACCACACGACACACCACAAACACCCATCAACACTGATAGGTTATACTGTGGTATGACATGCCGCCATACAGCAGCACATACCTTAAACTGAGACAGCCGTGGACATTAATAGTCAAAGAAGGTGCTGCTGGTACCTCATAATTGTTAACTAGCTCCTGGACGGACAGAGGCCAGGCACCCAGCATGCAAATCCAGGCATGCAAACGTCGGCTGAGTCGCAGTGGGTATCCATGACTGCCTTGTGTTCCTCTTGGCTTGTTCTTTCCCCTGCTCTGCCACACACTACCACAGTATTCCTATGCACACGCCACCACAGACGCTGGACGCTAGTCAGATGAGGGGGTCCCAAGGTCCTGCCTTCTGATCCTCCGCTCAGCCTCCACAATGAAGAGCCGTACAAGACATGAGGGGGGGAGAAGAGGAAAAAAACAAAACACAATCGCGTCTGGTTCTAGCTACTTAAAATGCAGATCCCCCTTCCAGCTCTCTTCACTCAGCTCATGGCCCCCTCTCTCGTCCTCTTCTGTACTGTCTTCGAACAACTCATGGAGAAGACATTGTCCTCCATACTTGCACTTCCTTTTCTCAGTATTTATGGTTTTTGTATATATTTCTAACACCTGCCAGGAGACCATAAAGAAAAGTGCTTGTGTGTGTGAGATAGAGAGAGGAGGAGAGAGAGAAAGAGAGAGCGTCAAGTTGCTGTCTGGTGGAGAGGAGAATCTTGCCTAAGATGGTATTTTTGTGTATGTGATGTCTAGATTCCTGTGTGTCAACAGTGATGCAGGCAGGCAGGTACTGGGGGGGAGGGAGAGAGAAAGGGTGAGAGAGGAGAGAGGAAGAGAGAGAAGAGAGAGAGAGAGGAAGAGGAGATAGAGAGAGAGGAGAGAGAGAAGGGGGTGCTGCATGGGAATGCATCATGCATCCAAGTGCTGGCGTATGTGTAATTAAGTAAGTATCACTTTAGTAGAAAGCAAGCAGCTGAGAGGAACAGCTTTCAACTCAAGCCATACTGCCATTAACTCCCCCATTCCTCACTCCGTCCCCACAGCACTATGCAAAAGACCGCCCCTCTTTCATTTAATATCCACTCAAACAGCCATCAGGTACAAGACTTTGTCAATTTTTCAGTGCAGGAAAGAAGCATGGAACAGGCCAGCACAGAACCGCATAGAGACTGCACAAAGAGTTCGGGTCTGAGTTCATAAGAGGAACCTAGGGGAACGTCTGTCTCTGAAGTAGCTGGCATTTTCTGTTTTCTAATGTACCCAAGTAATCACCAGACACATTCGGTGACGTTGAGGTCTGGTCTCCAGGGTGGCCAGTGGGTTCGTATGAGAACGCTTTTGTTCCCTTTTCTCAGTGAGGACTTCTTGTCGCTACACATCCTTTCAGACCTTTAATTGTAGCCAGAGTTTTTCTCACAGTGTACATATGAATGCACGGAACACCGGTGAATGTTTTTTTGATGTTCTCCTCTCTCTCAAAGATGAAAGATTTTAGTGTTTTTTTATGTGATGGTTGACAGTTTTGGTGGTCTACAGGTCTTGCCTGTTAGGTCTGCGCTGTGATGGACTTGCGGCCTAGGCATAAAGCATTTGGGATGGTAAGTATTATGAATTCATTGAAACTGTCTAAAGTTGGCCCTCAGTGAAAGAAATATACACACAAGAATAAATGTAGGGGCAAAGAAATGTACGTGTCTTTATTGCCCTCAACCACCCAGTGGCATCAATAAAAGCACAGTCTATTTGTTTTGGCTTTTGTATGTGTAAGTACTACAACGGTTTTAATGTTGTCTCCTAAACCCATCCAGTTTTTTGCGCTTCCGACTGCCGAAATCAAGCCTTTGAACATTTGCCGGCCCCGAGTCAACACGTACTATTAAAGTACTAATACCACATCATTTAGAAAAAACAAACAGCAGAATCAAAATATGATTCTGCTCATACATTCTTATGTATAAATACCACAACAGACTGGAAAGCCATGTCAGACCTGCATGAAAATCGCATTTATACAATTTACCTGTACATTTATAAATCCAACCGACTGTAAAAAAACTAAATATATAAGAAAAGACACAACTGATTTTTGTAAAATAATTATTGATCAATAACTACTAGTTTGGAAATAAGGGAAGTAGTAAACTTGGTCTATACATAAGAAAGTTATCAGATTCTGCTTTTACAAACAGCTCAATAAAATCACGAACAATGACAGTGATCATTACATAATACTCATATCGCTTACTGCTGCTGTTTATTTTTTATTTAATACTCTGCAGTCACTTTTAGAGGACTATGATTCATCTAGATCAGGGTTTCTCAACCTAGTGGGCCAAGAAACCACAAGGGTGCCAAGAAGCACACACCCATGGACCAATGGGCCTGACCATACTGGATTTGGAAGCTTGCTCTTGTGTTTGAGTATTTGTGTGCCGAAAGTTCATATGTATATCATATTAATCGATACGTATTAACACTGAATCTACATGTATACTTAATGAGCACATAATTAAGCTTCTTCAGTTTTTAAGACAGCATAGTCGCTGACTTCCACTTAGCCAGCATCTCTGACTTAAGCTCTCTGACTTAAAGGTTTTTAAAATTCTGACAACCAAATATTTTTGTAGTGATTGGTATACATTCAATTGTAATTTCTTAGGAAAAGTTTTTTAATAATAATATTTATTTGGTTACTACTAGCAGTTCATCATCTGAAATGATAGGGGTTTATAGGTGTACAGGCGCTCAACATCTGCATGATAAAAATGTAACCACTGGGTACAACTTAAATGCCTTAAATGCCAATCACGCAATGATACGGTACTCAGCTAAACCTACGTAATGATGAACTTGAGGAAATCACAAGACATTCAGGAATTACAGACGTCACAGCCACCAGCAGCCTGTCTAATTATTTTATTTAAATATAGTAAATGACAGCCAGGGCAGTCTAAAAAGCCCTGGTAAATTCACTGACAGCCAGTCAGCTGGGCTCTGTGCAACAATTCCTCACTGCTTGTTCTCTAGTTTTGTAAAACAACATCTTGCAATGTTCTGTATGGAACCCTAAACGGCTCCTCTAATAATGAAACTGATCAGATGAATGGTTTTGTTATAAACTCTAACAGCTACATGTATTAATATAAAGAAACAATATGGCCGAATTCTTTATAAAGTAGTCTTTATCTGCTCAAAAACCAAGACTATGAAATGGCACCTAGATATCGCTTTAGCTTTAATATGCTGCATAATAATTGTATTGTTTTTACCAAAAATAATTTACAGAACCCTCACAATAAACCGGATGGGTCATAAAAAAGAATTCCCACATCAGCAACCAGTGTGAGAACCACTTTGGCATTTAACCATTATAACAGAGCATCCTGTCTTACCACTGTTTCTGTATGTCTTGAGATTTTCTGATTATAAGTTAGATTGTGAACAATGTGAAGAACATTTCTAAGAACCACATTCTTATGCCCCCCTCAAAAAAACAAGCAACAGGAACTAGAAGGCATTAATGAAGGTCTGAGAATAAGGATAATGAGAATGGGGAAAGGTTTAACTGTGTGGAAACTGAATCAATCTTTGTGTTCACAGTTCTTCTTTATGTATGCACAAACAGATCATGAAGCAGAGATAAGAGATATGCTTAACACTTATACTACTGATAAGAAGACAACAGCGTAAAGTACTGAATCTGAAAACTGTCACATCATCAGTCTGTAGTGATCTCTAGTTTACATTTAGGTTCTCATTGGTAACACCTGGAATTAGCATATAAACAACATGTATGCTAGTTGAGATGAAACCATGGTGAACTACCGATACACTACAGATATAGTGCATCGTAATGTTAAAAACAAGTAGCATATATATATATATACATATATACAATTTTAGACATAACTTCATATACTTATACAATAACTTAATAAAGTATGTCCTAAACTATTTCAAACCTACCTACCCTCCAGTCTGGTATAATGTCCTTTTGGGCCACAGAAAGCCTTTTCTGTACAGAACATGTCCTGTAACTAACTCCAAGCTGGTGTACTAATATCGTTTTAACAGAAATGTGGGTTAGGCCTCTATAAACAAACACGACCCAGAGAACTACCATCGTTTTAGAAGAGAAACGAGCTCAGAGTTCAGCCAGCACGGCCAAACACGGAGTGCACATCTGGCCAGGTGTGTCAGGAGGTCCTTTTAACGGGAACTAGCAGATAACCAGTGTAGGCTAACCAGCTAGCACGCAGCTAGAACATTAGCCCAGAGCATCCACCCTTTCTAACCTAGAACAGAACCTCCACGGGCTTATATTTCCTGGACTCAAAGATTCAGACCCCAAAAGAAGAGCTGTAGACCTGAAAAGGCAACTTTCACACCTGAGAACCATCTTCTCACACACAGCTCCTCCGGATCTAACGCGCCTCGGCTTCTCAGGCAGCCAGAGTCCCACTGCGCATGTCCGGAGCGTCATCGCGCCTGCTCGATTCTCATTGGACGATCAGGGTGTGATGGGCTGGACAACTGAGATCCTCTAAAAAACTTATATCAAGTCTTTAAAATATTATGTTATTAATACTTATATTATATTATATAGTTATTAATAATAATTATTATAATTTTAAACAAAGCCAAAACTATACTGACACATCGTACATTTTTCATGTTGGAGCCCTAAATCCAAAAAAAAAAAATACATAAATCATTAATTTATCATCATCATCATCATTATTATTATGATTATTATTATTATTATTATTTTGTAGCTATTATTGTATCTTTTAATGTTTAATAACTAGGTAGTGGTATCTCATTTGACCTAAACTTCCACATAGACACAAGGCCAGCAGCATGCAGGCGGTTCTTTAGATCACTAAATGCTGTTACAATATACCGCCACTAGGTGGCACTGTGTGAATGAGAAACACTGAAAACACACTGCTGTATTACATTTTTATTCATGTTCCTCTTTGAAGCCAGCTTCTTCAGCAACAGTAATAGTACAAAAATGTAATATTACCCAAGAATAAACTTTTAATCTGATATACATTTTTTTATTTCGATCAAAACAAAACTATCAATCCGTATCTTAAACACGAGTGCCAGTGTTTAATTCTAAAAAAATACAAACATTCAAACGCAGCATTATGGAGCTCTTTATGGTCCACTGCTTTCTAGGTACAGATTTATGCCAGTTTTTATTATGGCAACAATGTATCTAATAGTTTATACATTTATACTTTTCTGTACAAATACAGCATTTCCCATATATTACACAAAAAGTGCACACCAATAAAACATCCATTAATCACTTAAAAAATCCATAATTTTTATGATGCATTTTATATCAATATAAAAAATTAATCTTGAAATACTTTGATTCTTAGATCAATTTTGCAGGACCATTAAGACTTTCTCCACATCTTAAAGAAATCCTCTCCAGATTCATTCAGATTTAAACAAAACCTAAGCAACTTGGAGGTTTGACATTTGTGCAGTTTATGAATATTCATGAACAAAATATTCACATCATAAAACAGTCATTCCACTCCATTTCACCGGGGTCTGTTCAGTCACATGAAGGATTTACATGAACAAAACAATATTTACACAAGCCTCCGAGCAGAACTGCAAAAAAATGCTGAAAGTTGTGGCAAGGGTGGAGGGGGGGCGTGTAATTATACCATACAATATCAAATATGGGATGTAATCCCTTAGCACATTTTCAAAATAAATTTGGTAAAATTTAGACTTTGTATGGCATTTTCATGCTGTGTAACTGACCACTCAGAAGAGGAAGCCAGGTAGGGGCTGGGCCCAGGGACTAGGTGAGTCGGGGTGGAATGACCAATAGGAAGAACAGAGCACTGTTTACAGACATGCGGGAACCACTCACCACAGAGGTGTGGTGGTTTATGACGAGTGTATTTAGGCATGTGTAAACCTCCACAGGGTTAGGGTGTGTTTAAATCTGAACTACACTGACAGCTTTATTAAAAATCTTAACTAATACTTCAATACTGTGGCTCAGTGCTCTCAACACACACCAGTGCTTTGATATATAATACATCTCTTCAAGTATGACAAACTATAAAACAGGAAACAGAAACGATGGCATTCAAATCGCTGAGCGCAAACAGCCGGTGATTCGGGTTCTCGAACACAGCTGTTCATATGGACCGCTCCAAATGAAGTAGCTGTCACAGCTGGGCATCAGCTTTTAACGCCGACAGGACTCGTCTGGAAAAGGAATAAAACAGAATAGGTAATTTCTGAAGGAGAGCCGCTGACACATCGTTATTAATCTCCATAGACATGCGCTATGTACGGCCGATCTCACGATAAACTAGTTCAAGTTTGGACGGATCGACAGACCGACAGACCGACATATCTCCCTTTCATCCCTTTCATTTAAAAATAAGCGCACTAAGAACCATTAGTATGAGATGGTCCTTCAGATGGAAGGAGAGTGTGTTGGATACAGTCAGTATAGCACCTATTGAAAGGGGGTTCTTTAAAAGATAGTAGAACCCTTTTTGTATCTACGGTATATAGAACTCATTTCTATATGGATATTTTGATTATCTTTCTCTGGCAGTTCTGCGGTTCTCATCTGAACACGGACAAACCCGCTGGAACGATCATCTTTAGTAATGGACTGTAGTTTACAGATACAGCAGATAGCTGTAACATGCTACCCTGCCTTTGGTCTCCCCAGCATAGCTGATTTACAAACACTGAAACGTTTAATGCTTCTCTGGATGAACAGTTGTTATGGATCTATAGGTATAGATATATTATTAAAATACGTTTCTAAGGACATATGTTGTGTTTGATGTGAGACTCTGAGGTCGCATGGTTCATGCAGCCTTTCTAAAGTGGTTAAAGAACTTTGACTGACGTTCACTGGTGTGTATAGATTGTATGGAGGAGTGTACATCACTCAGTGTGCTTATATATACAGACTACAGGAGAGCGTACATACCCACACGGAGCACTCTGGCTTTGCCTGTACTTGTCCCCACACTCTTGGACTCGCCGGACACGAACCCTATGAGTTCCTCCTCCTCCTCTTCCTCCTGTCCATCACTTTCTCCCTCCACCTTCCTCCCTTCATCGCTCCCCCGCTCCTCTCCAGTGGCCGGTAGGGAGGCCAGCAAAGAATCCTCTGAAGGGTACTCACAGACATGCTCCAGCTGAGTCTCATCAAAGCGCACCTTCTCCTGAAAAGAGAGAGAGAGAGAAAGAAAGAGAGTCAGTCTCTGATTCTCCTGCCCTGTCATTCTCTGATTCTCCTGCTCTGTCGGTCTCTGATTCTCCTGCCCTGTCAGTCTCTGATTCTCCTGTCCTGTCGGTCTCTGATTCTCCTGCCCTGTCAGTCTCTGATTCTCCTGTCCTGTCGGTCTCTGATTCTCCTGTCCTGTCGGTCTCTGATTCTCCTGCCCTGTCAGTCTCTGATTCTCCTGTCCTGCTGGTCTCTGATTCTCCTGTCCTGTCAGTCTCTGATACTCCTGCTCTGTCAGTCTCTGATTCTCCTGTCCTGTCAGTCTCTGATTCTCCTGCCCTGTCAGTCTCTGATTCTCCTGTCCTGTCAGTCTCTGATTCTCCTGCCCTGTCGGTCTCTGATTCTCCTGCTCTGTCAGTCTCTGATTCTCCTGTCCTGTCGGTCTCTGATTCTCCTGCCCTGTCGGTCTCTGATTCTCCTGCCCTGTCGGTCTCTGATACTCCTGCTCTGTCAGTCTCTGATTCTCCTGTCCTGTCAGTCTCTGATTCTCCTGCCCTGTCAGTCTCTGATTCTCCTGTCCTGTCAGTCTCTGATTCTCCTGCCCTGTCGGTCTCTGATTCTCCTGCTCTGTCAGTCTCTGATTCTCCTGTCCTGTCGGTCTCTGATTCTCCTGCCCTGTCAGTCTCTGATTCTCCTGTCCTGTCAGTCTCTGATTCTCCTGCCCTGTCAGTCTCTGATTCTCCTGTCCTGTCGGTCTCTGATTCTCCTGCCCTGTCAGTCTCTGATTCTCCTGTCCTGTCAGTCTCTGATTCTCCTGCCCTGTCAGTCTCTGATTCTCCTGCCCTGTCAGTCTCTGATTCTCCTGCCCTGTCAGTCTCTGATTCTCCTGCCCTGTCAGCCTGTCAGTCTCTGATTCTCCTGCCCTGTCAGTCTCTGATTCTCCTGCTCTGTCGGTCTCTGATTCTCCTGCCCTGTCGGTCTCTGATTCTCCTGCTCTGTCAGTCTCTGATTCTCCTGTCCTGTCGGTCTCTGATTCTCCTGCCCTGTCAGTCTCTGATTCTCCTGTCCTGTCAGTCTCTGATTCTCCTGCCCTGTCAGTCTCTGATTCTCCTGCCCTGTCAGTCTCTGATTCTCCTGTCCTGTCAGTGTCTGATTCTCCTGCCCTGTCAGTCTCTGATTCTCCTGCCCTGTCAGTCTCTGATTCTCCTGCCCTGTCAGCCTGTCAGTCTCTGATTCTCCTGCCCTGTCAGTCTCTGATTCTCCTGTCCTGCTGGTCTCTGATTCTCCTGCCCTGTCGGTCTCTGATTCTCCTGTCCTGCTGGTCTCTGATTCTCCTGCCCTGTCGGTCTCTGATTCTCCTGTCCTGTCAGTCTCTGATTCTCCTGCCTTGTCAGTCTCTGATTCTCCTGTCCTGTCGGTCTCTGATTCTCCTGTCCTGTCGGTCTCTGATTCTCCTGCCCTGTCAGTCTCTGATTCTCCTGTCCTGCTGGTCTCTGACTCTCCTGCCCTGTCAGTCTCTGATTCTCCTGCCCTGTCAGTCTCTGATTCTCCTGCCCTGTCAGTCTCTGATTCTCCTGTCCTGTCAGTCTCTGATTCTCCTGTCCTATTCAGTCTCTGATTCTTCTGTCCTGTCGGTCTCTGATTCTCCTGTCCTATTCAGTCTCTGATTCTCCTGTCCTGCTGGTCTCTGATTCTCCTGCCCTGTCAGTCTCTAATTCTCCTGACCTGTCAGTCTCTGATTCTCCTGTCCTGTCGGTCTCTGATTCTCCTGTCCTGTGTCTCTGATTCTCCTGTCCTGTCAGTCTCTGATTCTCCTGCCCTGTCAGTCTCTGATTCTCCTGCCCTGTCAGTCTCTGATTCTCCTGTCCTGCTGGTCTCTGATTCTCCTGCCCTGTCAGTCTCTGATTCTCCTGCCCTGTCAGTCTCTGATTCTCCTGCCCTGTCAGTCTCTGATTCTCCTGTCCTGTCGGTCTCTGATTCTCCTGTCCTATTCAGTCTCTGATTCTCCTGTCCTGCTGGTCTCTGATTCTCCTGCCCTGTCAGTCTCTAATTCTCCTGTCCTGTCGGTCTCTAATTCTCCTGACCTGTCAGTCTCTGATTCTCCTGTCCTGTCAGTCTCTGATTCTCCTGTCCTGTCGGTCTCTGATTCTCCTGCCCTGTCAGTCTCTGATTCTCCTGTCCTGTCGGTCTCTGATTCTCCTGTCCTGTCAGTCTCTGATTCTCCTGCCCTGTCAGTCTCTGATTCTCCTGCCCTGTCAGTCTCTGATTCTCCTGTCCTGTCAGTCAGTCTCTGATTCTCCTGTCCTGTCGGTCTCTGATTCTCCTGTCCTGTCAGTCTCTGATTCTCCTGTCCTGTCAGTCTCTGATTCTCCTGTCCTGCTGGTCTCTGATTCTCCTGCCCTGTCAGTCTCTGATTCTCCTGCCCCGCCGGTCTCTGATTCTCCTGCCCTGTCGGTCTCTGATTCTCCTGTCCTGTCGGTCTCTGATTCTCCTGCCCTGTCGGTCTCTGATTCTCCTGCTCTGTCAGTCTCTGATTCTCCTGCCCTGTCGGTCTCTGATTCTCCTGCTCTGTCAGTCTCTGATTCTCCTGTCCTGTCAGTCTCTGATTCTCCTGCCCTGTCAATCTCTGATTCTCCTGCCCTGTCAGTCTCTGATTCTCCTGTCCTGTCAGTCTCTGATTCTCCTGTCCTGCTGGTCTCTGATTCTCCTGCCCTGTCAGTCTCTGATTCTCCTGCCCTGTCAGTCTCTGATACTCCTGCTCTGTCAGTCTCTGATTCTCCTGCTCTGTCAGTCTCTGATTTTCCTGCCCTGTCAGTCTCTGATTCTCCTGCTCTGTCAGTCTCTGATTCTCCTGCTCTGTCAGTCTCTGATTCTCCTGTCCTGCTGGTCTCTGATTCTCCTGTCCTGCTGGTCTCTGATTCTCCTGTCCTGCTGGTCTCTGATTCTCCTGCCCTGTCAGTCTCTGATTCTCCTGCTCTGTCAGTCTCTGATTCTCCTGTCCTGTCAGTCTCTGATTCTCCTGTCCTGTCAGTCTCTGATTCTCCTGCCCTGTCAGTCTCTGATTCTCCTGTCCTGTCAGTCTCTGATTCTCCTGTCCTGCTGGTCTCTGATTCTCCTGCCCTGTCAGTCTCTGATTCTCCTGTCCTGCTGGTCTCTGATTCTCCTGCCCTGTCAGTCTCTGATTCTCCTGTCCTGCTGGTCTCTGATTCTCCTGTCCTGTCAGTCTCTGATTCTCCTGCCCTGTCAGTCTCTGATTCTCCTGCTCTGTCAGTCTCTGATTCTCCTGCTCTGTCAGTCTCTGATTCTCCTGCCCTGTCAGTCTCTGATTCTCCTGTCCTGCTGGTCTCTGATTCTCCTGTCCTGCTGGTCTCTGATTCTCCTGCCCTGTCAGTCTCTGATTTTCCTGTCCTGCTGGTCTCTGATTCTCCTGCCCTGTCAGTCTCTGATTCTCCTGTCCTGTCAGTCTCTGATTCTCCTGTCCTGCTGGTCTCTGATTCTCCTGTCCTGTCAGTCTCTGCTTCTCCTGTCCTGTCGGTCTCTGATTCTCCTGTCCTGCTGGTCTCTGATTCTCCTGTCCTGCTGGTCTCTGATTCTCCTGTCCTGTCAGCCTCTGATTCTCCTGTCCTGTCAGTCTCTGATTCTCCTGCCCTGTCGGTCTCTGATTCTCCTGTCCTGTCAGCCTCTGATTCTCCTGTCCTGTCAGTCTCTGATTCCCCTCTCCTCTGATTCCCCTCTCCTGCTGATCTCTGATTATTCTGCCCTGTCAGCCTCTGATTCTCCTGCCCTGTCAGTCTTTGATTCTCCTGTCTTGGCCTCTGATTCTCCTGTGTTATTATTAAGCATCCCCTTGTCCAGAATCTATCCACACACATTTACCCTGTCCACATGTCACCATATCTGTCAGGCTCTGATTCTTGTGCTCTGCTGACCCCTGATTCTTCTAATCTGCTGACTTCCGAGTCTTCTGCAATGTGATTTCTTCCCTGTCCACATTCTGTGTTTTCAGGTTCTCATTAGGCCAATGTCATGTGCATGATATACAGCCGGTCAAAAAGTTCAGGGACATTTATTGTATTTTATTATTATTATTATTATTATTATTATTATTATTATTATTATCCTTAAGATATATTTATCTTCTATACTATTATTTTCCAAATTAACGTTAACCAACTAACAAAACTCACCTGTATTAAAGAGGGGTCACAGAACACCGGTGTCTAGATGTTTCTAAACATTTGATGTTTGTGTTGATGTATCAGCTGTCAAGCGAATTAAGGCTAGCTGAAAATACAGGTTGTTGCCTGTGTGCAATAAGAATTCAGCGTTTGTACTAGCTGCTAAAGGCAGTGACAGAAGTTTCACACAGATAGCACAGGAAATCACAAACGGCAGAGGACTGCTGTACTGTAAGGCCGTGTTAAGGCAATAAAACCACTTTGGACTGCAGTACTGGTGTTAAGGTAACAGTGCACCATGCACATAAACACGATGAAAATTAATAGACGCTGGTAGTCAGTCAGTAGTGTTACGTCATTTCACCAATGCTAATAAATAACCATTCACTTTCGATCTTCTTAGTCGCATTAGTATTACTGACTGAACTGAAGTTTAAGGAAGACAAAGTTAAGCTTCGGCACGCTAATCCAAAAACCCCGCCTAGCTTAAGCATGGCAAAAATAAACACCAAGAGGGTTCAGATAAATCAAACGCCTACTGACTAGCTCAGGCCGAGCCAAGTTAAAGAAGTCAGAGCATTAGCTGGATAAATGTGGCACAGAAGAAGGCCAGAAGAAGCTGCACTACAGCACAGAGCACTCACCCCCCCTGAGAGATAAGTCACCAGCAGGGCCACGAAGGGAGGACTGACGTCAAAATAAATCAACAGGTGGTCTCGCTAATACAAACAGCTATATCATGTCCTCCCTTTAGAGACGGTAGGTGGGGGAAACTCCACTCAGGTGGCTGGGCAGTGAGCATTTATTTCCTCAAAACATTAACATCAGAGTGAATAGAAATAATGTTCACACCGTCAGCAGTGTTTTTACATATCGGCGCTGTCCAATAAAAAACAAGTATCTCCAAAACAGAAACTTTACCGGAGAGGGCAAAAACGAATGGAAGTCAAGGGAACCAGACATCTTTCCAAGAGGTTCTGGCCCGTATCTGTTAGTCCATTCACCATGAAATGTTCACAGTGTAAACAGCAGCTGATGCATGAAAATGAAAATCCACAAAAATGGAGATACGTGTTTTTCTTTGGACAGTGACGATGTGCTAACGTGTTTCTAAACCTCTCATCCAGTATTACCTGTAGTTATCATCCAATACCAATACAACACTCTGGACCATGTGTACTACAGCGTCCAAGGCAGCGCCCTGCCCCACCACATCTCCACATTCCTCTGTCCACTGTGCATGCCAGTTCTCAACCAAGCTCCCCCAGTAAGCGCTGATGGACTGAAGAAGCAGATCACATTCCTCACATTCTTCTTGTAGCTAGTGTCAGCTGGGGTGTGTTCAGAGATCCTCTTCTATGCAAGAGGATGTGACTGTTGACCAATCAGCATTGTGCTACTCGAAACAAAGAACGCACAGTGGCTTGTCTTAATGACTACAGGCCAGTCGCCCTGCCATCCAAACTGAACATCAGGAGAGCAAAGGCAGCTATGTGAGAATGCTGTTCATTGAGCTCCACACTCTTGGACTAGCACCCTTCATGTGCGACTGGGTGCTGGAGTTCCTGGTGGATGTATACAGCCCCATCAGCCCCATCACCACTACAGCATATTTACCACACGGGTGTCCTCAGAAGGGCCCACAAAATCATCAGGACAAAACCCATCCTCAACACAACCTCTTCACACTTTTCATCAGGCAGGCAACACAGGAGTGTGAATCAAGCACCAGGAGATAACAGAAGCGTGTCTTCCCCCAGGCCAGCAGGGCTCTGAACATCTTGCACCCAATGACCCTCTCTCCCATCACCATTTCATCCCATACTCCTCTGACCAGTGATGTGATCCGTACTTAGCCCTGTCTCCCCCGAGTAAGGAGTGCTGGAGGAGGACACACAGTACACTGATGGGCTGATTGACGTGTGTAAGGACTTGTTTCTGTTACGTACGTCGTGTGTATGATACGTGTTTATGGTCAGTTCAGTTGCTCTTGTGCTGATATTGACAGTCAGGCCTTTATTTAGCTCATACTGAGTCTCGGTGTAGCTGCACAGTATTTCACAGTGTTGTCACAGGCACTCACATTGCATGCTGTAACGAAGTTCTTCTCCTTTGACCATTGAACTTTGAGCATCTTGTGCCACAACGCTCACAGACTCTATAACACATAGTATTAACATTGTGCATTCTCTAAACAAATATATATATATTTATAATGCTGTCTGTGTGATGTCTGGAGACGTGTAGAACCACTTCCTTACCACTCTATATGGTATTTATATTTAATTTATGCTTATTTGCATTTATAATAAGGATATATGTTTTCTCAACATCAACACTAACTGCAATACTAACTGCTACCTCTCCTGTCTATTGTCTGTTTAGAATATACAGTTTTATAGTCGTTTATTACATTTAAATATTTTTTAGGGAATGTGTATATATGTATATTATTGTTGTTGTTTGTTTTTGTCTCTCTCTCAATTTTTTGACTTTATATATTCCAGCCTATGTTTAATTATTTTGTGTGTAAAGTGCTGTTGGATTGCTGCTCCATTTAGTTGTACACTGTGCAATGATAATAAAGGCATCTTATCTTATTCTATCTTCTCGTGTATGTGAAGTCATTCCCAACATATGTTTTCTAAACAACATCATCACCGGTTTTACCTTTACGCGTCTGTTTCTATCAAATAAATGCTTACTGTCCAGGAACATGGCTTTGCAGACCATAGTTTCCAATAGCTGGAGACTTTCACGAGGCACAGTAAACATAAAACATCAGACCAAGCTTTGGGCTCATCTGGTTTAAGATGTGGTTGTCTTTTCTGTCTGCTGCAGAACAGGAAGTGAGCAGGCCTTAAAGAGGAAGTAACTACAGTGCTGTCAGTGAATTAGTCATGTGCTTGTTTTAAAACAGCCGAAGAGAACTAGAACGCGTTTGGTGTACGGCTTCAATAACCTCTGAATGTGCCACACTCTACCCTGATCTCCACAACGAGGCCAAGTATGACCTACATAGATCCCACATACTTCTTTCAGTCGCTTCTTCTCTTTCTCTTACACCTCCACACCACTTTCGCTCCCTCTCTCTCTTTTTCTCTCACTCTCCCTGTTAACCTCAATCATTAAATAATGAACTGCAGGCAGGACAGCATCACAAGCAGCCTTGCTGAATCTACTGATCAATAAAGATTCTTAAGTGAGCCATATATTGATGAATACTGACTGAATCACCTACAGAGCTCTACAAAACCTAAAACTATCAATTCCCCAAATCAACCCATGTGCTCAGGTCCTCCTCTGCTGGATTACTCACGATCCCACCATACAGGCTAGGTGGATATGGCCATCATGCTTTCTCTAGGTTGGCTCCCTGGGGGGAACTCCTTTTCCCTACATGTCCAACAGCCCAACTCTATTTCCACATTCAGATCTAAACTTAAACCGGTCTCTTCTCGTTAATGTAAATAACGGAGGAAGTCCCTGCCAACGCATGTCAGTACCCGTGCATGATGTTCTGTATCTGTGTACAAAAAAGCAGAACTGCTTAAGTGGGTTTTAGAATTCTAAAGGGTGGGATTATACGAGCTTCTTAAAGTCTCTGTTCTGACTAACTCCATTACAGTCGTACAGTTTAGTAAAGGTTATTTCAGGTCATGATTTCAGTTTACTGAGGAGGCAGCCGAGCCCTCTTATTAAACTCGGAATTCTGTCGAGTACACTGGTATGAACTGAACAGTGTGGAAGTGTGAGGCTTCCTCTGGCCTTTAAAAGCCTCCAAGCTAAATGAGGTCACTTCTGGACACTGCAGGGAGCACTCAACCTGACATAAACAGCTTGATGTTACTGTGGGGTATGTTCGATTCGTTATCAGCTATTCATTAAACCTGCAGATTACACAGACTCAGTCTATACCACAGTACCTACATTTAGAGCTTAGAGTTATACACTCCACCTAATGAGAACCTGTAGAACAGACTCAGTCTATACCACAGTACCTACATTTAGAGCTTAGAGTTATACACTCCACCTAATGAGAAACTGTAGAACAGGCTCAGTCTATACCACAGTACCTACATTTAGAGTTATACACTCCACCTAATGAGAAACTGTAGAACAGACTCGGTCTATACCACAGTACCTACAGTTAGAGCTTAGAGTTATACACTCCACCTAATGAGAAACTGTAGAACAGACTCGGTCTATACCACAGTACCTACATTTAGAGCTTAGAGTTATACACTCCACCTAATGAGAACCTGTAGAACAGACTCAGTCTATATCACAGTACCTACATTTCGAGCTTAAGAGTTATACACTCCACCTAATGAGAAACTGTAGAACAGACTCAGTCTATACCACAGTACCTACATTTAGAGCTTAGAGTTATACACTCCACCTAATGAGAAACTGTAGAACAGGCTCTGTCTATACCACAGTACCTACATTTAGAGCTTAGAGTTATACACTCCACCTAATGAGAAACTGTAGATCAGACTCAGTCTATACCACAGTACCTACATTTAGAGCTTAGAGTTATACACTCGACCTAATGAGAAACTGTAGAACAGACTCAGTCTACACCACAGTACCTACATTTAGAGCTTAGAGTTATACACTCCACCTAATGAGAAACTGTAGAACAGGCTCTGTCTATACCACAGTACCTACATTTAGAGCTTAGAGTTATACACTCCACCTAATGAGAAACTGTAGATCAGACTCAGTCTATACCACAGTACCTACATTTAGAGCTTAGAGTTATACACTCGACCTAACGAGGAACTGTAGAACAGACTCGGTCTATACCACAGTACCTATGTTTAGAGGACACCTATCTTTCCTGTCCAACTTAAACCTTGAATATCGTAGGTCTTTTTTTTTTTACATAAGTTGAAAAATGACGCTGCTGTTTGCTGTTCCATAATTTTTGATGAATGATGTGGGAAGTTTTTTTTCTTTTCCTGTTAAGTAAGTTTTCATTTCAACAGCAACCATGTGAGTTCTGGCTGACAGCCTGAATGGCCTATTAACCCGACTGAGGCAGGAAAACCGTGTCCATGTTGTCCCTTGATTCTCTCAGAGGCTTCATTGTACTGCTTTGCCCTAATTAGTATGAAAGGATGTTCGCTTTGGAAAAGGGCGCTGAAATGATGTCAGAAGATCTCGTTTACAGCCCTCGCACGGAAGAGAGCATGCAGACGTTACTTCACCTGGCCGACAGGGCAGAACTGAGCAGCTACACATTCCAAACCTACACCCAGATGAGCTGCTATAGAAGCGGAATGTATGAGTAGCGTAGCGCATAAGGAGGAAGGGGATATCCAGGATAAAGAAGAAGTCTTAATTAAAGAGTCCATCTCATTCCCATTAATGAAAGGTCTTTCTTTAATCAGAACCACTACACCATCTAACCCCTCTCTAAACAGCCCTGCAGGCAGATTGGAGTGTCTGTTCCTTTAACTAATAAGGAGGCACTGTTAACTCCGCCCCCCTGCGTGCATGTGGTGTGCGGAGGCGAGAACAGCTTCATGCTACTCTCACTATGAAGTTCATCATCCAGACCTTCAGCTAACAGACATGTGTGGATCCCACAGTGGATAACCCCAGAACTTTCTAGAACATTCATTTATCAGCTCGGCTGTGCTGAACAGACCGACACTGAGCAGTTTCTATTTTAGTATTCACACGTCCCTCGTTTGCAGTTTGGCCAGAGACCTCTGCACAAACACTTTTATTCTTTATATGTTTTATTAAATGACAGAACTAAGGTTTTAGTTTGACAGACGTACTCTGAAATTATCTCTGAGTTAGTATTTGGCTCCATGGCAAATATTACAAGGTCACCAAACTGTAATTATTTAATCTACTGCAGATATTTGGTTTGACTGCAGTTATTGTTCCCCACCGCCGGTGGATTCCACTGTTGCACTATGCTGCAACACCCAAAATGTGAACTGGGTGTGTTTGAGTTCAGGCAAATAAATGTGAAAGACAGGAAACCATAAATTAATGCACTGAGTCAATTCAGTTATGGCCTCTAACTCTTAATTCTCTTAATTCTAACATTTTTATAATAATTTCTGGAATTTCTGTTTCTTACTATGAATTATTTTATTATGGCGAAATGAGCATCGTATAATTCTACACAGATTTTTGTAGAACTGTGGTGAGCATAGTAAAAGTGTGAGTCCCCACCTGTCAATCAGTGGGAGTGAGATGGTGGCAGTGATTACACTTCGTCCCCTGAAAGGCGGATTTCCTATATTCTTCTGTTTTCATCTATAAACACGTGCGACTGCTGTAACTTCAGAGGAATGTTCAGTCTTTCCTGTAAATACCTCATGGGCTTAAAGCGCTAGCCTCCAGTCTGGTGTTTATTGATCCACTTCTAGCTACGTCTGTTTGCAGGTCTGGTGATTTAGCACCATCCTAATTGGTGGGGTTTGATCTGTAAACCATTTGTTCAGGAAATTACCTAAAACTAGTGGTGCAGCATGACTCAGAGGATGTGGTAACAGCGATTTGAGTTTTCAGACTCAGATGAACACAGCCATGTCCCTGCTAACTGGATCCACCTGCCCAGTATCTTAGGTTGGAGGAGGCGGGGCTGGAGACGGGTGTGGTGATAGGGTGTGTCAGATACGTTTAGGATTACTAGGTGTCTGATTACCGAGTGATTACTGACAGCAGAGAGTCAGAGACTCTCAGAAAGAGACGTGAGCGTTGATCTGGGATCCCAGTCTGATTGTACCAGGACTGAACCTAGAGCAGCCCTGTCTGAGTGAACAGGGTCCTCGCTGTAGAGACAGTGGCTACTACAGCACTAATCTCCCTGAACCTCCTCCTGTTGTCTCTTGCTGTAAGAGACTCCCCTTGTGGGTGTGTTGGTGTAGCGTGGTGGCTAGCGTGGCTGTATGGAGCCTGAGCTTCTCACAACACCAATAAGGCACTAGGTGCCTACCTCTGTAACGAGAGTGCATGCCGTTAGGCCGAGACCGTCGGACCAGTGTGAGACGGACACGGTCAGTTCGGTTAGGATTACTCTGAGGGAGGTAAAACCTTCGGAATCTCCTGGGCTACGGAGCAGGTGTGGTGGTGTCTGCTGTTTAACTTGTTAGCCGTGATGGCGTGAGAGTTAGAGCTTAAGCAGGCTTAAGGCTGAGCATGTGTCCTGGCTGGAGTCACACAGGGAGATGTTCTATAACAGTGCTAATGAAAGATCACTCTCTCTCTCTTTCTCTCTCTCTCCATCTATCCAACGCCCGGTGCAGTAAAAGAACCCACTGACCACCAACACTCGCCAGCGGGGTCACGGTTTCCATGTGTCCCGTATACAGAGCTGTCTCCAGTGGAGGTAAAGAAGACAACGCTCGACCGAGGCTACGGCTGTCCTACCTGTTGAGCTCAGACATATCCTATATTCAGGTGTGCACATTTAGGAGACACAGTTTAACGTTTGGCACTCTGATTTCACATGTGTGTACGTGTGATGTCGGTCGTGGGCTAGAGCTTAGGGAACCAGCCTTGTGACCAGCCTCGATTCCCCGAACTGACAGTACCGACTGAGGTGCTCCTGAGCAAGGTACCAAACCTGGGCGCCCTGGATAGAGCTGCCCACCACTCCGGGCAAGTGTGCTCACTGCCCCCTAGTGTGGGTGTTTCACTTCACGGGTGGGTTAAATGCGGAATACGAATTCCTCAGTGTGAAAATCAGAAATTACACAAATGGCTCCAAAGCGCTCTACTCAGAGAATGATTGAGCTCTCCGATATCTAATTTTATTTTTTAATTTATTTATTCTTCCTCTATTTAACATCCTGTTTTGTCGTGTTGTTATTACACACCGGCTCGTCTGTAATAACCACATTCTGAAAACCTTTAAACAGTTGACAGGCGAGGTATGTAGCCTAGCCGTGAAAAGGAACTGCTGCTCTGTGCTTACCCCCTTCGGCGTTCCTTTGCTTTTCACCAAGCACGAGTTCTCCAGGTTCTGGTACCCACCAATCACCTCGATCTCCTCCGCTGTGGGATATCTCTTCTTACGCACATCCACTGTATCAGGCCTGGAGGCTGCGGTTTGGGGTGCTGATGGGCTCCCTGGTGAGGTTGGTGAAGCTGAGGTCCCTGCTGCTGGCCTCCTGGGAGTGATGGTTATGGTGGTCCCTCTCTTCCCCGGGCCACCAGAGGCGCTCCGGATGGAGAAGAGAGGAGGCGCCTGAGACGAAGAGGAGGTTATAGAGGGAGAGATGGAAGCGGAGGACGGGGACGAGGGTGAGGATGGGACAATGGCTCGGTCTTGTGTCTTTTGTAGGTGTTCAGGTGAGTGAGTGTTCCTGGCGTTAATGGTAAAAGACCTGGGCTGCGGAAGTTTACTTTGTATCCTCGGGCCTGCCGCCAGTGATGGAGAAGCTCTGGAGCTAGTTGGTGTTGGGGCTTTCTGCGTCTCTGTTTGCGTGTCCGGCCTTTTCTGGCCTTGAGCTGTCTTCCCCGGAACCTCTTTCTTTGGGCCACACTGTGTTTCTCCATCTCCATGGGAACTACGTCTCACTTCCTGTTCTCGGAGCTGCAGCTGCTCCACCTGCCGCTGCACCGACTGAACCGTTAAGGGTTCTGTGGTTAGCCCTGGCTGGACATCCCTCGATGCTCTGTCTGACCCCAAGGTCACCTGGTCTGGTGGGCACGCTGAAGACTGGGTGACGGAGTGGGTGAGCGGGGTGAACCTCCCCTCTGGGAAGACCTTTCTGCTGTGTGTGGGGATGTCCGAGTTCCTTTCGCTGATGCACACTGCGGTTCTGGAGCCCACGGTCTTCAGGTTATAGATCCGACTCATGGCAGCCAAGGAGTGGGGCAGAGGCGGTGAGGACGGAGGGGAAGGAGAGCTGGGTGGAGATGGAGAATTGGAAGGGCAGATGTACTCTTCCTTCAACAGATCCTCCTCTGTTTCTCCTTCTTCCTGTTGTCCTATTGTGGAGCTGTCGGGGTCCTGCTGATTCCTGAAGCCCTCCTCATGTTGCTCCGGATAACGCGGGCCGTCGTCGGAGAGTTTAGAAGCTGCACGTCCAGCTGACGGAGAGAGAGGAACAGAAGCAGGAAGTTGGGGGCTGGCTTTTGACACACTCGCTTCCTTTGTGACGTCAAACAGGCTGAGAGTCTGCGGCAGGGCTGCTTCCTGTCTGTTCACCATCAATAGAGCACCTTCTGTTTCCCTCCTCTTCTCTCCTCCTCTCTCCATCCCCTCTCCTTCACTCCGGCCTGCCTCTCTCTCCCCCTCACCCTCTGCCTCGCCTCTCCTCTGCCTCTCCATCTCTCTCTGACGGATCTTTTCTCTCAGGGACTCCACTCTGGTCAGCGGTCTTCCAACCTTCCAGCTCTCCCTCCTCTCCACCCCTTTTCCTTTATCTCCACCTCCGATCTGTTCATCTTCCATTGAGAGGCCTGGTTTACATCCCTCTGCCAGCTCACCAACCCCAAAAAACACGGACCTCGGGATGCGGATCTCCTCCTGGCCGACTCCAGCCTTCCAGGAAGTGTGTTTGGGAGACCTTAAAGCTGAAGGCTCAGCTTCACCTGCCTTCTTGGCCAAAGCCGGGCGATAAATGCGCGTGTGCCCCACCCCCCTGATTTCTTCTGCACACTTCTGCTCTCTGCCTCTCTCTCTCTCTGGAATACCACTCTTTCTCCTTGGATCCATATGACTGCTATCCCGTGCATCCTGCATCTGCCGAGCCGGACCCGTTAGCTCCTCGGTTTGTTTTGGCTGGTTGGAGAAATCCGTGGACGCGTCCCCG
Organism: Prochilodus magdalenae; assembly: GCA_024036415.1. NCBI lineage: Eukaryota > Metazoa > Chordata > Actinopteri > Characiformes > Prochilodontidae > Prochilodus > Prochilodus magdalenae. The sequence continues at coordinate 145,900 of JAMWET010007577.1, read as the reverse complement.
TCTGTCAGTTTGGAACCTGGCGGGGACTTGGAGACACTGGAGACCACTGGGAGACACTGGAGACGCTGGCAGTCAGCCCTGTGATTGGCGGCGGCGTGAGAGTTGGAGCAGTCGTGAGACTCAAAGGTGTATGAGCAGAGGGACTTCACCGACTCCACCACCACTGTCACTTCCTCTCTGTCTCTCCTAAGCGTTACGGACTCAGCTTCTTCCTGAAAGTGGAATTCTGTTTGCCTTCCTTTATCAGCTATCTCATTCCACATTTTTTGTCTCTCTGTCTCTTTGTCTCTTTCTATTTCTTGTCCCCTCATCCTTTCTTTCTCCACCGATCTCTCTCTCTCATTGTCCTCCTTGAATCTCTTCTCCTCTCTCCTGTCATGTCGGATGGGGATCCGTCGTGCGAATGCAATTCCCTCTGGATGTCTGACTGACGCTACACTGAAAACTTCCCCATTCGCTTCCGTGCTTCCCTGATCTCTCCTCTCTGTTTCCTTTCCCTCCTCTCTCTCTGGCACTCTCTTCTCCTCCCTCTCTCTCTCCATCTCCCTCTTCCTCTGCATCACGATCTGTTGCTCAGCGCTGGCTCCTTCTTGTGCCCTGAAGCTCGTGCCAGTGCTCTGGGAGTGACCATGGTTGATCGCCACTGGAGGTGGAGGTCTGCGGTCGGAGTAGGTCCTTTCCACCACCTTCCTCTCCTCGCACACACAGACCACTCGTTCAGAGAAGCTGAAGGAGCGTTTGGGCACCCCCCTGAATCCCGCATCATGTCCACACTCTTTCTTGTCCTCCTCTGTCCCAGCGTTGGCCCTGACTCTGGAGCTCTCCGTGCCTGGCTTGGTGAAGCAGTCCGTGCTCTTGGACCTAGAGGGAGGTTTTGGATGCTGGCCGAACTTGCTGAGGATCTGACTGACCCTCCCGCTTCCGAGGCTGCTTTCTTGGTCTTCCTGCAAGTCCACGAAGATCCTGGATCTGTCCTGAGCTCTCTCTTTCTCTTTTCTCATCCCTCCCTCCTTGGTTTTCTCCCTCTCACTCACGGTCACGCTCTCCCTGGTGCTCGTCCTCTCGCTCCACGGCTCTTCCTCCCCCGTTTTCCCTTCTCCGGTTTTCTCCTCTGTGACGGGTGGCTTGATGATCAGTACCTCTGAAGCCCGAATCTCTGTCACGTTCCCCCCACTGGCCAGAAACTCTCTCAGGTCCATCCTCATGCCTTTCCTTTCCTCCTCATCATCTCCATCCCTGTCTGCCCTCTCCCTCGGTGCCTCCCTTTCGCCGGTCCTACACTCTTTCTCAATGATGATGATGTTTTCTGCTTTGATGGTCCGAAGACCAGGGACCAGATGAAGACAGGCACCGTCTCTCTCTCCTTCCCTCCTTCCTCTTGCAGCGTCCTTCTCCCTGTCTGTCCCAAGTCTCTCCTTTCCCTCACTGATGTCCCTAGTTCTCTCCATCCTCGTCTCTCTATCCCGGCCTCTCCGGCTTTGACTCTCCTCCTCCTCCTCAGCATCTCTTGCCCTCTCTGTAGTTTCCTCTGCGCTTGTCTTGTCATACGCACTCTCCCTGTCTCTCTCTGTCTCTCTCCTCCGGTTGTCTCTCCTGTAACTGTTCTGGGAGCGAATGAAGGGGTTCTGCCGGATGGGGCCGATAGTTTCTACGGAGAGCCGCTTGTGTGTTTTGAACGCAGGCTCGTTCTCGGCGTCCGTCTGCCTGAGCATCAGCCGATCTTCACAGGGACCGTCTGCGTTCCTCTCCACTGAACTGTGCAGGCCTCCTTCCCTCTCACTCTCTCTTCTCTCTCCCCCGCTCTCCTGTCTGGCCCTCCTTCGCTGAATTATGCCTCGTTTCCAGGCTGGCATGCTGGCTAACCTTGCCTCTTCTTCTCTTTCTCTCCTCTCTCTCTCCTCTTCCTCCCTCCTCTTCCGCTCCAGGAGGAGCTGTTTCCATTCTGGCAGTGCAGAGACTGACATAGCCGATGGATGGATGGATGGATGGATGGACGGATGGCTGGACGGATGGCTGGATGGCTGGATGGACGGACGGACGGATGGATGGACAGATGGGTGGATGGATGGACGGACGGATGGACGGACGGATGGACGGATGGATGGACGGATGGATGAGTGGATGGATGGACGGATGGATGAGTGGACAGATGGATGGACGGATGGATGGATGGATGGATGGATGGATGGATGGATGGATAGACGGACGGACGAACGGACGGACGGATGGACGGATGGATGGATGGATAAATGGATTGATGGACGGATGGATGAGTGGATGGATGGGCGGATGGACGGACGGACGGATGGATGGGTGGACTGATGGATGAGTGGTTGGATGGACGGACGGACGGATGGATGGATGGATGGATGGACGGATGGATGGGTGGACGGATGGATGAGTGGATGGATGGACGGACGGATGGACGGACGGATGGATGGGTGGATGTATTTTTTCACTAGTGTTGCTGTGAGCCCTGTCGAAAGTAAATACATCCAGAGGTACCAGTTAGTGTCAGGCCAGTATGAGCTGGTTCCCCCTAAAAACAACCCGTCCAGTCGAGCCTACAGCTCCATCACAGGATGGGTAAGGTATTGGGACTGAAGGGGTTACTGTGGTTCCCTTTCTCTCTTCTCTCACTCCGCTCCAGTGGTCTTTCGACCTGTGTAAGACAGGTAAATTAGAACACCTGAGGGGCCTTGGCTGTTTTGAGTTTTCCACTAATGAAGTTTAGTCTGTAGTATAGGTAGCTGTGTAGCATCCATAGCTGCCATACAGTCTCCCAGAGAGGCAACAGTGAAAACCGATTAGAGGTCAGTCTATCGGGAGTGGAGGAGATCGTCAGATCTATAGTATGATCTGACATGGAGTTAAAAACACTCAGTCTTTAATCTAAAACTGTTAAACTCCTATATATCTAATACCACCATTTTACATACAGCTATGTTTGACATACTGCCAAAAACCACATTGGTTCGGTGTTTGTTAAATTATGGACCCATCACTTTTCCAGTGCAGGTAAAAGCCACAGTCAGAACCAACACTCCAATCCCATTTACCTTTACCCAATAATATAAAATAAAATAAAATTAAATTAAATTAAATTAACAAAAAATAATATATAATAAAATAAAATGAAATAAAATCAAATATGACAAAAAATAAAATAAATAAACCACATAAAATATAAACATAAATAAATAAATAAATAAAACAAAACAAAACAAACTTCAAGGTGAGGGAGGAGCTCATGCAGTGATCCAGATTCTGAACTGCTTGGTGGTTTTAGAATCACGTTCATATTGATGTTTAATGAACAGACGGTGTTACTGTTTGGAGATACTTCAGGTGAAGAAGAATATGTACGTAGAGCAGCACCAGAACATTTATTACCAGTTTACTTCAGTCGCATTGTGACACACGACATCACATGGATGTAGCTCAGCCATTAACACCACATGTGGAGACTGGGGTTCGAATCCCGGTCTGGGTGACTAGGCTGAGCTACACCAATAAGAGTCCTTGGCCAAGACTCCCAAAACTACACTGTAGATGATTAACCCTGCCAGTAGCTCTGGATAAGATACCACCACATTAGAAATCATCAATAAATCACTTTTTTAAAATAAATAAATTTAAATATAACCGTAATTCACGGCTTGTAGTTCAGCCGAATATCTCCATCAGTAAAAGACAATAACAGAGAACATACCTTCTTCATAAGAAAGACCAGAACTTCATCTTTCCTGAGTAGAGCTGTCTCGGCCCTACTGCCGTTCAGAGGATCCCCAGAGCTCCAGAGAAGCTCCAAGCGTAGAGCAGCAGAGCACTGTGCCAAACCATAAACCACGAGAGCCGAGAGACAGCCACAAGAACCATGGGCTGATTATTAATCCGCGAGTATGATCTTGTGCTGGACACCAGAGTGCGTACGGAGAGCACCTCCGCTGGTAGTAAATATTCCTGGCCTTGGTGGCGCACGCCGGTAATCCTGTAATCCCTTTAAAGTGCTTCAGGGAGTTAGTGGCACACAGCAGACTGCTCACCCTAAGAAGAGGCCTCAGCGTAAGCCTAGCCCGTCTGCCAGGCCTCTGTCCTCTCTCCTCCTCCATGGGGGGTCCGGTGGCGGAAGAGGTAGAGCTTGCGCATGTACACCCTCTGGTTCCCAGCTGTACGGAGACCCCCACAGATTCCTCTTAGAGCCGGCGTGGCGCTCGTTTCCTCCACTCACCAGGACGAAACTGGGCCGAGAGCGGGTCAGGGCTGCTGGACAGGCAGCTCATTAAACTGGCGGCTCCTCTCAGCCTTTATCACGCTTCACTTCCAGGCACGACTCGCCATGCACCCTCGCCGAAACGCCAATACCAGACGACTAATGACTCTACGACACGCCGGTGGTGCTGCTGAGCAGCGCGTTTATTTAAACAAGCTGAAAAGATCAATATCCACGTTACAGGAAGTGACGTGTACAGACGTACACCTAATCAAATACAACCATGTTCTGAAGTTATCTAAGTGTGAATCAGTTAACATGTCTTCCACTGCCAGCACATATCAGCACACAGCTGCTGTTCATTCGCTGAGCGTAACGTCAGCCTGTATTGGGTTTTCCACTTTGTGGAGCTCAGGTGAACAGAACCATGACCCGTTTAGGTGAGCAGACGGTGTGTTAACTTTTGGCTTGACCAGGGGGTGTTCAAACTTTTGCATACAACTATGTTTGACATCTGCAGCTACTACCAAACATTGTGTTGATCTAGTATTGTTTATTCAGGTGTACATTAGGGACACATCACTTCTCCAGTGGAGGTAAAAGCCACAGTCACAATCAACAACCCATAAATGTCAAAATCTATTTTCCTTTACACAATAATATAAAATACAAAAAAAAGAGAAAAAAAATAATACAAAATAACATAAAATAAAACAATATAAAATAACAAAATAAAACAAAATAATACAAAATAAAATCAAATATAACAAAATAAAATACAAAATAAAATACAAAATAAAATAAAATAAAACAATATAAAATATAACAAAATAAAACAAAATAATACAAAATAAAATATAACAACATAAAATACAAAATAAAATAAAATAAAACAATATCAAATATAACAAAATAAAATAAAACAATACAAAATACAACAAAACAAAATACAATAAAATATTATATAAAACAACAAAGATAGATATATAGATATAAAGAATACAGAGCGGTCATAATTAAAGAACATGCGTATCTGTAAACACTATTACTTTAAACTAGAACTGGAGATCATATCACTTCAAAAAGTGAAGACAGGATATGAATAGATTTCACCGAGTATGTTTTTCTGACATTTGATAAGTTGACCTACCGCTCTGCACTACATCCGAACGCTCTCTCTGTAAATTAAACTGATTCCTACATCCTCAGAAAAGCTACCTGGGATAAACTGAATCACGGTAACGATGAACACTGTCACACTGTCGCACTGCACCAAAGCGAACTCAAACTGAAGGCACGTTTCACTGACGCAGTTATTTAGGAATGGACTCACCAATAACACTGATCCTAACTTGATCTTAAGGCCTGAGGAACTCCATAATGGCACCAACACGGATACGGTAGGAAGGTTCTGGGACAGGGACTTATCACCTGCAGCTGGGCTTGAATACCGTACCCACAGAGCGGTACCAGAACCTCATCACCAGCTTACTTCAGTCACAGTGTCACACACGACGCCAGCAGACCCCCCAGGGAGTCGCCACTGCTACCCGCCAGGGTTAAGACACCGCTACCCGCCAGGGAGCAGACACCGCTACCCGCCAGGCAGCCGACACCGCTACCCGCCAGGGAGCAGACACCGCTACCCGCCAGGCAGCCGACACCGCTACCCGCCATGGAGCCGACACCGCTACCCGCCATGGAGCCGACACCGCTACCCGCCAGGGAGCAGCCACCGCTACCCGCCAGGGAGCAGCCACCGCTACCCGCCAGGGAGCAGCCACCGCTACCCGCCAGGGAGCAGACACCGCTACCCACCAGGGAGCAGACACCGCTACCCGCCAGGGAGCAGACACCGCTACCCGCCAGGGAGCAGACACCGCTACCCGCCAGGCAGCCGACACCGCTACCCCCCAGGGAAACCGACACCGCTACCCGCCATGGAGCCGACACCGCTACCCGCCAGGGAGCAGACACCGCTACCCACCAGGGAGCAGACACCGCTACCCGCCAGGGAGCAGACACCGCTACCCGCCAGGGAGCAGACACCGCTACCCGCCAGGGAGCAGACACCGCTACCCGCCAGGGAGCAGACACCGCTACCCGCCAGGGAGCCGACACCGCTACCCACCAGGGAGCAGACACCGCTACCCGCCAGGGAGCAGCCACCGCTACCCGCCAGGGAGCAGCCACCGCTACCCGCCAGGGAGCAGACACCGCTACCCGCCAGGGAGCCGGCACCGACACCACATGCGGGAGACTGGGGTTCGATTCCTGGTCTGGGTGACTAAGCTGAGCTACACCAATAAGAGTCCTGGGCAAGACTCCTAACAATTGTCCTCACAATTAACACCACACTGTGCGGCTAAACACTATTAGCCTAGCGTTAGGATAGTGGAGCTGGCCGGGGTATCTTATTAAACTCCATCCAACTGGGTCAAACTGGGGTCAAACTGGGGTCAAACTGGGGTCAAACAGCCTCATCTTTAGGCTGCCCAATCAAGGCTTCATCATTTCTGTGGGGTGGATTTGAGCAGGACCACCATTACAGGGGGAGCTCACCGAGCAGTCCCCCCCAGAGTGACCACGTAGTAGAGCCGGCTGAGTTACACTGGAGTTACACCACCGACTGTTGATTATCATTTAAGACACCTCCTGAGAAGTAACCCAGCCCAACAGGGCTTTAGCCTAACACACCGCACCGTTTAGAACAAGGCACTAACTGGAACGCCTGTACAGATGTTTATGTGGGTTTATGTCCGTCGCCATGGCAGCCTTACGGTAAACTGCCCCTCAGGAAACTGCCACCAAAAATACACCGCTGGTTTACACTGCCGTCTCAGATCCGGGAAACACGCGAGCTACCGCCAGTGCTTTCGTTTCTGAAGGCCAGCTGGTAGTCCAGATGACGAGAGCCACTGGGAAAAATTAAAACCCGGCCCTGTGGCCCCCCATAGTCCAGTGGATCTCGGGGGTCTATACCAGTCCAGCCACACTCTGACTGGTCTGAGTTCTGACTGACAAGTGTTCAGTGTAACGTTCAGAGTCTCTAAGATTTAGTGTATTCTGCTGCTCTAAAATATAAAAATTCCATTCCTGCATTAACACTGACACTAACACACCACAGGTCAAATCTGTAGGCGACAGTAAGTCAGCACCTCCTAGGCAGAAACCTGAACACGCAGTTTCTGCACATTTAAGGTGCGCTCGGGCATGTGCAGGGCTCAGTCTCTGTAGAGAGGGTGCTCACCTAATCCCAACCCAGACCTACATCCCCAGTGTGTCCGCGGTTTCCGGATACGGCTGCGCTGATGGCGAAGGCTAAACTGAGCGGCAGGGCTGGGCGCCGTGTAACACTGAGTCCGGTAATACTGTCTGCGATGCTGGTGATTCATTCCTAACTTGATCTTAGTGAGTTAGCCCCTGTGACCTTCCTGACATTTGACCTCTACTCCACACACCTTCTCCTCGTACACCATCAGCTACATATAACCCAGATACATTCAAAGGGACGTTAGTGTGACCATAAAAACACAACACACTTTAAAACCCGAAATTAAAACCACGCAGGCCAAACCGAGGCCGAGCTGGACCCGTCTGCCCTGTGGGGCTGAGGGCCAGAAGGTCAGCTGCTTTCAGTCCTGCTTCTGCTCTCTGTCGTTGTTGTTGTCTGGAGCGGCGCCCCCCTGTGGGGCGGAGAAGAGCTGCATCTTGCTGTGGAGCTGCATACTGAGGTAGGCGCAGTCCTGAGCATCCAGCGAGTGCCCTAGAGCCAGGTAGAGCGTCATGAACGCAGCCAGGAGGCACCTGTCCAGAGGCAGCGTGGGCAGCAGCCAGAGGACCAGCAGCAGCTCCAAGCACACCGGGTGGCGCAGGTGAGCGTAAAGCCGCTGAGCGCGGACCGACTTCAGTGAAAGAGGGTCACCGAGCCCGAGACATTCGTAATACACCTGAGGAAAAGAGATCACAGAGCATCGTAACCATGTAGCTGATCAGGACCGTCCTCAGAATCTGACTCACATCGCCTCTCTCTCCTGCCTCCAAACGACCAACCAAACACAGGCCCTGTGACGTTTACACAGACGGCTGAGGCAGTCCTATCACTGTCTCTACAAAGTTTACAGGGGGAGGAGAAAACACCCGCACAGGTGCCCATTACCAAACACCGTCTCACTGTGACTGCTTCAGCAAATGTGCTCTGTTACTGCTACGTGTTAATATTAATAATATTAATATTAATAATAATAATAATAATAATAATAATAATAATAATAATAATGTTGTTGTTAATAATATTAATATAATAATAATAATAATAATAATAATGTTATTGTTAATAATAATAATAACAATATGTAATATTATTATTGTTATTATATTATAACAATAATAATATTGTTGTTGTTAATAATAATAATAACAATAATAATAGGAATAATAATAATAAAGTTGTTGTTGTTAATAATAATAATAATGTTGTTCTTAATATTAATATTGTTGTTGTTGTTGTTGTTGTTAATAATAATAATAATAATAATACAAATAATAAAGTTGTTCTTAATAATAATAATATTAATACAAATAATAAAGTTGTTCTTAATAATAATAATAATATTAATAGGAATAATAATGATATTAATAATGTTGTTGTTGTTGTTAAAAATAATAATATTGTTGTTCTTAATAATAACAATAATAATAATAGGAATAGTAATAATATTTATAATGTTGTTGTTAATAATAACAATAATAATAATAATAATAATAATAATAATAAATGTTGTTTTCGTTGTTAATAATAATAATAATAATGTTTTTAATAATAAGAATAATAATAATAATAATAACAATAATAAAAAGAATATTGTTGTTGTTAATAATAATAATAATAATAATAATAATAATAATAATAATATGAGGAATAATAATAATAAAGTTGCTGTTAATAATAATAATAATAATAATGTTGTTCTTAATAGTAATATTGTTGTTGTTAATAATAATAATAAATGTTGTTATTGTTAATAATAATAATAATAATAATAATAATAATAATAATAATAATAATAATTATGTTGTTGTTAATAACAATAATAATAATAATAATAATAATAACAATAATAATAATAATGTTGTTCCTAATAATAATAATATTGTTGTTGTTATTAATAATAATAATAATAATAATAATAGTAATAATAACAGGGCTTGTGTATAATCCTCGTCCCTCGTTTACGAAGAAAGTATAAACATTTACCGTTAAAAGATTTCGGTAATAAGTGGTTTGGACTGGGACACCCAGGTGTGTTCATACCTGCTTGAGTCCTAGGAGCTCCGGATAGTCGAATATCAGCAGGATGCTGCAGATCACAGCCCAGCATAGAAAGTGCACCGTGAAGCAGATGAGGGGAAACCAGATATCCCAGGGTGCACTGCGCACTGACCACAGGCAGGGGGCGCTGGTCACTGGCTGCCACCAACGCATCAGCACCTGGAGGAGAACCAGCAGGAGCTTTGAATGGAGGAGACTGTGGGGGGCTGTGTCATTAGAAGGTGGAGCCCATGAAGACTGACACACTGTAAAATACCATGACCTAAAATAACGGTACAGCTCAGTCAGAGGGAAACACACGCCCCTGCGGCCTCAGCCCGGGGTTCTGTTACCTGCAGTGCCAGAGCCGTGGTGAAGCAGTACATCGCCCGGTTTAGGACCCCTAGAGCGGACTGGCAGGCTCTCTTGACCGGACCCCAGGCCAGCAGGCTGTGCTGGACACTGAAAAGGGCCAAGAGGACCAAATCCACACCCAGAGCCCTTAGAATGTCACTGTCCCGCAGAGCAACGGACCAGGGCACCGCATCTGGGAGGAAACCGGACATTACCAGAACATTAGTAAGACATGAACAGGGCCGGATCAACGACATTCCTACCCCGCCGGAACCGGTCCAGGTGCTGGCTCAACCGGTCACCCAGCAGGGCCGCACTGGTTAACCAGTACACCAGCAGCAGAACCATGATAACGTTTCAGTGTCCAACAAACCCAGTGTAACCCGTTCGGTCTTTCCTCCATCATATCACCATAGTAACTGTCCTGAAAATTCCAAGATGGCCGGACCAATCCAGAGGCTCCAAAGCCACTAAGATTAAACCCTCTGTCCATTAACCAATAACGACCTTCCCAGCACACGGATCATGGGACATCCACTCAGGGAACCCAGTTAATGGAGTCTTCACCTGAAACGTCCTCGTCAGAGAGACCAGCGTTTCGTTCCAGTTCTGATATTCAAATATAAGGTTCAGAATGTTAAACTGGTGGACTGTACGGTTTGGGGGGTCCCTCATAAAGTCCAGTAAAAAGGAAAAACACCAGGGGCCTACTGAACCTCCTTCTTTCAGTTTGAACAGAGGAGTGTGAGGCAGGACATCAGGCACCCCTCGCTCCTCCTAAGGACACCAGTAGGGGTGTAACGATTCTGAAACCGAGACCGAAACCATGATGCAGACGTCCCCACTCTCAGGTCCAAACCCCCACTCCTCTGTTTCCTGAGACTGGTGTTAGAGAAAGAATTTATTTATTTATTTATTTATTGTTATATAATTTACATAAAGTAAAAAATTAATTGTGTACCAAACGGTGGTTTAGAAAAAAAAAGGCTGGGGTGGGGGGGAATGCACCTAACCAACATACATGCTGTACACAACCACCACCACCAGTGGACGTCCCGGTCTTCTTGTCCAGCCTGACAGGCCTGAACTTTGACCTACAGAACTCAGTCACACTTTAAACCCCAGGAGACATCCTGATCCTAAAACTCACCACTGGTTATAAAAGGCTCCCACCACCCTAGGGTGGAGCAGGAGCGAGTTCTCCCTCTCCAGAGGAGGAAAAGGAGTCGCCCAACGTGGGGCTCGAACCCACGACCCTGAGATTAAGAGTCTCATGCTCTACCGACTGAGCTAGCCGGGCGGTGGTGAACAGGACACCAGAGAGCCATAACTCCCTGTCGGCACAAACCCGGGCACTACTCGGGAATAAGGACAGACCGTGGGTCAGTAGAAAGGTTCTGTCCCACCTAAAGGGTTCCGAACCTCCGGGAACTCGCTCCCGTAGCGTGCTAGCAAGCTTCAGCTAACCGAGCTAACTTTGTTTAGGACCCCAGAGAGTCCCTGGAGCCCAGCTCCTCCTCCTCCTGCCTCGGTTCTGTAGGACGGGTTCAGTGTGACTTCAGAACAGGTAAACGGGTAAAGAGCTCGGCCGCCTGTAAACTAAGTTAGCCCGTCCACTCAACTCCCCCGAACCGGACTCACCTCGGCACAGCGGCGCTCCGCCGGTAATGTTGTGGTAAATGGCTCGAAAGGAAATGAAGCGAACGAAGTCCGCCCCGGTACCGAACACGAACCCGAAGTTTATTAGAGCTGTAGCGCAGAGGAGCACAGGACGGGCGCTCGTCCACGCCATGGTAATGTTTATATTCAAAAACGACCAGCGACTTCCGGGTAAACGGGGTGTAGTTCGGGGACTGGCCGCGCGGTGGCGACACATTTCAGCCTGAAGATCATCTACAGACAGGAGTCTGTAGCACTACCGTGCTCAACGTGATCAGGCTATGAGTTTAATATCAGACGTGGTGTTCTGTATATACACATCCACTTACACCTCCTGGAAATTAATTCATTAATTAATCAGGTAATTCATTAAAAATAGAAAAACAATAACAGATAATTAGACACAGGTAATTCATAATGTTCCTGAAGTAAAGGATGTTCTTTAATCAGTTATTGTTTTACTACTCCTGTGTTCAGTGCTTTCAGAATAATGATAATAATGAGAAGGATGGGGGGATTTTATAAATCTACTTTTGTGGAAAATCAATAACGAAAAAAAAAACGTTAATGAAAAACCGTTAAAGGTCGTTATAATGTTATTAAACAGTTGTGGCTTCATTAAAAAGCCCATTTAAACATTTTTACAAAGTGAACTTTATAAACTTTATTCTTTACAGTTTACCTCCACAGCGTCACGGGTACGTTACTCCCTGTGCCGCCTATCAGCGTGACGGCTCTGCGCATGCGCACTGCTCCGCTGCCTGAAGAACCGGTGTTGTGCTTGTGTCAGCTGAGAGGAGGGTCGGTGTGAGGTATAGAGGTGTTGGGCTCGTGTGATGGTTATGAGGAGCTGTGGGTGAGGTGTGCTAATGGTGTAGTCGCTGGATTAATCCGGAGGGGTTAACATGACCACCCTGACCCACCTCCTCAGCCCTGTTCGGGAAGACCGTACCGTTCTGTGAGAGAACCACAACACTGGGTTCTGATTAAAAATGGCTGACACCTGTACAAGGATGGTTCTTCAGCTGGAGAATGTTCTGTGTAGCACCAAACGTGTTCCCTTTATTGTTCTACTATCTTCAGTTAAGACAGTCACTCTGTATGGAACCATGGACACTCCTAGAACCATGGAATGCTTTAATGGTTCATTGCATGGTGAAATGGTTCTTCAGATTGATATACAGTGTTCTGTATGTGGTTCTATGTAGCACCAAACGTGTTCCCTCTATCTTCAGTAAAAACAGTCACTCTGTATAGAACCATGGACACTCCTAGGACCATGCCGTGTTTTAACGGTTCTTTGCATGGTTCTATGTAGCACCAAAAAGTGTTTGTCTATTGTCCTCTAGTTTTAGTTAATACAGTAGTTCTATATAGAACCCTGTAATGTTTTTACACAGCTTAAGTCAGTGGTTCTGCATAGAACCATATACACACACAAAGAACCAATTGCATGCTGGAATGGTTCCTCAGATTGATAGATAATGTGCTATGTATGATCCTGTTTGCCAGAGTCCAGCTTGTAACAATAGAAGAACCCTTCTGGTTCCGTATAGAACAGTTCTAAGAACAGTTACACACATACCCAACACATTCTCCACCCTTCAGAAAGAGGTTTACGTGGTATATCCCGCTATTGTCATCGTACCATGTACGACAGCGGAGGTTAGGTGCCACACATTCAGTGCAGACAGTGGTAAAGTTTAAAGAGTGTGGACTGACGACAGTGACCTTCGTGACGACGTGCGCTGGTGGTTCACCGCTGAAGGAAGCTGAAGCTGTGAAGCTGAGAGACATGGGGGGAGCGATGTCTCAGAGAAAGAGGAGGAGCTTCTGAAGAAGAGAACCCGAACAAATGAAACGGAATTCTGCTCGTCATTCAGTCAGACATCCAACACTGCTCCAAACGAGGGAGCTGACTTTGGTTTGGACATAATGTCCGATGCTGTATCCTGTAACTAAATCAGGCTCCAGTTCAGATGTTCATCATAAGCCCCGCCTTCTTCAGAAATAGGTTCCTGTGACTCTGCTGACTCTCTAAATGAGGAGGATCAGATCTGAACCGTCTGCAGACTGATTTACTGATTACTAGATAATGTATATGAACGAGTAGCCGAACCGTCGGCCAGGACGGGCGAATCCGATTCCACTGGTGAAATTCTGAGTCGGGTACAGCCCTAGTTCTATCGATACACAAAACAGATGAGTGAGTAGGCGGAGATCGCTCATGTCCCATGTTGGTGTAAACTTTACACGGCTCATGATAAACTTTACACTTCTATTCCCAGTGTCGTAAACTTTACTTATTCCTGAAATCGCACCTGTCCGTTTAGTGTCGTGGGTGTGGTTAGGAGTTCGGAGTTGTGTAAGGCTTGTACAGCTGTGGGATAGAAGCTGTCCACAGGACACCATCAGGAACCTCTACAGCTCCATACCGAGACGCCTGGCGTGTTGGGTTAGCGAACACGGCGGCCCGACGCCATACTGAGAGACAGACTTCTGTATGTGTAGCTCAATAAATATTGATCATATCAGTCTACATTTATCACCAGTTATTGATCCTGGTCACCTTTATCCTCCTTCCCAACACACCTGCACTCCCACACCTCCTTCTGGGTGGAGCTGGTCTGTTGATGATGGGTGTATCTGGATAGCTTTAAGCTACAGTAGCCTGTTAACCTAGTGAACTCGTCATGAGTTAAATGTGTCGTCTCTGTTTACCCAGTTCAGATGGAACACGGTGGGTACTGCAAGCGAACCGCTGTGGTTCTGAAACAAACTGGACCCCGGTTACGTTCTGTACAGTGACCAGCCGTGGTGCGGTGCTCTTGCTGCACTGTTTACTGTTCTGTTCTCTTTTTCTCTTCCAGATACGAACGACGTCGGCAGTCTTCCTCTAATGGTTTGAGATTACACGCCCAGCCACATCAGGGGTTTCCATCTGCGAGGGGTCACGATGCTGAAATCGGAGGAGACCCAAGGTGAAGGAACTAGAGAGCCCTGTGGGAGTCTGGGTAGCGAATGCTCAGCCACACCAGTCCTTGGGTCAGACCCCTAACACTGCACCGGCCCACCTGTAAAACCAATAACCCCCTCGCTCTGGATAAGAGCCTCAGCTTAGTGCCTTACTGTAACTGTAGTTGAGTGGACGTTGGTGAGGAATAGGAACTGAGGCGAGGTGACTGGGCCGCCGTGTTCTTGGATGAGTTTAGAGGTTCAGTAATGTAAATTAGAACATTTTTATTTAGCTGGTTTTGTATTAAAGTGTGTTGAAAAGTCTGAGACCATCACAGGTCAAATGTCTGTTCATGTCACTGTATACGGGCCCTGGGGTTCTGGCTGTGATCCTCCTGGTTCTGGGCTTCTCCAACACGCTGACTGGTGGTTACTGACTGGTTTAGCAAATGGCTGTTTAATAATAACCGAGGTGACGGGCAGAACTGAGCACAAATCAGAGACCACTAGGGGTGGGTGCTATGACAGTAATGGAGTAATACCATGGCATGCACAAACAACGATGGCACTGCACACGTCTGAACAGATGAAGAAACCATGTACTGTGATGGATGGCACAGTTCTGGCCGGCTCACTACAGGTCCGGAAACCACAGAACGGGTTTCATTTCCCCTATCTGGCCCTTTAACGGCGTCTCATCTCTACTCTCTCAGATAAATGACTTCTAATGATCTAAACCGGGTCTGGGCTGGAGGTACCAGGCCGGTTCTGAGGTGGGCAGGGCTGTACAGATGAGCTAACCAGCTCCTCTCTCCTAGCTAGCAGCTGGATCAACTCTTAACACAGTAACCCAAGACCAGAATGAAACACCCAGTTCAATCCCAAGCTCGGCTTTGGCTTTCACGGCGTCTTGACTTTTGGTGTACATGGTGAAAACGTTCCTCCATCTGTTCACCATTTCTAGAACATCTCTCCCATGAGAATAGAGTTCCGCTACTGAAGTGCATTCCAGAAGAAATCCAGAGTGAGAGTGCCGCTCTGCAGACTCTGCCAGGCAGGTGTTAGGTGGCATGCTATGACATGTGATTGCTAAGAAGGTGCTTCTATGGTATGGTACTGTGGTATCCCAGGTGGTTGCTAGGATGACGACCACTAAGCGAGGAGTGATTAAGCATCCTTTAATAACAACACTTCTGATTTTTAGGTACCTTTGTTTAAAAGGACACTCCCCTACCGTATCAGACTAATGAGGATACTCCTACTGCACTCCTCCGCCTCCTGAACATGTAACTCTTTCATTTTATATCACATGATTCAGTCTTGTAGGATCACAGGTGTCCTCCTGCATCACTGTGCCGCCGATATAGTCCAGTGAGAGCCACGGTCGCTCTCCCAGCGCTGAGGGGACCACTCTCTCTGAAACACCCCCCACACTCTGAGCCAGTGTGCTCAAACTATGGCCCGGGAGAGCTTCCTCGTCTGCACTGGACATGCTGCCACTGCACCTCACCAACACTTACAGATCTGAACCATTCCAATCAGATAGTTCTCAGGAAGTTGGATGGAGGAAGACACCGGAGGACGCTAGCTCCTACCAGGACCAGGACTGGAGGTATATGGTTCCTCCTCTCCAGAGCTCCTCTCCAGGGTGAGCAGTAGTCCGGTTTGTCTCCTCGATGGATCCACCCTCTCTAAAACCCGGTCCAGGCGGAGCAGCGATGCGCTTTCTCTCCTGTGTGAAAGCGCTGGTGTCTGTAGAGATCGGTCTGTCTGGTATAGCTGTGCTGACAGTCTGAGCATTGGAACGGCCTCTTCCTCGCCTGGATGCGCTGGTGTCGCCGAAGATCACTCTGACCGGTAAAGCTCAAGCCGCAGTCCGAGCAGTGAAAGGGTTTCTCTCCCGTGTGAGTGCGCTGGTGTCGTTTTAGATGACTGTGTCTGGAAAACCTCTGTCCGCACTGCGAGCAGTGATGGGGCTTCTCGCCCGTGTGAGTGCGCTGGTGTTGTCTCAGGTTGTTCGGTTTAGCGAAACTCTTCTCACACCACAAGCAGGAGTAGGGTCTGTTCTCCGCGTAGCTGCACTGGTGTACCGCGAGGTGACCCTGGGTGATAAAGACCCGCCCACAGTCGGAGCACTGCTGAGCTAGGTCTGTACCTTCTTGGGTTCGTCTCGGTGACACGTTAGCATGCGGCGTAGCCGACGATGTTTGAGCACTGGAGACTTCGGACACCGCGTCCTCACATTCGATCTCCTCTTTGGTGATGCATTCTCCTTGGTGGCTTGGAGAGTTCTTGATGGTGGCCTCTGGGTAGTTGTGGAAGTAAATCAGAACCGTGGGAACATGGACATTAGGAGCAGGAGAGGAACCAGAACAGGAGGCCATGCTTCCCTGGAAACACAAAAAAGAAGAAATTACATTCCACGTTAAACACACAACCAGAAATAAACAAAGCAGGCAAAAGGAAAAGGGTTGGTCAAGCGGTGAGGGTTACCAGACAGAGCTCTGGGATGGCCAAGAACTCCAAACCCGAACACCAACACAGAATAAACGAAGGTCCGCTACCTAGACCTCACCACAAGCTCTTGGGTTGCCTCGTGAACCCATCATAAGCAACATCTGGGCATGGTCTTCTTTAATATCTGTCTCAGATTGAGTTTCAGAAGGGACGAGGAATCCCATCGATGTTTCAGATTGGCCACAGTCAGTTGAAAAAGGTGTGGAACACCTCAAACGCTCCTCTAACCAGACTCCTTAAGGGTCGTCTGGAGTCTCCCCACTCCGTCTTACCTGGTTTTCCTAGTCTGGTTCGTTGGTTTCTGTCCTTGTTCAGGCCAAGGCGGACTTTCCCACAGCACACATGGGAGAAGGGACGGCTGCTGGGTGTCCCATGCTGGGAAATGATCAATGCCGTCTGTTCTCACATCAGAGGGCCACACTAGAGGTTGGCCTGTTGCGGGGAGGTGTTCCTCCTGCTTCTGGAGCGGATCGTGGTCTCCTACGCCTAGTCTGGCGTACCCTACACTTCTGAGAGATGTGCCAGCAGCAGCCTGAAATCTCTGCAGGGTCATGGGTTCCTGCCTGGGTGTTGATTGCTGCCACTGTGACCGTGTGCCACCAAATGTACGTATACCACCTTCAGCATTTGAAGTCGAAATTGTAAAGTGAGGCCCGCCGATCACGAAGATCAACTCCTCCCATTAACTTGCTCTGCGTTTCAGCGATGATTGGTCTGGGGACCATAAGGTGGGTTTTGGACTCCTGATCTTTCACGTTGCCCAGTGGTCCGACGTCCACAGAAGAAGAAATCGAGTTCACGGCTGAGGTCATTTTCAGGACAACGTCGCCAGGAGCACCAACATCAGCTTTCACCTGGTCTGGATTTTCTGCACCTCCCTTCCTTTCATTTTCTCGACCCCCCCCATGTTCTTTCAGGGGAAGAGGGGAACAAGAGAAAGGGAGGAGGAGGAACAGAGCAGTAGCAAACGTTTCTGGACACAACCGAAGTCAATCAAAACGGCACAACCGACAACCAAAGCGCAACCATGGTTACGAAACGTGATTGTGTGAAGCTGCACATTTCTGCCCGAGGTCTCCGAGCTCCACATCGTACAGCGTTAGGAACTCAACGTTCCTTCACTCTATAAATCAACCCTGTGCTGAGTTCTGCAGGAAGCTCACCTCGTCCTGCGTTTGCCTGGGCGAGGGGTCGGTGAGGAGTGTAGCAGATGCTGTCTGAGTACTGGAGATTTCAGACAGCTCATCTTCACCTTTAACCTCCTCTGATTTCACCATGGTGATGCCCTCCTCTGGGTGACTGTGTGGTTTGTCGATGTGGTTGTGGAGGTAAATGAGAACTTTGGGAAGGTGGACGCCAGGAGCGGGAGAGGGCTCGGAGCGAGAGGACATGGTTTCCTGGAACAGAAAGTAAAATCCACTGTCAAATTTAATAAAACGATAAACACATGACCCGTAGAACCAGAGAGGTGGTAGACTACTGTACCGCACCACTGTCAGGATGCTCTAACAGGGACATAAGGAACCTCCAGCTAGTTCAAAACGCTGCGGCCACTGTCATACCCTGGAGGTCATGGGTGGAGGGTCTTATGGTAAACTCAGATGGTGGTGCTGTCGCCCCGCCGCTGCACCACATCACTGGAGCGGATGGATGCCAGGGTTTTGGGGTGCTCCCAAGTCTGTGTTACCTTCCGGTTCTGTCCCTTTAGCCAATCATAGTCAGCCGGAGTCGCTGCCACACTCTGGGAATGTTCATGCTTCCTGTGTTCCGTAATTATTCCCGAACAGAGCTGACCGTCTCTCTTTACTCTTACCAAGCTAACGGCTGCCCTCCGGTCCGGCTTGATACCGAGGCTTTCCTGCTACCCACCTGCCCAGCCAGACACTGAAGAAAGGCTGACCGGGTTCCCTGCTACCTGCCCTGACCAACTGCCTACCTGCCCAGCCAAACACTGAAGGAAGACTGACCGGGTCTCCTGCTACCTGCCCTGACCAGATGCTTACCTGCCCAGCCTTTATCATGGCACTGCTATCTGCCCCTGGCCAGCTGCCTACCTGCCCAGCCTTCATCATGGCACTGCTATCTGCCCCTGACCAGCTGCCTACCTGCCCAGCCAGACACTGAAGGAAGACTGACCGGGTTCCCTGCTACCTGCCCTGACCAGCTGCCTACCTGCCCAGCCTTTATCATGGCACTGCTATCTGCCCCTGACCAGCTGCCTACCTGCCCAGCCTTCATCATGGCACTGCTATCTGCCCCTGACCAGCTGCCTACCTGCCCAGCCAGACACTGAAGGAAGACTGACCGGGTCTCCTGAGTCCTGCAGACTCAGTTTTCCTCTATTGCTCCCCGCATCGGACTCACAATCAGTCCTTCATTAACTTCATCGTCACCACGACGACTAGATCAGCATAATTAGATACTCAGCTGATGTTACTTCAAAACGTAGAGGAGGAGGGGTCCACCTGTGTGAGTCTGGCTCCTCCCAAGGTGTCTTCCTCCACCTGGAGGGGGTTTTTCCTCGCCAGTAATATTACTACTTCCCCCCAACGGCCCGAAATCAGAGGACAGTGGAGGTTCAGAGTTACAGTCCCGGGTTCCACTTCCTGCATCTTTCATCCTGACACAGCGATCACCTCGCGTGCTTGATGTGGTGACCTGCCCATACACAAAACCCTTTAGAACAACATGGAGGGTTCTCCTAAAATCTGTTCTTCTGCATCTATGGTGTGTGTTCATAAGTTGGGAACCTCTGACATTGTCAAACCGCACCACCAAAGCAAGACCACCGTCACAGAACACTGTTCTACAAACACTGGCCTCCTAAATCTTACACAGCGTAGCTTCATAAGAAACATCAAACCCGAAGAATCAGCGTTAATACTCCTACAGGACTCCACAGGGTCCGCAGGTAACTCACCTCAGCCTGTCTGGGGGATGGGTGGGTCAGGAGTATGGAGGATGTTGTTTGAGAGCTGGAGATTTCAGACGCCTCATCTTCACATTTAATCTCCTCTGGCTTCAGGACTGTGGAGCCGTCCTCTTGGGGGCTTGGTGACTCCTTGATGTGGTTGAGAGCAGTAGGGAAGTGGACACCGGGAGCAGGAGCTGACTCAGAACACGAGGCCATGCTTCCCTGGAAAAAGGAAAATTCTGGAAATATAAAAACAATATAATAATAATAATAATAACAACAACAATATAATAATAATAATATTAATAATAATAATAATAAATAATCAAATATAAAAACACCAACACCTAACCTGGTCAGAAACCAGGTAGTGAAACGAGACGAGCTGAGATTGGGACCTTCGGTGGAGACATGGGAGGTATTATAATTAATAAATAATAATAATAATGAATATCTAATTATCAATCAATCTCCTAATGTGGCCAAATCAGAGCTGTGCAGGTCAGAACCAGCCACTGCTACCTAGAACCAGCACACAAAGACACGCTCACTCTTAGAGCCACCATGGAGCTGTAGCCCTCCGTAACCACAGTGGACGTCCCTGTGTGACTGTCCCACATCGCGCTCCCCACGCCCAGTTCTCTGCACCCTCTGAGGTTCCTTTGGTATGGTAAGCCCCACATGAACGGGTATCCCATCACGAGAGAACACTGACATAGGCCTGTAAAGACGCAGCCCATCAGTCACCTCAACACAAACCACCACCACCTACGCTTCCCCTCACTCACTCCAATTACAGACTGGGTGGAGGGTGTAGTGAGGACATGAGAAGTGAGGTCAGGTCTGTCCTCTGGGGGAACCCTTACATAGCACTAGTGGACACGACGGACACTTTCCACCTCCGACCGGAGAAAACCACCCAGGGCAGCTTCTACACCAGGACAGGGGCTTCTGGAACTACACCATAGTTCTCCAAACAGCCTTTCCTGCATACCACACAGACTGTACCAGTGTCCTGGGGACTGAGGTTCTTGGGGCTGGGATGACCAGTTCTAAGGCTTCCAGAGGGACGGAGGTTCGTCATTTGTACGTATGGTGGGTGATGGTGTGACCACACAATGGCATTACATGGAGTACACGTTTCCAAACGTCTCCAGGTCCTACGTAGTGCAGTGTGGAGGAACTAGCTCCGCATGTTTTCCCATCTGAACACATTTCACACAGGTAAAACCTCGGCAGGTAGATCACCTGGCTTACTGGTGTTACCGAAGGCGTTTGAGTACTGGAGATTTCGGACACCTCAGCTTCACATTTAATCTCCTCCAGCTTCAGCAGTGTGATGCCTTCCACGTGGGGGTTCAGTGATTTGTTGGTGTGGCTGTGTAGGTCAACCGGGACGGTAGGAAAGTGGACAGCGGGAGCAGGAGAGGCCGTTCCGTCCTGGAGAAAAACCGGAAAACATCAGTGTCAAATGGACTAAAACATTCCAGGGGAACCATTCTCCTTCACAAGCCATGGTGCTTCCGAAACCAACCTCAACATGGCACTGTGTTCAGTAAAGTTAGCTCACGCCCGTGTTACGGGGTTGCTTGTGGGAGAGAGTGATCAATCATGATTGACACACATGTTTATCAGACATTTACAGTAATACGGAACAAATTTTCAAGATATTTACGGAAATACGGAACAAATGCCTGTCCCCTGTCCCCTGTCCCCTGTCCCCTGTCCCCGTCCCCTGTCCCCTGTCCCCGGTCCCCTGTCCCCTGTCCCCTGTCCCCGTCCCTGTCCCCTGTCCCCTGTCCCCTGTCTCTGTCCCCTGTCGCCTGTCGCCTGTCGCCTGTCCCCTATCCGCTGTCCCCTGTCCCCTGTCCCCTGTCGCCTGTCCCCTGTCACCTGTCCACGTCCCCTGTCCCCGTCCCCTGTCCCCGTCCCCTGTCTCTGTGGCTGATGAATCAGTTTTGTGTAGTCCATTGACCAAAACGGACATCCATATGTTCTGACTACTGTGAATATCTGAGTTCTCTATAGGGAACAGCACAGTACTCTTCCTTAAGTGGCCTTAATGGGGGTCTTTGAGGAATGTGGGACCACTGGCTTGTCAAAGTCGGAATAAAACGACAGAGACGTCCAAACAGCTCTGACTCCTCTTTCATGTCTATGGTTAACTTGTGAACTCTGTCTTCGACAGATCATCAGACCACCGGGAGGTGATCTGGATCATGTCTGTCCTGTACATGAGACAGATGATCTGTGAGACCACCCGGCTCCACCTGAGGCTGCTAACACTGTTTCCAAGAACCAAAACAACCAATCAGAGCCAGGCAGCAAGTCTATCACTGCTTGTGCACACACTGTGGGCAGGCCTGGATGGTGGAGAGACAACCACCAACCAGTACACACAACGAAGACAAGCCAAGGAAGGTCCAGTCCAGAAACATTCGACAGAGTCTGAGATAAATCAACCATCACCTCACCTCAACCGTCATCTCCTGAGCTCTGGAGATGTCTGAACCCTCATCCTCACATTTTATCTCTTCTGGTTTCAGCACTGTGAGGCCTTCCTCTCGGGGGTCCGGTTCTCTCTTAAGGTGCTCCTGGAAGTCAGTCAGAACTGGAGAAAGGTGGACACCAGGAGCAGGAGAGGACTCGGGACAGGAGGACATTCTTTCCTGGACACGAAGGAGTGAAAACCATGACGACTGGACAGAAATCAAAAGCAGCCAACCCTCCCTGACCCTCCTTCACCTGAGCTCCACCACCAACCCTCCTTCACCCAAGCTCCACTAGCAACCCTCCCTGACCCTCCTTCACCTGAGCTCCACCAGCCACCCTCCCTGACCCTACTTCACCCGAGCTCCACAAGCAACCCTCCCTGACCCTCCTTCACCCAAGCTCCACAAGCAACTGTCCCTGACCCTCCTTCACCCAAGCTCCACCAGCAACCCTCCCTGACCCTCCTTCACTCAAGCTCCTCCAGCAACCCTCCCCGACCCTCCTTCACCCAAGCTCCACCAGCAACCCTCCCTGACCCTCCTTCACCCAAGCTCCACCACCAACCCTCCCTGACCCTCCTTCACCCGAGCTCCACTAGCAACCCTCCCTGACCCTCCTTCACCCAAGCTCCACCAGCAACCCTTCCCGATCCTCCTTCACCCAAGCTCCACCAGCAACCCTCCCTGACCCTCCTTCACATTGTACATGACTAAATGACCTTTTAGATGGAGGTAGATAATAACTAAATCTAAATAAACCAATTAACCAATTAATTTATATCATCTACATTACCTTCTGGGGCACCAGCAGCTCAGTCACCTCTACCCCTCTCCTTCCTGGATCCGGCTGGTGTAGAGTCAGAGGCTGGATCTCCACACTGGGAGGAGTGAGGAGGAGCAGGAGAACCGTCCAGGAGCTGAACCAGCACAACAGAACACCATCAAAGCCCAAAGCAGGAACCAGGACCGAGCTGTGACCGGAACACTCCACCCACACCTACTGCTCCACAGCCCATACAGTACACAGCACCACCCAGCAGCACAGAGCTAAGAGCTAGCATTAGCCTCCTCAGCTCAGTCTGGACAGAGGCTGCTTCTGTGTAGCTCCTACAGTCCACACATCCAGAACCTTTCTGTCCACATGAGGACACTTCTGGACCCGGTTCTGTAGGAGTGGGTTACAGAGTAAACACAGGAGCACTCTCTCTCTCTCTCTGATAACAGTGCTGAGCTACTCTTCCTCTGTGTGCAGGTCAGTGTGCAGGCCAGTGCGTTACCGCCACCTGCTGGACTGGAGTGAGGAGTTTCAGGTTTCCAGGTTCATTACAGTCGTACATTCCGATTGCTATACCCAGTAAGCACCTCCTGCCTACCAAACATGGCTGTTTGAAGTGTTACTGACTTTTACACACTGTGTAGTAACTGGCTTCTTCACAGACAGCGACGTTCCCGCTAAAGCCTGAGTCGCCTGGGAGTTCACACACTTACTAATCCCTACTGTCCTACTGGGGGCTGAGAGAGGACTTCTCCCGGGCTGATGGGAGACACACTGTGATCTTAAACAAGGACAAATACGTCCCTGACCTGGCAGTACAGAACACCATTATGGCATTCTGGGAATCAGAAGGACTTCCCTGCGTAAGTCTAGTCCCCACAGAGGCAGTCGGTTTCCGAGCCATACCACAGATGTACGTTCTGGAGGCTTGGAGGAACATCACACATGGACCCGATGAGGGAGCTCAGTCATGCCTGTGGCGTCTTCAGCCCAGGCCATGGTTATGGCCACCGGTGACTGTCTCCCACCCGCCTTCCTGCCGCTGTCTCACCCACCATTCTGCTGACTTCTGAGACCACCAGCTCATGCCTTTCTTTCTATATGGTTTCTGAAACTGGATCCCTCACTACTCGTGGTGTTCCAGAACCTTTAGCACTTACGAATGGAAGCCTGGGCGGACCAATCCTGAACCAGCTGTGCTGTTTATTAGTAAAGAGTCACCAACGACACGTTTCATCCAGGAAACACACATCAGCTGCTCACGGGTCTCCAACGACCAAGGGCAGCCTCCTGCTCCACGCGCTGATCGTCTGAGGTGTGGATCCCCTAAAGTCCTTAGCCTGCATGAGACGCTGAGGACACGGCTGTGTTTGAAGGACCACACTGGACCTGATAATACCCAGCGTCAGTCTTACCAACACTCAAAAATACCAATTTCTAAAAAGACCTTCAGACAGGAGCACGCTGGAGGAAACGACTCGAGACAGGTGACTCGAGGAAGGCACTGTAAAAACGGAAACACAGCTAACTGAATCCAGAGGACGGTGGTCTCTCCCAGACTACTAGAGAGAGAACTTCTGACCTAGCTCGTACCTGTGTAGTCATCTAGTTCATGGGAAACGGGATCTGAGATCAGCTTCTTAGAGGCTGCTAATCTGGTGTCCGGGGGACGAATTCCAGAAATTCCAGGGCTGTGTTTAATTATGATACATGTACCGGATTAAGAACTGGATTAATGAGTTGAACTGATTCCTCACTCTGGTCGTCTCAGTAAGCCCACCCTAACGCTACCACAGCAAACGTCTCATGTTCAAGGATGACGAAAACTCCAGGTAGCCTTTGGACAGTGTTAGAACTGACACCCAGTACCTTTAGCTCCTCCCTCCTTCTCCTGTTTCCACCAGTGTGATCAGGTGAAGAGAAGGTTACAGGTTCACACGGCCGTGTTGGGAACACTCTTAGAAACACACCGAGATTAAAAGAGAGGTTACAGAGAGGACGCCACACGGCTTGGGTTCTAGAGCGCAGTCTGAGGAGGTGCCTATGCACCATGGTGGAGGGGGACCAATGACCCAAAGAGGCTGAGCTCCTGGTGTCAGTGATGGCTCAGTGATGCGGCTCAGAAATGACCAGAGAAGACACACACATGGACCAGGTTTACATCACCTTTAATCTGGAGCTAGGGTGGAGCAGAAACCATCCCCAGACCACAACCACTTCTCCACCACCCGTTACCGCTGGTACTGTACGTTCTGCTACACCTGCCAATCAATCATCAGTCTGAGAGCGAAGCATGACTCATCACCCAGCACTGCTCAGTAATGGATCTAAGGCTGCCTGGAGACGGATCCCCAGACCCATGATGCTCCAGGTCAGCAGCTCCTGTGCTGAAGTTCCCTACTGGGTCATTTGGAGTCGGGTGGAGTGTGACGGGCTGAGCTGGTTGCTTACTGGGGTTTCCTCCAAGGAGCAAGGCTGGAGGTTCTCGAGCATGGCCCAGACTTGGTGTAGTGTTCAGCCAGTCTACCCTGCTCTCCTCACCAGAGCCGTCATCCCTTCACTCATTCCTCAGAGATCCTATCCAGTGACCCACCAAGGTGCAGAACTCAGAGACCAGCCTCTTACTCAGTGCCCAGTCTAAATCTCCATTTCTAGAACATACTGAAACCAGGGGTCTGTGAATCCACCTACCCCGCAGAGCAGACGGGAGGGTGAAGAAAGGGAGTTTGTGAATGAGTATGGGATTTCCTAGACTGAACTTTGGAGGAACGTGTGGAAAATGGCCAAACTGGCGTGACGTGTCCTGTACGAGGAGAGCCTGGTCCCGTGTGGAGACCCTGTGTGTAGTGATAGAGTTATTAAACTGCTGACTGTGCGGTTTTCAGATAAACATGTTTATATATCTGGTTCTCCCCGTTTTTACTAAATGCCCATATAGACCAGAACTGGCCTAGGTGAAGAGTGGTCTCTGACATTCGCCCAGTACTGTTCATGAGCTCATTGGTGAGGTCTGGTTTTTAATACGGTTTATTTTAAAGGAACATGGCGCTACGTTTTTACCAACACGCCCGCTGTGTAAGGAACAGTCTATCTAGAGCGGTATATCACAATGTACATCCTTAGAACGTCTGTGTGTCTTCAGCAGCTCCTCCCGCGGCGTCAGCAGACCTGCGGCTGCTCCCCGGCGTGGATGCGCAGGTGTCTCTGGAGGTGGTTCAGCCGGTTGAAGCTCATGTCGCACTCCAAGCACTGGTAGGGTTTCTCCCCGGTGTGGATGCGCTGGTGTGCCTTGAGGGTGCCGCTCTCTCTGAAGCTCTTCCCGCACTCGGAGCAGGGATAGGGCTTCTCCCCGGTGTGGATGCGCTGGTGAATCTGGAGGTGGCTCTGCCTGGTGAAGCTCTGCCCACACTCGGAGCACTGGTAGGGCTTCTCTCCGGTGTGGATGCGCTGGTGTCTCTGGAGGTGGCTCTGAACGTTAAAGCTCTGCCCGCACTCGGAGCAGTGGTACGGCCGCTCTCCGGTGTGGATGCGCTGGTGCCGCTGGAGGTGGCTCTGCGCGGTAAATCTCTTCCCACAGTCTGAGCACTCGAAGGGCTTCTCTCCGGTGTGGATGAGCCGGTGCTGCTTCAGGTTGCTGAGCTTGGTGAAGCTCTTCTCGCACTCCGAGCACTGGTAGGGCCTCTCTCCGGTGTGGATGCGCTGGTGTATTTGGAGATGGCACTGGGCAGCGAAGCTCCGCCCACACTCGGAGCACTGGTAGGTCTTTCCTTTGCCTGTAGCTCTTTTCCTCTGTCCGGGTGGTGGCTTGGCGGGGGGCGTAGCAGGAGACGCCTCAGTACTGGAGACCTCGTCCACCTCGTCCTCACATTTGATCTCTTCTGGCTTCAACATGGCGATGCCCTCCTCCTGGTGACTGGGTGGGTTCTTCATGTGGTTGTGGAAGTAAATTAGAACAGCAGGGAAATGGACACTAGGACCAGGAGAGGACTCAGGACAGGAGGACATCTTTCCTGGGGGGGTAAATAAATAAATTAGGGTTCTGTGTTTCATATAGATAAACAATGACCAGGTCTGAAACCGGCCTGAGCATTCGTTACACATATGAAGCATCACTAAACCCATTAGGTCCAATCAGCCGGTTCCACACGGTACCGTAAACCATCTAGGTAGATTCTACAACACACACACGCACCCGAGACTGATTTAACCCAACAGCAGTGGCCTATCTAGAACGTGGAACATGCAACACATGTTCTGCGATACGTGTAGCCTGGAAACGTTGAGTGTGCACCACCTATACAGCATGTGTGAAAAAAATCAACTACGGCCAAGGAATCTAACGCTAGCACGTTAGCATAGCCCACACATACCAGATTACACACTTCAGAATTAAACTGGCATATGTAAAGTATTCAACCGGTCATGCCAGTGTCTATGCAAGTGGACAAAAGTGTTGGTACCCCTAAAGAAAGACAACCCCTCACAGACTACACCTACTGGATGGAGGACACCACCTCTTAATGGATCAGATGGTGATATGGAGCCAGCCCCCAACCCTTAAACACCACACTAAAACACAGGACCACCCATCCAGACTTAACCTGCCCCTCTCCTCCACCCAGAGAGAACCACCACCAGGTCACAGGCCAGTGATGGCAGTAAAACCAGTTCAGCACACACACACACCAGCAGCTCAGTCACCTCTACCCACCCGCCCCGGAGCTGAGCTCCCTCTACCCCAGAGGCTGGATCTCCACACTGGGAGGAGTGAGGAGGAGCAGGGGAGCCGTCCAGGAGCTGAACCAGCACAACAGAACACCATCAAAGCCCAAAGCAGGAACCAGGACCGAGCTGTGACCGGAACACACAGTACCAGTCTCCACCCACACCTGCTGCTCCACAGCCCATACAGGACACACACAGCACCACCCACCAGCACAGAGCTAAGAGCTAGCATTAGCCTCCACAGCTCAGTCTGGACAGAGGCTGCTTCTGTGGAGCTCCTACAGTCCACACATCCAGAACCTTTCTGTCCACATGAGGACACTTCTGGACCCGGTTCTGTAGGAGTGGGTTACAGAGTAAACACAGGAGCACTCAGACCCACCTTTACCTCCAGCAGGTCCTCCCTCTCTCTCTGTCTGCTCGAGTACTCTCCTCCCTCACCCTCCTCCTCCTCTTCTTCTTCTGCGCTCTTTCGGCTGTAGGGAGGCTGGGTCTCTGTGTCTCGGTCCTCCCTGTGTCCTGCGCTCCGTATCTCCACTCGGCTGTAGGGAGGCTGGGTCTCTGTGTCTCGGTCCTCCCTATGTCCTGCGCTCCGTATCTCCACTCGGCTGGGTCTCCGTGTCTCGGTCCTCCCTGTGTCCTGCGCTCCGTATCTCCACTCGGCTGTAGGGAGGCTGGGTCTCCGTGTCTCGGTCCTCCCTGTGTCCTGCGCTCCGTATCTCCACTCGGCTGGGTCTCCGTGTCTCGGTCCTCCCTAACTCCTCCAGGCGGTGTATAATGGGTCCTCCTATCTCGGTAACAGCCAGTGCCCTCTCTGGAGGAGAAACACTGAGATCTCTTCACCCCACTCCGCACTGTTTAGGGAGGAGGGAGCCAATGGAGATTCCACCACAGCCGGTCTTCTGTGAAACCCCGCCCCCTGCGCTACGATTGGCTAGAAGTTCAGATAAGCGGTCGACTGATTGACAAGGGGGGAAATTGAGCTGAACAACAGAATCAAGCAGTAGTGTTTATCCCAGAACATTAACAACAACAATAACAACAACAGCAGCAACAACAATAAAAACAACAATAACAACGGCAGCAACAACAATATCAACAACAACAGCAACAATAACAAAGGCAACATCAATAACAACAACAACAATAACAACAGCAACATCAATAACACAAACAGCAACAACAATAACAACAACAACGGCAACAATAACAACAGCAACATCAATAACACAAACAGCAACAACAACGGCAACAATAACAACAGCAACAACAACAATATCAACAACAACGGCAACAATAACAACAGCAACAACAACAATATCAACAACAACGGCAACAATAACAACAGCAACAACAACAATATCAACAACAATGGCAACAATAACAACAGCAACAACAAGAACAATAACAACAACAACAAATACTAATCCAGACTGAGCTGAGGAGGCTAATGCATTAATATAAAACTATCTGCACCCAGAAGGAGGTGTGGGGGTGCGGGTGTGTTGGGAAGGAGGATAAAGGTGACGAGGATCAATAACTGATGATAAATTTAGACTGATATGATCAATATTTATTGAGCTACACATACAGAAGTCTGTCTCTCAGTATGGCGTCGGGCCGCCGTGTTTCCTGCAGATGGTGCGGTAGGGGTGGAGGTGGAGGGACACCAGGTCTTCTGGACGTGTGAGTTGTGAGACTTAGAATGGTGTTATAACCTTACAGCATCGTTTGGTACAACATCAACAATAATAGTGAAGGGTGGTCCTCCTTATATATAACCTACAACCCCATAACGGCACCCCCATCCGCAGGACGCAGGGTGGTCCTCCTTATATATAACCTACAACCCCATAACGGCACCCCCATCTGCAGGACGCAGGGTGGTCCTCCTTATATATAACCTATAACCCCATAACGGCACCCCCATCTGCAGGACGAAGGGTGGTCCTCCTTATATATAACCTACAACCCCATAACGGCACCCCCATCTGCAGGACACAGGGTGGTCCTCCTTATATATAACCTACAACCCCATAACGGCACCCCCATCTGCAGGACGAAGGGTGGTCCTCCTTATATGTAACCTACAACCCCATAACGGCACCCCCATCCGCAGGACGAAGGGTGGTCCTCCTTATATGTAACCTACAACCCTATAACGGCACCCCCATCCGCAGGACGCAGGGTGGTCCTCCTTATATATAACCTACAACCCCATAACGGCACCCCCATCCGCAGGACGCAGGGTGGTCCTCCTTATATATAACCTACAACCCCATAACGGCACCCCCATCCGCAGGACGCAGGGTGGTCCTCCTTATATATAACCTACAACCCCATAACAGCACCCCCATCCACAGGACGCAGGGTGGTCCTCCTTATATATAACCTACAACCCCATAACAGAACCCCCATCCGCAGGACGCAGGGTGGTCCTCCTTATATGTACCCTACAACCCCATAACGGCACCCCCATCCGCAGGACGCAGGGTGGTCCTCCTTATATGTACCCTACAACCCCATAACGGCACCCCCATCCGCAGGACGCAGGGTGGTCCTCCTTACATGTAACCTACAACCCCATAACGGCACCCCCATCTGCAGGACGAAGGGTGGTCCTCCTTACATGTAACCTACAACCGCATAACGGCACCCCCATCCGCAGGACACAGGGTGGTCCTCCTTACATGTAACCTACAACCGCATAACGGCACCCCCATCCGCAGGACACAGGGTGGTCCTCCTTATATGTAACCTACAACCGCATAACGGCACCCCCATCCGCAGGACGCAGGGTGGTCCTCCTTATATATAACCTACAACCCCATAACAGCACCCCCATCCGCAGGACGCAGGGTGGTCCTCCTTATATATAACCTACAACCCCATAACGGCACCCCCATCCGCAGGACGCAGGGTGGTCCTCCTTATATGTAACCTACAACCCCATAACGGCATCCCCATCCACAGGACGCAGGGTGGTCCTCCTTATATGTAACCCATAACACCATAACGGCACTCCCATCTGCAGGACACAGGGTGGTCCTCCTTATATGTAACCCATAACCCCATAACAGCACCCCCATCCGCAGGACGCAGGGTGGTCCTCCTTATATGTAACCTATAACCCCATAACGGCACCCCCATCCGCAGGACGCAGGGTGGTCCTCCTTATATATAACCTACAACCCCATAACGGCACCCCCATCCGCAGGACGCAGGGTGGTCCTCCTTATATGTAAATGAAGGTACTTAAGCCCAAACATATTCAAACAAGGCCATCAGGGATCTGGCGCTGGCCTGATCACCAGTGTAGCCTGGTGGGCCGGGAATTAGCCCTTTAGCATACACTTCTAACAGGCAGGAGGTGCCGGTTCCATTCCTTCTCCTCTCTTATCCAGATTTCCCAGAGAAGGCCTGGAATGATCCAGGAATGATTCATGGCTGGGGAACCAGTGTAACCTTTAGAACCTCTAGAACCTTCAAGTGAAATTCAGTGTGTTGCAGTTAACGGAACCTGTTCTTTAGTTACAAGTACATATCAGTGTTAATGGAGCCTGTGCACGCAGTGGTCAGAGGGTTCCTCTGTGTAACCCCTCAGCAGCCCATGTGGGGGCGCTGGTTCTCCAAGTGTGGTTCTCCAAAGCCACTAAAGCAGAGAAGAAGAAGCTGGCTGGTCTCATTTATCTACCGAGCTGTATATCAGTATTAATGGAGCCTGTGGTCACAGGGTTCCTCTGTGTAACCCCTCAGCAGCCCATGTGGGGGCGCTGGTTCTCCAAGGGTGGTTCTCCAAAGCCACTAAAGCAGAGAAGAAGAAGCTGGCTGGTCTCTTATTTATCTACCGAGCTGTATATCAGTATTAATGGAGCCTGTGGTCACAGGGTTCCTCTGTGTAACCCCCCAGCAGCCCACGTGGGGGCGCTGGTTCTGTCACCGTGGTTCCCCGAAGCCACTAAAGCAGAGAAGGAGAAGCTGCAGCTGTTGTGCTGGTAAAGTGTTCATGCAGATGTTTGCTCGGTGTTTATCTGAGGGTAAACTCGCTGGTGGAGGTGCTAGAGGAGACGTCTGAGACTCCTCCTCCTCCTCCTCCTGAGCTAACAGGAGCTAATGCTCGCTCCTAGGTCTGTGGATCTGGGTGTGAACAGAGCCTGTATGAGGTGGGGTCATGTCCTGCAGCTGGGAGACTGTTACCTACTGAAGGGACAACACTAGAGGAGGATTCCCGATTATTATACATAATAACAAGCAGTATACGGAATATATAGTAAAATACTTTCATCTCCATGTTTATTAATATTTTATAGGTGTTATATAAAAAAAATAATAATAAATGTTATTATTATTACTGCTATTATTTTGTATTTATTTATTATTGTTATTGTTGTTGTTATTGTTATTAATAAACTCAGAATTATTATTATTATTTGTTGTTTTATTATTATCCTTATTATTATTATTATTACTGTTATTGCTATTATTATTAGTATTAAAAATGTATATTATTAATGACATGTGGAGCAGTGAAAACCCAATGTTGAAGTTGTCACTGTATTTAATACTGAACCCCACCCTCGTTCTTCCTTTACAGAACGCCGTGACCTCCAGTCCCGGACCTCCTGCTCCCTGTGTCCACTGTCCTGCAGAGTGTCCCCCAGGGGACTGTATCACCATGCTGAAACTGGAAGATATGAAATGTGAGGAGACAATGTGTGGAGACTGCTGTACTCAATCGTCCCCTGCTGCGCCCCATGCGGGAGAAGAGAAGGGTTCCGGATCCCCGGATGGTGGAGAGCAGGAAGTCCGGGGACCCGCTCACAGAGGAGTAAAACCGTATCGCTGCTCGGAGTGTGGAAAGAGTTTTACCCGACAGAGTAATCTCCAAACACACCAGCGCATCCACACCGGAGAGCGGCCGTACCGGTGCTCAGAGTGCGGGAGGAGCTTCAGTCAGCACAATTCTCTCCAACAGCACCAGCGCGTTCACACTGGGGAGAAGCCGTACCGCTGCTCCGAGTGCGGGAAGTGCTTTAATCAGCTGGGGAATCTCCAAATACACCAGCGCATCCACACCGGGGAGAAGCCGTACCGCTGCTCCGAGTGCGGGAAGAGCTTCACTGTACAGAGCTCTCTCCAGCGCCACCAGCGCATCCACACCGGAGAGAAGCCCTACCACTGCTCCGAGTGTGGGCAGAGCTTCAGGGAGAGTGGCACCCTCAGGGCACACCAGCGCATCCACACCGGAGAGAGGCCGTATGACTGCTCGGACTGCGGCAAGAGCTTTACTAGGCTGAGTGATCTCCAGGTACACCAGCGCATCCACACCGGGGAGAAGCCCTACTACTGCTCCGACTGCGGGAAGAGCTTCAGAGAGAGCGGTGCCCTCACCACACACCAGCGCATCCACACCGGAGAGAGACCGTACCAGTGCTCCCAGTGTGGGCAGAGCTTCTCCATACCGAATCATCTCCAAATTCACCAGCGCGTTCACACAGGCGAGAAGCCCTACCACTGCTCCCACTGCGGGAGGAGCTTTGCTGTGCAGAGTAACCTCCAACGACACCAGCGCATCCACACCGGAGAGAAGCCCTATCACTGCTCAGAGTGTGGGAGGAGCTTCAGAGGGAGTGGCACCCTCAGGGCACACCAGCGGATCCACACCGGAGAGAAACCCAGTCACTGCTCGGAGTGTGGGAGGAGCTTCAGGGAGAGTGGTACCCTCAGGGCACACCAGCGGATCCACGCCGGAGAGAAACCCAGTCACTGCTCGGAGTGTGGGAGGAGCTTCAGGGAGAGTGGGACCCTCAGAGCACACCAGCGGGTCCACACCGGAGAGAAACCCAGTCACTGCTCGGAGTGTGGGAGGAGCTTCAGGGAGAGTGGTACCCTCAGAGCACACCAGCGGATCCACACCGGAGAGAAACCCAGTCACTGCTCGGAGTGTGGGAGGAGCTTCAGGGAGAGTGGTACCCTCAGAGCACACCAGCGGATCCACACCGGAGAGAAACCCAGTCACTGCTCGGAGTGTGGGAGGAGCTTCAGGGAGAGTGGGACCCTCAGAGCACACCAGCGGGTCCACACCGGAGAGAAACCCAGTCACTGCTCGGAGTGTGGGAGGAGCTTCAGGGAGAGTGGTACCCTCAGAGCACACCAGCGGATCCACGCCGGAGAGAAACCCAGTCACTGCTCGGATTGTGGGAGGAGCTTCAGGGAGAGTGGTACCCTCAGAGCACACCTGCGGATCCACGCCGGAGAGAAGCCCAGTCACTGCTCGGAGTGTGGGAGGAGCTGAATCACCGCCTCCACCCAGGAGAACAGCCGGAACTCTGCTCTAGACGTTCACATGTGAAGTCAGAGAAGTAGGGAACTAGGGAATGTCCGGGTATCCCTGGTACCACACTATGCCAATACCCTTCTCAGTTCATTCCCCTATGGGCCATCATGAAACCAGCATCCTGCTCATCTCCCTGTGACGTTCACCAAGCTTCTCAAAGCGGGAGTTCTATCCAGGATCAGATTCCACTCTGGGCTTCATGGATACGGTCCTAGTCTCTGAGGTCTGGGAATACCAGGCCTGGTTCACCATGTCCCCTTTGTAGATTAACGTTAGTCTACAAACGAACAGCGTGTGCTGAGGTCTTGGCCCCCAGGTGATGGTGTTGGTCTGACTCACTGCCAGTCACTCTTGTGGTGTTACTGTCAGGAGGTCCTGGGCCGCTCTGACGTCTCGTTAAAGCTTTATGAATTTAAACCTTTATTTTTATATTTCATACAGACAGTGAACCCAGTGCTCAGCGCAGGTACCTCTTCAGGAATGGTTCCTTCAGGACTGTGTGATCTAATAATGGAGAGTCAGGTGATGGTGTGTTATTTAGTCCTCATTAAAATCAGTGGTCTGGAGTCCATTCTACAC
This sequence comes from Prochilodus magdalenae, assembly GCA_024036415.1. Taxonomy (NCBI): domain Eukaryota; kingdom Metazoa; phylum Chordata; class Actinopteri; order Characiformes; family Prochilodontidae; genus Prochilodus; species Prochilodus magdalenae. The sequence goes on along the minus strand of JAMWET010007577.1, from coordinate 111,069 downwards.
TAAGGCCGTGCCCAGCTGATGTTCAGGCCGATGCTCTATAGGCTCAGATAGCTCCATGTCTGTCCGTCCTCTCTGGGCACGCTGTGTAGCAGCGTTTCTGGGAAGCAGACTCTCACGTATCCCTGGTTTGGGATGTGTAGGCCAGCTCCCTGAGAGCCCAGGGACTTGTGGGTAGGCTTTGTTTCCCTACAGGTGGTCAGGGTTCCTGAAAATGTTCCCCTATAATGATCTTACAATATGTGTGTGTGTGTGCGCGTGTGTGTGTTAGTGTGTGTCGGTGTGTGTTAGTGTTAGTGTGTGTTTTAGTGTTAGTGTGTGTGTGTGTTAGTGTGTGTCGGTGTGTGTTAGTGTTAGTGTGTGTTTTAGTGTTAGTGTGTGTGTTAGTGTTAGTGTGTGTGAGTGTGTGTGTTAGTGTTAGTGTGTGTGTGTTAGTGTTAGTGTGTGTGTTAGTGTGTCGGTGTGTGTTAGTGTTAGTGTGCGTGTGTGCGTGTGTGTGTCGGTGTGTGTTAGTGTGTGTGTGTGTGTGTTAGTGTTAGTGTGTTAGTGTGTGTTAGTGTGTGTTAGTGTTAGTGTGGGTGTTAGTGTTAGTGTGTGTCGGTGTGTGTTAGTGTTAGTGTGTGTGTTAGTGTTAGTGTGTTTGTTAGTGTTAGTGTGTGGGTGTGTGTTAGTGTTAGCGTGTGTCGGTGTGTGTTAGTGTGTGTGTGTTAGTGTGTGTGTATGTTAGTGTTAGGGTGTGTGTGTGTGTGTGTGTGTTAGTGTGTGTGTGTGTTAGTGTGGGTGTTAGTGTTATTGTGTGTCGGTGTGTGTTAGTGTTAGTGTGTGTCGTGTGTGTTAGTGTTAGTGTGTGTGGTACTGTTAGTGTGTGTGTTAGTGTGTGTGTATGTTAGTGTTAGTGTGTGTTAGTGTGTGTGTATGTTAGTGTGTGTGTGTGTTAGTGTGTGTTAGTGTTAGTGTGGGTGTTAGTGTGTGTCGGTGTGTGTTAGTGTTAGTGTGTGTGTTTGTGTTAGTGTGTGTCGGTGTGTGTTAGTGTTAGTGTGTGTGTGTGTTAGTGTTAGTGTGTGTGTATGTTAGTGTCAGTGTTAGTGTGTGTGTGTGTCTTAGTGTGTGTGTGTGTGTGTTAGTGTGTGTGTGTTAGTGTTTGTGTGTGTGTGTTAGTGTGTGTTAGTGTTAGTGTTAGTGTGTGTCGGTGTGTGTTTATGTTAGTGTGTGTGTGTGTGTGTGTTAGTGTGTGTGTGTGTGTGTTAGTGTTAGTGTGTGTGTATGTTAGTGTTAGTGTGTGTGTGTGTTAGTGTTAGTGTGTGTGTCTTAGTGTGTGTGTGTGTTAGTGTTAGTGTGTTAGTGTTAGTGTGGGTGTGTGTTAATTATATTACCATATGAGACGTCAGTATCCTTAACACAGCTCCTGTACCGTGTGTGCCCCATTCCCATTATCCCCAGTCACGCTCACTGACACTGGGCAGGGTAGCGGTGTGATGCTGAAGTCCCTCTCCTCGCTCCAGTCCAGCAGGTGGCGGTAACGCACTCTCCTGCACACTGACCTGCACACAGAGGAAGAGTAGCTCTCAGCAGCGTTATCAGAGAGAGAGAGAGAGAGAGAGAGAGGACCTGCTGGAGGTAAAGGTGGGTCTGAGTGGTCCTGTGTTTACTCTGTAACCCACTCCTACAGAACCGGGTCCAGAAGTGTCCTCATGTGGACAGAAAGGTTCTGGATGTGTGGACTGTAGGAGCTACACAGAAGCAGCCTCTGTCCAGACTGAGCTGAGGAGGCTAATGCTAGCTCTTAGCTCTGTACTGGTGGGTGGTGCTGTGTGTGTCCTGTATGGGCTGTGGAGCTGGTGGAGAACCCCAGCCTGTTTCTGAGAACCACACAGACGGGTAATCCATGCTAATCTTTAATCGTGACGTGGTAATTAGTTTATTTACTCTTATAGATTTAATTATCATGGCGAAGATAGATACAGTGGGCTAATAAGCCCATCCTGTATGAATGGTAATGCTGTGAATGAACTAATTTAACTTCACGTGTTGGTTATATGTGTGTATATATATATATATATATATATATATATATATATATATATATATATATATATATATATATATATATATATATATATATATTTATTTATTTATTTTTTTTTTTAACTGAAATATGTGTGGAGCCTGTCTACAACTCTATGGTAGCCCGATATTACATGTTGGTAATTCCGACTGGCTGGAATTGAAGTACTGTGACCTGTGGTGGTCTATTACATGTTAATAACGCATCTCATAATTACATCTCAATCATACGAAGTCGTACTGGAGATGCTAAGTCCTATTTATGAGATATGACGTCGCTATGGTAACGCATCATATGCCTGTAAAAGGTCTGTCTGGTAAGCCCCATCCTCACCTGGTTTGACTGCTCACCTGGTTTTTCACCTGGTTATGGCTTCGTGATTATTTTAGGAATTCCATATTCACCCAGTTTTACATTTCCCTGTTTGTTCTCCCAGGAAAGAATGGACGTCTGTCCTGAGCCCTCTCATGGTCCTAGTGTCCACCTGCCTTCAGCTCGAAATGACTTCCACAAGCACACCAAGAAATCGTCAACTCAGCCAGACCAGTCCTTCACAGTGCTGAGGCCCGAAGAGATCAAACGCGAGGATGAGCTGTCTGAGATCTCCACCACCCCTTCACCCAGACCTACACAGGATGAGGTGAGTTCCTCTTTAATGTTGTCTGGGTTAATGCTCGAGTCTAACGGGTCTCCAGGCTGCTCTGAGGATGAGATCTGGGGGCCTCTCTAGTAGAACGGTGCCTGCTAGCCCTCCTGACAAAACGGTCTTCAGAAGTGACACACCTGGAGAAGGCAGCTTGTGTGATTACCAAGCACTGCCTGACTGCCTGAGCTAGATACTTAGCGGGAGTGTGTCTTTACCCACACTCGATACCTCTCATCGCAAGCACTGCGTCCACGAGGCTGCCAGCATGGGGACGCTTCCCTCTCCTACCGTCTGGAAAAGGCTACCAGAGCGTCCACCACCACCAGACTCCAAAGCAGTCAAAAAATGTATTTGTCATGAAAGGGTTAAATGACCCACTGTCAAAATCTGATATCTGAAAAAAAAAACGGTTTTGTGATGCAGAGACCTGTAGCATCATTATGCTAGTTGTCCAGCTGCCCATATCGTGGCACGAGTCAGGCTTAGCAGACATGAGTACACTTCCGATCGTGCTCATCACTGTCTCATTACTTTTCCTCCAGGAAAGAATGGACTCCTCCCCTGCCCCCAGTGTCCAGGGTCCTGCAGCTACGACTGACTTCCACAAACGCATCAAGAGCTCGCCAAGCCACCAGGAGGAACGCACCACACTGGTGAAGCCAGAGGAGATCAAGCGTGAAGATGTGGTATCTGAAATCCCCAGTTCCCAAACGTCATCGGCCGCTCGCCGCGCTAACCCAACGCCCAGAGGTAAAGGCAAGGGAAGAATTTACCGCTGCTCAGAGTGTGGGAAGGATTTTGATCGACCGAGCCATCTCCAAATACACCAGCGCATTCACACGGGAGAGAAGCCGTATAGCTGCGAGTGGTGCGAGAAGAGTTTCACTAAACCCAACAACCTGAAACAGCACCTGCTCAACCACACGGGTAAGAAACCCTACCAGTGCCTGGACTGCGAAAAGGGATTTTCTGCCCAGAGCTATCTGGAAAGACACCAGCGCATCCACACCGGAGAGAAACCCTATCAGTGCTCCGAGTGCGGACAGAGCTTCATCAGACAGAGCAACCTCCAAACACACCAGCGCATCCACACCGGAGAGCGGCCGTATCCGTGCCCAGAGTGCGAGAAGAGTTTTAGAGACAGCGGTGCCCTCAAGGCACACCAGCGCATCCACACCGGAGAGAAGCCCTATCACTGCTCGGACTGCGGGAAGAGCTTCAGAGAGAGGGGTGCCCTCCGAACACACCAGCGCATCCACACCGGGGAAAAACCCTATGTGTGCTCGGAGTGCGGGAAGAGCTTCAGAGAGAGGGGTGTCCTCACCACACACCAGCGCATCCACACCGGAGAGAAGCCCTATTACTGCTCGGACTGTGGGAGGAGCTTCAGAGAGAGCGGTGCCCTCACGTGCCCTTCACCAGTCACTTACCAACTGATTAACAGGCCACACCAGCGCATCCACACCGGAGAGAAGCCCTATTACTGCTCGGACTGTGGGAGGAGCTTCAGAGAGAGCGGTGCCCTCACCACACACCAGCGCATCCACACCGGAGAGAAGCCCTATTACTGCTCGGACTGTGGGAGGAGCTTTAGAGACAGCGGTTCCCTCACCACACACCAGCGCGTTCACACCGGAGAGAGACCCTATCAGTGCTCAGACTGTGGGAGGAGCTTCAGAGGGAGCGGTGCCCTCACCACACACCAGCGCATCCACACCGGAGAGAGACCCTATCAGTGCTCGGACTGTGGGAAGAGCTTCAGAGGGAGCGGTGCCCTCACCACACACCAGCGCGTTCACACCGGCGAGCAACCGTAACGAGTGTGTTCAGGGCCCCCAGGTATTACCTCTCCAACTAAGTCTCCCCACCGCTCCCTCAACACAGGACATCAAAAGCTTTGGAAAGCAGCCCGTTTTGGGCAAATGGACATCAAAGACCAGCCTGGTCAATGTGTATCCGTGGTATATACAAATGTAACCATGACACCGTACGGCAAGGTTCCTTCAGACGCAGTTCTGAAACCGTCCGCTGGCGTTAGTTCACTGCAGGATTAAAGAGTGTTTTTCTACATTCCTAAGGCTGACTGATCGAGTTGATTCCTTGAGCACGGAGTAGCGAATACGACTACCACAGGATATTTGGAAAAATACACAAGACTGAACCCTCTGAAGCTGATTGAGTGTTGAGTTATTTATCCACACAGTGAATCTCCTGTTCTGTCTGCGGTCTGTCCTGTACTGATGTCCCTTTATACACTATGTTAGCTTCTCAGAATATCACACTTAGTAAAGTCCCCCAAGGTAAACTCCTCCTCCAGTCTCGGCTCCTCCCTTTAGACCTCCACTGGAGTACCATTACTAAAGTATGTACCTTCAGATGTACTTAAGTATGGAGAGTACCATTACTAAAGTATGTACCTTCAGATGTACTTAAGTATGGAGAGTAACAGTACTAAAGTATGTACCTTCAGATGTACATAAGTATGGAGAGTAACAGTACTAAAGTATGTACCTTCAGATGTACATAAGTATGGAGAGTAACAGTACTAAAGTATGTCCCTTCAGATGTACTTAGGTATGGTGAGTAACGGTACTAAAATATGTATCTTCAGATGTATTCAAATATAGAGAGTATAGTACTAAAGTATGTACCTTCAGATGTATTCAAATATGGAGAGTATAGTACTAAAGTATGTACCTTCAGATGTACTCAAGTACGGAGAGTACCAGTACTAAAGTATGTACCTTCAGATGTACTCAAGTACGGAGAGTACCAGTACTAAAGTATGTACCTTCAGATGTACTCAAGTATGGAGAGTACCAGTGCTAAAGTATGTACCTTCAGATGTACTCAAGTACGGAGGGTAACAGTACTAAAGTATGTACCTTCAGATGTACTCAAGTACGGAGGGTACCAGTTGTAAAGTATGTACCTTCAGATGTACTCAAGTACGGAGGGTAACAGTACTAAAGTATGTACCTTCAGATGTACTCAAGTACGGAGAGTACCAGTACTAAAGTATGTACCTTCAGATGTACTCAAGTACGGAGAGTACCAGTACTAAAGTATGTACCTTCAGATGTACTCAAGTACGGAGGGTACCAGTACTAAAGTATGTACCTTCAGATGTACTCAAGTACGGAGGGTACCAGTACTAAAGTATGTACCTTAAGATGTACTCAAGTACGGAGGGTACCAGTACTAAAGTATGTACCTTCAGATGTACTCAAGTACGGAGGGTAACAGTACTAAAGTATGTACCTTCAGATGTACTCAAGTACGGAGAGTACCAGTACTAAAGTATGTACCTTCAGATGTACTCAAGTACGGAGAGTACCAGTACTAAAGTATGTACCTTCAGATGTACTCAAGTACGGAGAGTACCAGTACTAAAGTATGTACCTTCAGATGTACTCAAGTACGGAGGGTACCAGTACTAAAGTATGTACCTTCAGATGTACTCAAGTACGGAGGGTACCAGTACTAAAGTATGTACCTTCAGATGTACTCAAGTACGGAGGGTAACAGTACTAAAGTATGTACCTTCAGATGTACTCAAGTACGGAGGGTAACAGTACTAAAGTATGTACCTTCAGATGTACTCAAGTACGGAGAGTAACAGCACTAAAGTATGTACCTTCAGATGTACTCAAGTACGGAGAGTAACAGTACTAAAGTATGTACCTTCAGATGTACTCAAGTACGGAGAGTACCAGTACTAAAGTATGTACCTTCAGATGTACTTAAGTATGGAGAGTACCAGTACTAAAGTATGTACCTTCAGATGTACTCAAGTATGGAGAGTACCAGTACTAAAGTATGTACCTTCAGATGTACTCAAGTACGGAGGGTAACAGTACTAATGTATGTACCTTCAGATGTACTTAAGTACGGAGGGTACCAGTACTAATGTATGTACCTTCAGATGTACTTAAGTACGGAGGGTACCAGTACTAAAGTATGTACCTTCAGATGTACTTAAGTACGGAGATTACCAGTACTAAAGTTTGTACCTTCAGATGTACTTAAGTACGGAGAGTAACAGTACTAAAGTATGTACCTTCAGATGTACTTAAGTACGGAGAGTAACAGTACTAAAGTATGTACCTTCAGATGTACTCAAGTACGGAGGGTAACAGTACTAAAGTATGTACCTTCAGATGTACTTAAGTACGGAGAGTAACAGTACTAAAGTATGTACCTTCAGATGTACTTAAGTACGGAGAGTAACAGTACTAAAGTATGAACCTTCAGATGTACTTAAGTATGGAGAGTAACAGTACTAAAGTATGTACCTTCAGATGTACTCAAGTACGGAGGGTAACAGTACTAATGTATGTACCTTCAGATGTACTTAAGTACGGAGGGTACCAGTACTAATGTATGTACCTTCAGATGTACTTAAGTACGGAGGGTACCAGTACTAAAGTATGTACCTTCAGATGTACTTAAGTACGGAGATTACCAGTACTAAAGTATGTACCTTCAGATGTACTTAAGTACGGAGAGTAACAGTACTAAAGTATGTACCTTCAGATGTACTTAAGTACGGAGAGTAACAGTACTAAAGTATGTACCTTCAGATGTACTCAAGTACGGAGGGTAACAGTACTAAAGTATGTACCTTCAGATGTACTTAAGTACGGAGAGTAACAGTACTAAAGTATGTACCTTCAGATGTACTTAAGTACGGAGAGTAACAGTACTAAAGTATGTACCTTCAGATGTACTCAAGTACGGAGGGTAACAGTACTAAAGTATGTACCTTCAGATGTACTTAAGTACGGAGAGTAACAGTACTAAAGTATGTACCTTCAGATGTACTTAAGTACGGAGAGTAACAGTACTAAAGTATGAACCTTCAGATGTACTTAAGTATGGAGAGTAACAGGAGCATGGTTTATTACGGCTCTAATGTTTCATCTCTTCATCTCTGTCCCCCACTGCATATACTAACAGTGATAGAACTGTGTTTGGCAGTGTTTGGAAAGAGTGGTGTCCTATATATATATATATATATATATATATATATATATATATATATATATATATATATATAAGCAGTAATTACAATTTAATTAAATTTATTTAAAATAGTTTCTACTACAGACCATTATCAGCTTGGAGGACTGGGGCAGGGGATATGGAAATATTCCTGAGGTAGTTAGCCTGTCGGTAGTGTCAGACATGGTCCCGGAGAGGAGAACAACAGTGTCCCCCATGATGTCCGTCTACTAGGCTGGGGATTAGGCTGACATGTGTTTCCTTTTCAAATTCCAAAAGAAAGTTATTAAAATTAGATTCCTGATGGAAGACCAGGAGAAAACAACCGCACGCAGTCGAGAGGTAAGTGAGGCTCCATACAGTCCCTCCACAGTCAATTCACCCATCCAGCACAGAGCTGGACCAGAGAGGCTCTTCCTGTCCCCATCACATTGGAAGCATACAACTGTCCAGCATGTCCTGGTCTGCTGAAGCATTACGATTTCCCTTCACTAAGGGGCTCTAGGCCCACCCCTGAACACCACCCCCATAGCTTCCTTACCACACCTTCACCAAACTGTACAGTTGGCACAGTGCGGTCAGGCTGGGGGCATTCTTCTGGCGTTCTCCAAACCCAGACTCACTGACTCAGAACACACTTACAATAGAAACTGAGGAATTGCTTAATGAACCGGTCCTGGGTGTGGACTCAGGTGTTGAGGCGGGTGCGGTAGCACCTTTAAATGGCCAGGATGTGTTTGATCGGTTCCACTTTAAAGTGGGAACATGAGCGTCGTGGTAAACGTCAACACAGGTGAACATCTGAACTTGTCTGGAGCGCTCCAGCCCAGCAGGTGGCGCTGAGGCACTGCCGACCGCCCTTGCACACGAAGAAGAGGGTAAGGCGGAAGCGTCCAGCGGGCCACATTATTAGAGAGAGGGGACCTGCTGGAGGTAAAGGTGGGTCTGAGTGCTCCTGTGTTTACTCTGTAACCCCCTCCTACAGAACCGGGTCCGGAAGTGTTCTCATGTGGACAGAAAGGTTCTGGATGTGTGGACTGTAGGAGCTACACAGAAGCAGCCTCTGTCCAGACTGAGCTGAGGAGGCTAATGCTAGCTCTTAGCTCTGTGCTGGTGGGTGGTGGTGTGTGTGTACTGTATGGGCTGTGGAGCAGCAGGTGTGGGTGGTGACTGGTCCTGTTTGTTATTACACTGAGTGTTCCGGTCACAGCTCGGTCCTGGTTCCTGCTTTGGGCTTTGATGGTGTTCTGTTGTGCTGGTTCAGCTCCTGGACGGCTCCCCTGCTCCTTCTCACTCCTCCCAGTGTGGAGATCCAGCCTCTGACTCTACACCAGTCGGATCCAGGAAGGAGAGGGGTAGAGGGAGCTCAGCTCCGGGGCGGATAGGTAGAGGTGACTGAGCTGCTGGTGTGTGTACTGAACTGGTTTTACTGCCATCACTGGGCTGTGACCTGGTGGTGGTTCTCTCTGGGTGGAGGGGAAGGGTTAAGTCACTGTGTTGTTTGGGGTGTGGTTGGCTCCCTATGCTGGTGAGCGCCTGGAGCAGTGTTAGGTATTCGATGATCTGGGTGATCTAGGAATCCGGATTGTGCCCTGTTGGTAAAGAGGCGAGTGGCTGTGGTACAGTGGGATCAGTCTGGTTTGTTTGTTCTGTTTGTTTTACAGTAGTGAAGTACTTTCTAATGCTCTGTGTGCTTGTCTGGGCTGTTTTATCCTGAATTAGGATTAGCGTTATGTTATTAGGCAGTCCAGATTGGAAGTATAACCACATCTCTATGATATACACATTAAAAATGTTTACTAAAATAAATTAAAACCATACAGAACATTCATATCAGAATTCTTATTTTGGTCATGTGTTTCTATATGTCAGTGACCTCATTCTGACCAACTCTATATAGCTTTAATAACAGCAGGAGATTTACTTATGGATATTAGTATAGAAATAAGTAAGGCAGGTACTAGATCTGCACCATGCAGCAAGAACTCTCTATAAAAAGTCTGTACTACAAAAATGTTTTCCTCCAAAATAAATCTATACTACCAAATAAATCTATACTACCACATACTACCAAATCTATAAGTCTGTACCACAAAATAAATTTATACTACAAAAGATCTCTATGCTACAAAAAATCTGTACCACAAAATAAATCTATGCTACAAATAAGTCAATACTGCAAAATGAGTCTATACTACAAAAGTCTGTACTACAAAATAAACCTGTACTACAAAAAAGTGTGTACCACAAAATAAATCTATACTACAAAATATCTCCATAATACAAAATAAATTATACTACAAAAAAGTCTGTACCACAAAATAAATCTGCAGTACACAAAAGTCTATATTACAAAATAAATCTATGCTACAAATAAATCAATACTACAAAAGTCTATACTTCAAAATAAATCTATACTACAAGTCTTTACTACAAAATAAATCTATGCTACAAAAATGTCTATACTAAAAAAACAGTCTGTACTACAAAAGAAGTCTATACTACAAAATAAATCAATACTATAGAAAAGCCTATACTACAAAAATGTCTGTACCACAAAATAAATCTATACTACAAAAGATCTCTATACTACAAAATAAATCTATACTACAAGAAAGTCTTTACCACGAAATAAATGTGTACTCCAAAAAAGTCTTTACCACAAAATAAATCTATACAAAAAAGTCTGTACTACAAAATAAATCTATACAAAAAAAGTCTGTACTACAAAATAAATCTGTGCTACAAAAAGTCAGTACTACAAAAATACTCTGTACTACAAAAGAACTCTATAGTACAACAATCTATACTACAAAAAAGTCTGTACTACAAAAATAGTCTATACTACACAAAAGTCTGTACCACAAAATAAAGCTATACTATAAAACGTCTTTAATACAAAATAAATCTATGCTTCAAAAAAGTCTACACTTCATAATAAATCTATACAACAAAGAAGTCTATACTTCAAAAAAGTCTGTACCACAAAATAAATCTATACTACAAAAGAACTCTATACTACAAAATAAATCTATACTACAAAAAGTCTGTGCCACAAAATAAATCTATACTACAAAAAAGTCTTTACTACAAAATAAATCAATGCTACAAAAAAGTCAATACTACAAAACAGTCTGTACTACAAAAGAAGTGTATACTACAAAATAAATCCATACTACAAACGAAGTCTATACTACAAAATAAATTATACTACAGAAAGTCTGTACCATAAAATAAACCTTTACTACAAAAAAGTCTATATTACAAAAAGGTCTGTACCACAATATAAATCTATACTACAATAAAGTCTATGCTACAAAAAATCTATAGTACAAAATAAATCTATACTACAGAAAGTCTGTACCATGAAATAAACCTTTACCACAAAAGTCTTTACTACAAAATAAATCTATATACAAAAAAATCTATACTACAAAAAAGTCTTTACTACAAAATACATTGATACTACAAAAACGTCTGTACTACAAAAAAGTCTTTACTACAAAAAAGTCTTTACTACAAAATAAATTTATACTAAAAATGTCTATACTACAAAAAAGTCTATACTACCAAAAAGTCTGTACCACAAAATAAATCTATACTACAAAAGAACTCTATGCTACAAAAAATCTGTACCACAAAATAAATCTATGCTACAAATAAGTCAATACTGCAAAAACAGTCTGTACTACAAAAGTCTATACTTCAAAATAAATCTATATTACAAAAATTCTGTACCACAAAATAAATCTGTACTACAAAGAAGTCTATGCTACAAAATAAATGTATACTACAAAAAATCCATACTTCAAAATATATCTATACTACAAAAAAGTCTTTACTACAAAATAAATCCATGCTACAAAAAAGTCAATACTACAAAACAGTCTGTACTACAAAAGAAGTGTATACTACAAAATAAATCTATACTACAAAAGAAGTCTATACTACAAAATAAATTATACTACAGAAAGTCTGTACCGTAAAATAAACCTTTACTACAAAAATGTCTATACTACAAAAAAAATCTATATTACAAAAAGGTCTGTACCACAAAATAAATCTATACTACAAAAGAAGTCTATACTACAAAATAAATCTATACTACAAAAATCTGTACCATAAAATAAACCTTTACTACAAAAAAGTCTATACTCCAAAAAATCTATATTACAAAAAGTCTTTACTACAAAATAAATCTATATACAAAAAAACTATACTACAAAAAAGTCTTTACTACAAAATACATCAATACTACAAAAACGTCTGTACTACAAAAAAGTCTTTACTACAAAAAATAAATCCATACTAAAAATGTCTATACTACAAAATAAATTTATACTACAAAAGGTCTGTACTACAAAATAAATCTATGAGCACGTACTTACTTAGCTGTGAAAGGTAATGCCTGTAGTTAACTAGTGGGCCATGCCAAGGGCGTCACAAGGCTTCCTTAAACTGTACTGCTCTGGAACCTGTGTTAATGTTCCTGGTGATGATGGCTTACCTAGATACTGGGCTCCTCTATCAGGTGTTCCTGGTATAAAGCGTTTACGTAAGACGGTATGAAGCGTTTCTGTATGACGTTATGAAGTGTTTATGTAAGCTGTTATAAAGCGTTTATGTAAGACGGTATGAAGCATTTGCGTAAAGCGGGATGAAGTGTTTATGTACGACGTTATGAAGCGTTTATGTATGACTTTATGAAGCATTATGATTCCTGGCCTGGTTAGTAGTGTTGCTGGTAGATCTGATATTTTCCTGTTTCTCCAGGATAGAATGGCCTTTACTTCCACGACCACATGAAGAACCCACCAAGCCACCAAGAGGAATGCACCACAATGTTGAAGCCCGAGGAGATCAAAAGTGAGGACGAGGTGTCTGAAGTCTCCGGTACCCAAACCACATCTGCTGCACGCCGCTCCAAACCACCCGCTAAACGGACCCCCAAAATTACAGGCAAGGCAAGAATTCACCAGTGCTCCGAGTGTGGGAGGAATTTCGACCGGCCGAGTCTTCTCAAAATACACCAGCGCATTCACACAGGAGAGAGGCCCTACCACTGCTCGGAGTGCGGACAGAACTTCACGATCCTGAGTAATCTGAAACAGCACCAGCTCATCCACACCGGAGAGAGGCCGTATCACTGCTCCGAGTGTGGGCAGAGCTTTACCAGGCAGAGTTACCTCCAGATTCACCAGCGCATCCACACCGGAGAGAAGCCCTATCAGTGCTCCGAGTGCGGGAAGAGCTTCAGAGAGAGTCGCACCCTCAGAACACACCAGCGCATCCACACCGGGGAGAAACCCTACCAGTGCTTGGAGTGTGATATGAGCTTCAACCGGCTGAACCACCTCCAGAGACACCTGCGCATCCACGCCGGGGAGAAGCCGTAGCTCTGCTCTGGGCGTTTGATTTCAGAGACACACGTCGCTTTACGAGAGCACAATGTAATATAATGGATAGAGATGAAATCGGGTTTTCCCTGCTGGTTTAATAACGTTATTATTACACAGTGAGAATGTCAATCAGAGACAGCGGACACGCCCTTTTAAACAAAGGTACTTTCTAGGAAGGTAGGCCATTTCCACTGGACATTACATGAGAGGCGGTCGGAGGTTAGCTCAGTACGGACACCGTGGTTAGGAGATAGGAGAGGGTAAGGAGAGGTCTGGTTAATAGTACATGAGGCCTCCTTCCAACCACACGTCATCTGATCCGACTCAAGACACACTCGAACAGTTGTGAAGCCATCAGAGCAGGGAAGGGTGAAGAGGAACTGCTGTTGGCACTCGAGCCACAAGTCAGCACCACAGCCAAGTCCGCGCCATGTTTGGAGACCTCCATATGAACTACGCAGTGGTGAGTGGAGTTTATCTGTTTTCACTATGGTACAACTAACAGGGAAATTAACGTTGTCCTCTGAAAAGGCAGAGTATCGGGCTATGAACGATCCAGCTTTGGAGGCTTAGACTAGTAAATACAGTTGAGTTAGAGGCGGTAGTGTTGAGTTAGAGGCGGTAGTGTTGAGTTAGAGGCGGTAGTGTTGTTGTAGAGGCGGTAGTGTTGAGGCGGAAGTGGTAGTGTTGAGGTAGCGGTGGTAGTGTTGTCATAGAGGTAGTAGTGTTGAGGCGGAAGTGGTAGTGTTGAGGTAGCAGCGGTAGTTTTGAGGGAGAGGTGGTAGTGTTGAGTTAGAGGCAGTAGTGTTGAGGTAGCAGCGGTAGTGTTGAGGGAGAGGTGATAGTGTTGTCGTAGAGGCGGTAGTGTTGAGTTAGAGGCAGTAGTGTTGTCGTTGAGGCGGAGGCGGTAGTGTTGAGGTAGAGGCAGTAGTGTTGAGTTAGAGGCGGTAGTGTTGTCATAGAGGCAGTAGTGTTGAGACGAAAGCGTTAGTTTTGAGTTAGAGGTGGTAGTGTTGAGTTAGAGGTGGTAGTGTTGAGTTAGAGGCGGTAGTCTTGAGGTAGCAGCGGTAGTGTTGTCGTAGAGGCAGTAGTGTTGTCGTAGAGGCGGTAGTGTTGTCGTAGAGGAGGTAGTGTTGAGTTAGAGGCGGTAGTGTTGTGGTAGAGGAGGTAGTGTTGAGTTAGAGGCGGTAGTGTTGAGTTAGAGGCAGTAGTGTTGTCGTAGAGGCGGTAGTGTTGAGTTAGAGGCAGTAGTGTTGAGTTAGAGGCGGTAGTGTTGTAGATGCGGTAGTGTTGAGGTAGCGGCGGTAGTGTTGTAGATGCGGTAGTGTTGAGGTAGCGGCGGTAGTGTTGAGGGAGAGGTGGTAGTGTTAAGGTAGCGTTACAGTGTTAGTGTACATGTGCGGTGAAGAGACTGGCGTATAATCTGCTATGTTAGTGAAACTGGTGACACTGGAGGAACAGGAGTAACTATGGTCCAGCAGATGATGTGACTGGTCAGCTGTTTATGAAGATGATGGCCTGAGGAGAGAAGCTGTGTGTCTGGTTGTCTTGGTGTACAGTGTCCCGTAGCGCCTGTGTCTGGTTGTCTTGGTGTACAGGGTCCTGTAGCGCCTGTGTCTGGTTGTCTTGGTGTACAGGGTCCTGTAGTGCCTGTGTCTGGTTGTCTTGGTGTACAGGGTCCTGTAGCGTCTGTGTCTGGTTGTCTTGGTGTACAGGGTCCTGTAGTGCCTGTGTCTGGTTGTCTTGGTGTACGGGGTCCTGTAGCGCCTGTGTCTGGTGGTCTTGGTGTACAGGGTCCTGTAGTGCCTGTGTCTGGTTGTCTTGGTGTACGGGGTCCTGTAGCGCCTGTGTCTGGTGGTCTTGGTGTACAGGGTCCTGTAGCGTCTGTGTCTGGTTGTCTTGGTGTACAGGGTCCTGTAGCGTCTGTGTCTGGTTGTCCTGGTGTACAGGGTTCTGTAGCTCCTGTGTCTGGTTGTCTTGGTGTATAGGGTCCCGTAGCGCCTGTGTCTGGTTGTCTTGGTGTACAGGGTCCTGTAGCGCCTGTGTCTGGTTGTCCTGGTGTACAGGGTTCTGTAGTGCCTGTGTCTGGTTGTCTTGGTGTACGGGGTCCCGTAGCGCCTGTGTCTGGTTGTCTTGGTGTACAGGGTTCTGTAGTGCCTGTGTCTGGTGGTCTTGGTGTACAGGGTCCTGTAGCGTCTGTGTCTGGTTGTCTTGGTGTACAGGTTCCTGTAGCGCCTGTGTCTGGTTGTCTTGGTGTACAGGGTCCTGTAGGGCCTTTCACTGGTGGTCTTGGTGTACGGGGTCCCGTAGCGCCTGTGTCTGGTTGTCTTGGTGTACGGGGTCCCGTAGCGCCTGTGTCTGGTTGTCTTGGTGTACAGGGTTCTGTAGCTCCTGTGTCTGGTTGTCTTGGTGTATAGGGTCCCGTAGCGCCTGTGTCTGGTTGTCTTGGTGTACAGGGTCCCGTAGCGTCTGTGTCTGGTTGTCTTGGTGTACAGGTTCCTGTAGTGCCTGTGTCTGGTTGTCTTGGTGTACAGGTTCCTGTAGTGCCTGTGTCTGGTTGTCTTGGTGTACAGGTTCCTGTAGCGCCTGTGTCTGGTTGTCTTGGTGTACGGGGTCCCGTAGCGCCTGTGTCTGGTTGTCTTGGTGTACGGGGTCCCGTAGCGCCTGTGTCTGGTTGTCTTGGTGTACAGGTTCCTGTAGTGCCTGTGTCTGGTTGTCTTGGTGTACGGGGTCCCGTAGCGCCTGTGTCTGGTTGTCTTGGTGTACAGGGTCCTGTAGCGCCTGTGTCTGGTTGTCTTGGTGTACGGGGTCCCGTAGCGCCTGTGTCTGGTTGTCTTGGTGTACAGGGTCCCGTAGGGCCTTTCACTGGTGGTCTTGGTGTACAGGGTCCTGTAGCTCCTGTGTCTGGTGGTCTTGGTGTACAGTGTCCTGTAGCTCCTGTGTCTGGCTGTCTTGGTGTACAGGGTCCCGTAGGGCCTTTCACTGGTGGTCTTGGTGTACAGGGTCCTGTAGCTCCTGTGTCTGGTGGTCTTGGTGTACAGTGTCCTGTAGCGCCTGTGTCTGGCTGTCTTGGTGTACAGGGTCCTGTAGCGCCTGTGTCTGGTGGTCTTGGTGTACAGGGTCCTGTAGCTCCTGTGTCTGGTTGTCTTGGTGTACAGTGTCCTGTAGCGCCTGTGTCTGGTTGTCTTGGTGTACAGGGTCCCGTAGGGCCTTTCACTGGTGGTCTTGGTGTACAGGGTCCCGTAGTGCCTGTGTCTGGTTGTCTTGGTGTACAGGGTCCCGTAGGGCCTTTCACTGGTGGTCTTGGTGTACAGGGTCCTGTAGCTCCTGTGTCTGGCTGTCTTGGTGTACAGGGTCCCGTAGGGCCTTTCACTGGTGGTCTTGGTGTACAGTGTCCTGTAGCGCCTGTGTCTGGTTGTCTTGGTGTACAGGGTCCCGTAGGGCCTTTCACTGGTGGTCTTGGTGTACAGGGTCCTGTAGCTCCTGTGTCTGGCTGTCTTGGTGTACAGGGTCCCGTAGTGCCTGTGTCTGGCTGTCTTGGTGTACAGGGTCCTGTAGCGCCTGTGTCTGGCTGTCTTGGTGTACAGGGTCCTGTAGCGCCTGTGTCTGGTTGTCCTGGTGTACAGGGTCCTGTAGCTCCTGTGTCTGGTGGTCTTGGTGTACAGGGTCCTGTAGCTCCTGTGTCTGGTGGTCTTGGTGTACAGTGTCCTGTAGCTCCTGTGTCTGGCTGTCTTGGTGTACAGGGTCCTGTAGCTCCTGTGTCTGGTGGTCTTGGTGTACAGGGTCCTGTAGTGCCTGTGTCTGGTGGTCTTGGTGTACAGGGTCCCGTAGTGCCTGTGTCTGGCTGTCTTGGTGTACAGGGTCCTGTAGCGCCTGTGTCTGGCTGTCTTGGTGTACAGGGTCCTGTAGCGCCTGTGTCTGGCTGTCTTGGTGTACAGGGTCCTGTAGCGCCTGTGTCTGGCTGTCTTGGTGTACAGGGTCCTGTAGCGCCTGTGTCTGGCTGTCTTGGTGTACAGGGTCCTGTAGCGCCTGTGTCTGGTTGTCCTGGTGTACAGGGTCCTGTAGCTCCTGTGTCTGGTGGTCTTGGTGTACAGGGTCCTGTAGTGCCTGTGTCTGGTGGTCTTGGTGTACAGGGTCCTGTAGTGCCTGTGTCTGGTGGTCTTGGTGTACAGGGTCCCGTAGTGCCTGTGTCTGGTGGTCTTGGTGTACAGGGTCCTGTAGCTCCTGTGTCTGGTTGTCTTGGTGTACAGGGTCCTGTAGCGCCTGTGTTTGGTTGTCCTGGTGTACAGTGTCCTGTAGCGCCTGTGTCTGGTGGTCTTGGTGTACAGGGTCCCGTAGTGCCTGTGTCTGGTGGTCTTGGTGTACAGGGTCCTGTAGCGCCTGTGTCTGGTTGTCTTGGTGTACAGGGTCCTGTAGCGTCTGTCTCTGGTGGTCTTGGTGTACAGGGTCCTGTAGCGTCTGTGTCTGGTTGTCCTGGTGTACAGGGTCCTGTAGTGCCTGTGTCTGGTGGTCTTGGTGTACAGGGTCCTGTAGTGCCTGTGTCTGGTGGTCTTGGTGTACAGGGTCCCGTAGTGCCTGTGTCTGGTGGTCTTGGTGTACAGGGTCCTGTAGCTCCTGTGTCTGGTTGTCTTGGTGTACAGGGTCCTGTAGCGCCTGTGTTTGGTTGTCCTGGTGTACAGTGTCCTGTAGCGCCTGTGTCTGGTGGTCTTGGTGTACAGGGTCCCGTAGTGCCTGTGTCTGGTGGTCTTGGTGTACAGGGTCCTGTAGCTCCTGTGTCTGGTGGTCTTGGTATGGGTTGTTGTGTTCAGGTATCAGCGCCCACCCTGGGCCCTGGCAGTATGCCACTGCTGGTAGCTGCTCGTTTATTTTGTATCCCTCATTACTAACCCTTTCATCCTCCCTCACTCGGGGAGTCGTCTCTCTCGGAACATGTGGCTGTTCTACCTCTCTTCTCTTTACTCCTGTTGTAGACGTCTGCTGAGCGGCCTGGGACCCCACAGCCTGCCTACCCCTCTTCACCTCGCCACGTTACTCTTCACCTGGTGGTGCGAGGAGGAGGGAGGAGATGCTGAGAAACGTCAGTGCCCCCGGAGTACTGGGTGTAGGCACCTCTCCCCAGTAGCCTCCGCTACACACCCTGAGGATCCCACACACCCCCACGCCCGCACCATGTAATCATACAGTGTCATTCACCACACGAGCAGAACATCTGGCTCAGCTGCAGCTGTAAGGACCCAGGGCTGCCCTCCCCGGAACGCTTCCCTCCCCGGAACGCTGCCCTCCTGTCCTGTGATATCCTCTGTAGCTGGACGGTAGCTGGCTGTCTGTTGTTAACCCTGGTAATGCCGTCTCCACCCACTCTGCACGTCTGCACGTCTGGGACATCGCGGCGGCGGCGGTCTGCGTTCCTGGACAGGCTTGTTCTGGGACTGCTGCACCGTTGAGGCTTTTTAAGATTTTTCCTGTCCTAATACGACTTCCAGATTCAGATCCTGGAGACACGGCTGTGTCCAGACGCGTCTCCTTACGTCACACCTGGCTCTCCGTGATGCTCGATCCCAGGATTAACCGCTCGTACTGCTGTCGCCATTTTAATGTTCAGTGTTCTTCTTATATCCCGGATAGTTTCACCCGCGGTCCTCGGAGCTCCGTCTGCTCCGAGCGCATGGCTTGACCCTTCAGCTTGTTGTAGCCACCCAGTTAAAATGTTGGGCTTCTGAAGGTGATGACTGGGCACACCCTGGTGCAGTATGGCAGGGCTTGTTTTTATTTATTTACATTCTTTCATTGATGAGGGTTGATTTACATATTCACTGTCGCAGCAGAACATTGTATCTCCATGAATTTGAAAAATTGATCGGTCTGTAATGGAATTTAATGTGGAGTTTTTAAATTCCACTGTGGAATTAAACCGCAGTGATGGGGATATGTGCTCTTGTGTAACAGCCGCAGTACCTGCCTGAGGACCGACTCATTTAACCACACCGTTAATGGAATACCTGTATTATTATCTATAGTGCGCTGTAAGCTTGGGAATCTCCGCAACCTGTCCGCTGTGTTTCAGGCATGGACGTTGGTTTAGTCCCCCCCGGCTAAGCTGATCTCAGGCTAGTCACCTGTACACGCTGCTTGTTTGGCCTTTCGCAAATCAACACGTTAGACCTAGTCCGCACAAAAAGAGCCAGCTTCCCATGATTCCCATAATTCCATCAGCTGGTACTGTAAGGAAGCTGAGAAGTTAGGAATGTCGCTCTGCCTGGTTTATGTGTGCGCTGGTATCTACACATTCTTCGGTCACGTATAGATGTTTATTTAAACTTGCACTTCGTCCAGCACTTTTTTCCAGCACTTCTACCGCACAGGCGAACAGGGGGGTCCACGTGAGGTGCGGGTGCTGTTTATTCTATGGAGTGCAGGCTTGCATTCAGCTCCATCTGGTGGAGGGGTTGGAGTTCATTTCGCTATACGCTCTTGGCAGTGCCAGCACGCTAGGTCCATGTGAGCTCCACCATGGGGAGTGACGCGCCTCAAGCCCTAACCCCCAAACTAACTTTGAGATTAGATGCATGCACACTGTGTTAATGACCCTGACTGCTGGCCTACAGGCGGCTGCACTGCTTCTCCACGGAGCTCAGCCGCCAGCGCCATGCCTGCTGATGCCCCTTCGTAGACCCAGGCCTGCCCCTGGCCGTAGAGATATGGTTTTCAGATTTCCACGCCCTTTCAGATGCATGCACGCCGTGTACAGTACCAGGCTGTCCTGATTATAGCACTGCCGGCTGCCCGACTGCATTTCCTACCAGGCTGGACTGAGAGTGCGATGCATGCCTCTGCACCCCGCAGGCCGGCTCCTAGCAGCCCTGTACGTCTGTCCGTGGGACTGTGGGACAGCTGGGTAGTCTGTCTGAACTCTCTCGCTGAATGCTTGTAAGGTATCACCACAGCAGGGCGTCTGAAGTCCAGGTTACGAGGCAGGGACGTGAGCGCTCCATGGTCATGTGATTACCAGGCTGAGTTTACCAGAGTGTCGGAGGAACAGATGGTGGGGACTGCGTCTTACAGTGGGCACAGCCGGTGTGTTGCTTCTGAAGCAGAGCGTCCCGGTGTCGGCTGAACGTTTAGAAGGGCGTGTCCGCTTACAGCACTTAATTTACTGAACTTGAGCGAGATCCATCAGCTAGCGCGCCACTCAGGCGTTTAGACGTCCCCTCGGTCTCCCCACCCATTCTGCACTAGCTCGTGGTTATTAGCATTCTGATGAGCCTGTGCATTCAGACGGTTTCTGGCTTCATCCTCACCTAGGTGGGTCTTTCTGTGGAGGTGTGGAGCTTGTGGGGGACATACACCTTGTGCTCGTTGTCTGCCTGTAGAGTAGCCTCGTCTCCTGTGCAGTGGAGGAGGACAGGATACGGGTGTAGTAGCTACATGGGAGTCTTTCATTACTGGATCTTTAATAGTGCTTGTTTGGTACATACCTTACCGGACTGGTGAGTTATCGTCATTGTATACGCTTCCCATGACGACGTGCACTCTGATATGTTATTTACTCAAATGATGTAATATATGTGCTGATTGAAATGATCGTGTATAGATAAAAAAAATTAAACGTTAAAACGTGGTGGTGCTCCTGTCCTCTTTATTCCTCAGTCCAGCGAACCTGGGCGAAGCTGCCTGGACAGTAAGTTCATCAGGAAGCACTGTGGCATCAGCGCACGTCTGGATTTGGGTTTGGTTCCAGAGACTATATAAAGTTTAGTACAGAAGCTTGAGTTTGACTCAGCATCATAGAAACTCCTGCAGGAAGCTCGGAGAAGGTGAAGATGACTGGAACTGGGTTTAGACTGTTAGATGGCGAGAGGGAACGCGTTATCAAAACCTTAAAGGTACATGACGAAGAAGAAGTGTGGTCAGGAAAACATCTCTCCCAGAACTCACAGGAGCTGCGTGGACACACGACGCATCAGGACATCGCATGGTTAGAAGGAACTGCCAGGGTAAGAAGTTGCTGTGGAATTTGATCCTTGTGGAATAGGGGTGTAATGTGTCACATGACCTGTCGGGAGGCGCAGAAATCCAGGCTGTTAGGGTAAAGAGGGAGACGGAAGACCCGACCACAGGAAATGTATTATCACTAAAGATCTAGTACTGCAGTCACACAGTGCGCTTAGTGGAGACCACAGAATTGTCTCTTCAACAGCAGAATCACTCTTTAACTTCCCTTTGCATGTGAGATTATAAATATAGATGTGTGTGTGTGTGTGTGTGTTCAATATAATATATTTATATTAAATTATTAAATAATGTAAATAAAATATTTTAATATAATAAATATGGTATTCATATTGCCATAAACATGCATCATATCATAATATAACTGTGCTCTGTGTGAATATTCTTACCGTAGTATTTGTTTATCCATCACTATAATGATCATACTAATTTGTATTAGCACCCGAAGGGCTTTTCTCATGTTGAATTTTTTTAGATTAGATTAGATTCAACTTTATTGTCATTGTGCAGAGTACAGGTACAAAGCCAATGAAATGCAGTTAGCATCCAACCAGAAGTGCAAAATACATTATTATTTAGATAAAGTGCAAAACAGAATGACTGACAATTGAGATTTGTGTGGTGGTATATAAATAAATATATAGAATGTATGTGTACACAGAATGTGGGATAAGGGGGTGGTATATAGAATAGAATATGATCTACTATACATATATACAGTAATGAGTGAAATGCAAGCTGCACAGAGCAGCATATGATGAGCAAGTTGTAACAGTGTAAGCAATAACTACAGGTATAAATAGTGCAATATGAACAGAATGAGAATATAAATAGAACTGTACAGGTATGAAATTTCAAAAAAAAAAAAGGTGCAGAATGAGTAGTGCAAAAGTGATAGTACAGTGCAGTGCAGTGAGTGCAAATATGTGGCTAAAGTGACGGTGAATTAGCATCACGCTAATAATTTAACACTAGACAGCAGTTTTAACAGACACACCTGTGGAATTTTCATAGCCTCTCAACGTTAGCAGTCGGCTAAGCTAATGGTAATTTGAGAGATCTGGTATTCTATCCTCCTCTGAGCTAAAAGAGATGTAGGATTTCCTATTTTCTGATGGAGGAAAGTTTTCTGTGCTATGCCGGTGATAGCTGACCTGTTTCGAGCTACCTGGCTAATTAGAGCAGCAGCTAGCAAGGCTAAAGGGTGGGTAACAAAGGTAGGTACTAGCTAGCCTTCCCTGCTTTGAGGTAAAATTACCTCAGGAACCAGCTAGCATAGCTACACAGCTAGCTCACAGCTAGTCACTAACAGGAACATCAACTTCTGAGCAATGATTAAATTATGACTGACTATGTGATTAAGGTATATGTTACTAAGGTAATATCTAGCAAGTAACAGATTAGGTTGTTGGCTGAAGTTCCTATAGTTGATTTACAGGCTTTAGCTGATAGCTAACTATATATTTGCCTAGATTAGCTCTTTTCCTAACAGTTAGCTTATCATCACCCGTGCATCATGACACCACCGATACAAATACAAATACAAAAATAAAAATAAAGCAGCGTAGTGCAGTATGAACAACCTAAATGGGTCGGTCGGTACCGGCAGCAGTATTATTAACTGTTATGCTATAAGCTATAGAACTATACATACTGCGGGTCACTATGGATGGATATGTAAATATAAATATAAAAATATATCTCACTTGTAAGGAGGCAAGAAATATATACAAGAGTACAAATATAACTGCAGACTGTAGAAAAGACAGTCCAAAAGTAATAAATAAATGTGCAAGGGACGCGGTTATCAGCAGATAAATGACTGAATTAACATCATAAACATTATATTTAAGTGGAGTTGAGTGTCCAGGACTTAAAGATGCACAGTATATACAGTAAGTGTCAGAGTGTCCAGGAGGTAAAGATGCACAGTATATACAGTAAGTGTCAGAGTGTGCAGGAGTTAAAGATGCACAGTATATACAGTAAGTGTCAGAGTGTCCATGAGGTAAAGATGTACAGTATATACAGTAAGTGTCAGAGTGTCCAGGAGGTAAAGATGTACAGTATATACAGTAAGTGTCAGAGTGTCCAGGAGGTAAAGATGCACAGTATATACAGTAAGTGTCAGAGTGTCCAGGAGGTAAAGATGTACAGTATATACAGTAAGTGTCAGAGTGTCCAGGAGGTAAAGATGTACAGTATATACAGTAAG
Source organism: Prochilodus magdalenae (assembly GCA_024036415.1). Classification (NCBI taxonomy): domain Eukaryota; kingdom Metazoa; phylum Chordata; class Actinopteri; order Characiformes; family Prochilodontidae; genus Prochilodus; species Prochilodus magdalenae. The sequence continues at coordinate 87,733 of JAMWET010007577.1, read as the reverse complement.
TGTCAGAGTGCCCAGGAGGTAAAGATGCACAGTATATACAGTGTCAGAGTGTCCAGATGTACAGTATATACAGTAAGTGTCAGAGTGTCCAGATGTACAGTATATACAGTAAGTGTCAGAGTGTCCAGGAGTTAAAGATGTACAGTATGTACAGTAAGTGTCAGAGTGTCCAGATGTACAGTATATACAGTAAGTGTCAGAGTGTCCAGGAGGTAAAGATGCACAGTATATACAGTAAGTGTCAGAGTGTCCAGGAGGTAAAGATGTACAGTATATACAGTAAGTGTCAGAGTGTCCAGATGTACAGTATATACAGTAAGTGTCCAGATGTACAGTATATACAGTAAGTGTCAGAGTGTCCAGATGTACAGTATATACAGTAAGTGTCAGAGTGTCCAGGAGTTAAAGATGTACAGTATATACAGTATGTGTCAGAGTGTCCAGGAGTTAAAGATGTACAGTATATACAGTAAAGTGAATAGTGCATAAATGAGTCTCTGATTAAACAAGAGAGTTATACCTCAGCAGTCCTCCTCGTCCCTCTGGGAGGAGTTGATGGCTCTCGGGACAAAGGATCTCCTGAGTCTGTCCGTGGAGCAGCTCTGTGACAGCAGCCTGCCACTGAACTTGCTTCTTCTGTCCATGATGATAGTGTGCAGTGGGTGACCATCATCATCCATAATAGACAGCAGTGTGTGCAGTGTCCTCCTCTCCGCCACCTTCACCACCGAGTCCAGCTCCACACCAACAACTGACCCTGCTCGCCTGACCAGCTTGTCCAGATCTCACCGGATCAAACCAGATCGTCCTATTTACAGCCCAATTATTTACTGGCGTATTCATCTAGTTTACTTTTCATCTCTACAATTAGACTGCTATTAAATAAATGACGTTAGTGATATTTGTATTTCTGGAAACACATTTGGATAGTTCTGCTGACATGGTACTTTTGGCTGTCCACGTGTTAAGAAAATAGTAAACAATTAGACATTGTAAATTTCATATAGTTAAAAATAAATAAATACACTAAGCTAAAATTCACCGTATGGACTAAAGTTACGGGACTCGCATCTTAATCACTGAGTTCAGGTGTTTCGTTCGGTTTCATGAACACAGATGTATGAAATCAGCTTCATGGCCTGGGTTTCCACAGCCAAACAGCTGCATGCAAGTGTCAGATGGAGTGGTGTAAGGCCCGCCACTGGACTACAGTGGAAATGTGTCCTGGAGCGTCAAACCGTACTTCTGGCAGTCTGATGGACGAAGGGGACAGTAGGAGAATGTAACCTGACTGTACGGTGTGGTGGAGGAGGGAGGATGCTATGGGGTTGTTGTTCAGGGGTTGGCCGAGGGCCCCTCCAGCAGTTCCAGATTGGGGAAATCTTCACCAGACCAAGACATTTTGGACGTTGTGGGAACAGTTTAGGGACAGACCTTTTGTGTTCCATCATGACTGTGCCCCTGTGCAATAAGAAAGGCCCATAACGCCTCAGCCCTGACCATCTGCAGGATCTGTGTGAGGGTGTTCATGGGATGGATTATCACAGGACACCATTGGGAACCTCTGGTACATGTAGTTTATGTTATTAAATGATTTATTAATAAACTGTATGAACCAGTGTGAAGCTGAACTCCCTCTCTTCACTCCAGTCCAGCAGGTGGCGGTAACGCACTGGCCTGTACACTAACCTGTACACAGAGGAAGAGTAGCTCAGCAGTGTTATCAGAGGGAGAGAGAGAGAGGGAGGACCTGCTGGAGGTAAAGGTGGGTCTGAGTGCTCCTGTGTTTACTCTGTAACCCACTCCTACAGAACCGGGTCCAGAAGTGTCCTCATGTGGACAGAAAGGTTCTGGATGTGTGGACTGTAGGAGCTACACAGAAGCAGCCTCTGTCCAGACTGAGCTGAGGAGGCTAATGCTAGCTCTTAGCTCTGTACTGGTGGGTGGTGCTGTGTGTGTACTGTATGGGCTGTGGAGCAGCAGGTGTGGGTGGAGACTGGTCCTGTGTGTTATTACATTGAGTGTTCCGGTCACAGCTCGGTCCTGGTTCCTGCTTTGGGCTTTGATGGTGTTCTGTTGTGCTGGTTCAGCTCCTGGACGGCTTTGCTGGGATCCCAGAAGGAACTGTGTTGGTCCTTCTTATCAAACATCTGACTCTGAATTTCACATCTTCCTTGGCTTCCCAGGAGTGATTGGACTCCTGCTCCCTGTCCTCTCCTAATCCCAGTGTTGGCTTCCCTGTAGTTTACTTCCACAATCAGGAAAGAACCAAGTCCTCATCAGGAAGGCATCGGAATGTTGAAGTCAGAGGAGATTAAATGTGAAGATGAGGTATCAGAAATCTCCAGGACATCTTCCTCTACGTTCCTCATCAGCTCATCTCCCAGACGAACACAGGATGAGGTGAGTTTGTTCCGAATGTGGTAGAATATGGAAATTCATATTTCTCTGGATTCTCCAGCTGAAATCCGTAATGGCATGCAGTCTCCCAAAAACTCATATAATGAAATCCAAGATCTCTGACATGCACCATACACGCTAAAGAGGAACACCTTTCACTAGAACCCTGACTGTTTACCTAAAGGATTCACAGCTGGCCATCTCAGCCTCTATAGCTAAATCCAGCGCTTAAAGAGAAGTCCTATTAGCTAGTTAAACACCACCCAGTTATACAGCCCCCAATAAGCCCCCACATACAGCATCAGATCTATACCAGAACGCACAGACACAAGAGAGATGAGAGTCTCAGCCAGCACAGTACAAACCTGGATCTGGACGTCTGACCAAGCAGACTGGAGTTTCCCAAAAAATCATCTTTTTCAGAATTTGGCATTTAGACTCAATAAAAATAGATCGAATTGTTGTAGTCAGTCACCATTGTGTTTTTAGATCAAGTAGAGGAAGAAATATGAGATCACTGAATTCTGAGGGAAATATTACGGAATAGCTCTGTAACCGGCAGTTCTTAAACAAACACCTGCATCAGATTAAATCTGATCATTAGTCTTCAGGTAAAACCTGGACAGCTGCTGCACAGAGCGGACTGACATGAGTCATGGCTCCAACACGAGAGATTCTCCAAAAACGAAGAATTAGGTAGAAGTAGTGTAGAATTAGATAGAGATCATTCTAAAACTTCTTCAGGAAGGTCAGTCATCACGGAATTTTGCAGGAGGTGCAGGTTATTCCCAGTCAGCTGTGTCTAACATCTGGACAAACCAAGTACAAACAAAATGGGCAGGCTGTAAAAAGGAAGCATACAGGTAGACCGAGGAAAACATCAAAGCCTCAAGATAGAAACCTTAAAGCCGCATGTCCTAAACAGAAAACGCACAACCAAACAAACGAGGAACACGGGCGGAATCTGGAGTCAGGGTCTGTGACAGGCCTGTAAGGAAATGCGATTTATTCCTCCGGAAAAGCCGAACGGCAGTCGGCACTGACATCTACACAGAGAAGAACAAGGTTACCGTGGGATACAGGACAGCAGTCCGGGACTGTGGATGACTGGATCAAAGTAATCCTCAGTGATGAATCGTGTCTGCTTTGGGTAAGGTGATGGTGCTGGATATTCTGTTTGGTGCCGGTCTAATACAATTTATAAAGACGACTGTCTAGAGAACACAGGCAAACTTCCACAGTCACCGGTGATATAGGCTGCATGTCAGGTAAGGGTACGGGGAGGTAGCGGTCAGTACATCATCCATAAATACCAAAATCACAGAGAGTACACCGTCAATAAATACTAATCACCATCAGTACACCGTCAATAAATACCAAAATCACCATCAGTACACCGTCAATAAATACCAAAATCACAGACAGTACACCGTCAGTAAATACCAAAATCACCATCAGTACACCGTCAATAAATACCAAAATCACAGACAGTACACGTCAATAATTACCAAAATTACCATCAGTACACCGTCAATAAATACCAAAATTACAGACAGTACACCGTCAATAAATACCAAAATTACAGACAGTACACCGTCAGTAAATACCAAATCACTATCAGTACACCGTCAATAAATACCAAAATTACAGACAGTACACCGTCAATAAATACCAAAATCCCCATCAGAACACCGTCAATAAATAGCAAAATTACAGACAGTACACAGTCAAGAAATACTAATCACTATCAGTACACCGTCAGTAAATACCAAAATCACCATCAGTACACCATCAATAAATACCAAAATCACCATCAGTACACCATCAATAAATACCAAAATCACCATCAGTACACCGTCAATAAATACCAAAATCACAGACAGTACACCGTCAATAATTACCAAAATTACCATCAGTACACCATCAATAAATACCAAAATCACCATCAGTACACCATCAATAAATACCAAAATCACCATCAGTACATCGTCAATAAATACCAAAATCACCATCAGTACACCGTCAATAAATACCAAAAAAACTGTCAGTACACTGTCAATAAATACCAAAATCACTGTCAGTACACGTCAATAAATACCAAAATCACCATCAGTACACCATCAATAAATACCAAAATCACCATCAGTACACCATCAATAAATACCAAAATCACCATCAGTACACCGTCAATAAATACCAAAAAAACTGTCAGTACACGTCAATAAATACCAAAATCACTGTCAGCACATGTCAGTAAATACCAAAATCACTGCCAGTACACCGTTAATAAATACCAAAATCACTTTCAGTACACCGTCAATAAATACCAAAATCACTGTCAGCACATGTCAGTAAATACCAAAATCACTGCCAGTACAACGTCAATAAATACCAAAATCACTGCCAGTACACCGTCAATAAATACCAAAATCACCGTCAGTACACCGTTAATAAATACCAAAATCACTTTCAGTACACAAAATACCAAAAAATCACCGTCAGTACAATACGTTAATAAATACCAAAATCACTGTCAGTACACCCAATACATAAAAAAGGTCCCCAAAATTCCAAAATCACTGTCAGTACACCGTCAGTACACCGTTAATAAATACCAAAATCACTGCCAGTACAACGTCAATAAATACCAAAATCACTGCCAGTACACCGTCAATAAATACCAAAAATCACTGGTTTCAGTCACTGTCAGTACACCAAAAATCATAAAAATAACAATCACCGTCAATAAATACCAAAATTACTGTCAGTACACTGTCAATAAATACCAAAATCACTGCCAGTACACCGTCAATAAATACCAAAATCACTGTCAGTACACCGTCAATAAATACCAAAATCACTTTCAGTACACCGTCAATAAATACCAAAATTACTGTCAGTACACTGTCAATAAATACCAAAATCACTTGTCAGTACACCGTCAATAAATACCAAAATCACTGTCAGTACACCGTCAATAAATACCAAAATCACTGTCAGTACACTGTCAATAAATACCAAAATCACTGTCAGTACACCATCAATAAATACCAAAATCACTGTCAGTACACCGTCAATAAATACCAAAATCACTGTCAGTACACCGTCAATAAATACCAAAATCACTGTCAGTACACTGTCAATAAATACCAAAATCACTGTCAGTACACCGTCAATAAATACCAAAATCACTGTCAGTACACCGTCAATAAAAAACAAAAAAACAGTCAGCAAAAGTCAGAAACAACCAAAATCACTGTACACTGTCAATAAATACCAAAATCACTGTCAGTACACCGTCAATAAATACCAAAATCACTGTCAGTACACTGTCAATAAATACCAAAATCACTGTCAGTACACCGTCAATAAATACCAAAATCACTGCCAGTACACTGTCAATAAATACCAAAATCACTGCCAGTACACCGTCAATAAATAACAAAAAAACTGTCAGTACACCGTCAATAAATACCAAAATCACTGTCAGTACACGTCAATAAATACCAAAATCACTGTCAGCACATGTCAGTAACTACCAAAATCACTGCCAGTACACCGTCAATAAATAACTAAAAAACGGTCAGTACACGTCAGTAAATACCAAAATCACTGCCAGTACACCGTTAATAAATACCAAAATAAGTCAGTACATCGTCAATAAATACCAAAATCACTCTTCCCATTCCATCAGCTGAAAGGATGTTCGGTGGTGGTGATGATTTATCCTGCGGTGGGGTAAAGGGCGTGAAAACTTCCCTTCAGGAAAGACGGATACTGTCCACGGCATGGCTGGCACATCTGGATCTCAGTCCAGTGAAGTCCATCTCTGGTGGAAACTGGAGAACGGAATGACGAGACTCCAGCCTGCCAAGCTGATCCAGTACAGCAGTGAGACAGCAGGACACGGACTGAGGAGGACACTGACGGTCATTACTTAGGTCCAGGCCTAGTAGAATCCAAGCTGGTAAAAAGCCGGAGGTGGTGCGACAGAGTACTGACGGTGCCGGGTTTTCCACAGGTGTGATTCACAGAACTGAGACTCTGTGATGTTTGATAGAACTCTGCAGTATTTGGTGGGGGGCGTGTTCTTGGTTGCATGCTCGGTCTTTATTTAGTCTCTCCACATTTCAAAAGCCATCACCATAAATAGACCACCACTGAGTCAAACCCTACCGGACCAAACCGACCGACAGGATTCTAACACGAATGGTTTACGAACACGAGTCTTCTCCTGCTCCTGGTGTCCACTTTCCTAATATTCCAATTTATCTCCAGAAGCACCTCACGACGTCACCAAGCCACACGGAGGAAGGCATCTCGGTGATGAAGTCGGAGGAGGTTAAATGTGAGGATGAGCCGTCTGATCCATCTCCTACCACACCCCTCACCAACACGTCACCCAGAGAAACACGTCAGGTGATTCTTTCCTCTTCTATACTCTACAGGGAGGACATGCCAGCTCCAGAAAGGACCCTGCTCATCTACTCTTTTCTGCTCTCTGTAAACGACTGGTTAGTAGGCTTTACACCGCAGGTGTAGTTTCTGTAGACCTGTCTCCATCAATAGATTCGGTACTACGCTATAGGACTTAGTGTACACTGCAGTACTCGGTATAACCCAAGCATACTTAAGTGTAACTGTGCCTAATATACCCTGATGTGTATATAACCAGCAGATATACAAAGCAGTTCACTCACTGACAGAGAGCTGCTAGTAAACCTAAGGTACCATGTCAGATCTATTAAAGGTAAAGACCTCGGTCCTGCGCTAGCCATCACCAGGACTGACCTAAACACTACTTGGCTAAGCTCACTCATACAGCTGGCTCTCTGGCTCGCTCCATGTTGTTGGTCCTCGTAAGTCAAGTCAGCTGGAAGGTCTTCTGTTCCTGCAGATCCACTTCGTCACTAGGGGGAGACAAAGGGCAATCACTGAGCGACCAATCGAGTGGCGAACACTAACGCCTGCAGCTCAAGCCTGAGAGTGCTGGCCCTTGGTTGCTCAGTCTTGAGTTCACGTTGCCATGTGCACGTCTCTCGTGACTAGCTGGTAGAAGGTTTCGAGTCTCCTGAGGCAGGTGGACCGGCCCCATGGATCGGCCTAGTTATCCGATCTAGCTAATTTAATGAATATCTAAAATATCTGATCCTAATATCGGATCAGTGTCTCCCTGATAGTTCGATAGATGTTTAGTAGTTTTCTACTATACAAAAGTATAGTAATACAAACTTTTATACTTCAATATCTGACCAGGTCACGCATTTGTCATCAGCACCTTTACATTTTCCAATTTTCCTCTTATTTTTCCCAGGAAACAGAATCCTGTCCTGCTCCTAGTGTCCAAATCCACAACCACATCAAGGAACCACCAGATCATCAAGAGGAAGGCAGCACGATGTTGAAGCAGGAAGAGATTAAATGTGAGGATGAGGTGTCGGAAATCTCTAGTATCCCAACATCCTCTGCTTCACTGTGCACCAACCCAACATCCAGAGGAACACGAAGTAACGCGGGCGAAGGAAGAGCTCACCAGTGCTCGGAGTGTGATCAGAGTTTTCCTAGTCAGGATCGGCTCCAAGTGCACCAGCAGATTCACACCGGAGAGAAGCCCTATCCCTGCTTGTGGTGTGAGAAGACCTTTACTAAACCAAACAACCTGAAACAGCACCAGCGCATCCACACCGGCGAGAAACCGTACGACTGCTCCGAGTGCGGGAAGAGCTTCAGAGAGAGCAGATTCCTTAAAACGCACCAGCGCATCCACACGGGGGAAAAACCTTACTACTGCTCGGAGTGCGGGAAGAGCTTCAGAGAGAACGGTGCCCTCAGAGCGCACCAGCGCATCCACACCGGGGAGAAGCCCTATCCCTGCTCCGAGTGTGGGATGAGCTTCAGAGAGAGCGGTACCCTCAAAACACACCAGCGCATCCACACCGGAGAGAAGCCCTACCAGTGTTCCGACTGTGGGAGGAGTTTCAGAGAGGGTAGCACCCTCAAGGCACACCAGCGCATCCACACCGGAGAGAAACCGTATTACTGCTCAGAGTGCGGGAAGAGCTTCAGAGAGAGCAGTACCCTCAAGGCACACCAGCGCATCCACCTGGGAGCCAAGGCGTCTTAGAGCTCGGAGAGACGTTTCAGTGGACTGATTCATCTTTACTGACACACCTGCTTCTTCATGCTTCAGGAAAGGCATGGGACTGATTATGTGAAAACATGAAGAGTTTATTTACAGAGCACTGTTCTAGACCACGCCTCAACGTGGGGTACAGTACCGCACCTTTCAACACACACGGACAGAATAAACAGGCCGGAGACTCTGAGTCACAGACTGCTACAGGGTGGAGAATAGGAGTCACAGACTGCTACAGGGTGGAGAATAGGAGTCACAGACTGCTACAGGCCAGAGAACCAGAGTCACAGACTGCTACAGGCCCGAGAATCAGAGTCACAACTGCTACAGGCCCGAGAATCAGAGTCACAGACTGCTACAGGCCGGAGAATCAGAGTCACAGACTGCTACAGGCCCGAGAATCAGAGTCACAGACTGCTACAGGCCCGAGAATCAGAGTCACAACTGCTACAGGCCCGAGAATCAGAGTCACAGACTGCTACAGGCCGGAGAATCAGTCACAGACTGCTACAGGCCCGAGAATCAGAGACACAGGCCACTACAGGCTGGAGAATCAGAGTCACAGACTGCTAGAGGGTGGAGAATAGGAGTCACAGACTGCTACAGGCCCGAGAATCAAGAGTCACAGACTGCTACAGGCTGGAGAATTAGAGACACAGACCGCTACAGGCTGGAGAATCAGAGTCACGGACTGCTACAGGCCGGAGAATCAGAGACACAGACCGCTACAGGCTGGAGAATCAGAGTCACAGACTGCTACAGGCCCGAGAATCAGAGTCACAACTGCTACAGGCCCGAGAATCAGAGTCACAGACTGCTACAGGCCCGAGAATCAGAATCACAACTGCTACAGGCCCGAGAATCAGAGTATCAACTGCTACATGCCGGAGAATCAGAGTCACAGACCACTACAGGCCGGAGAATCAGAGACACAGACCACTACCGGCCGGAGAATCAAGAGTCACAGACCGCTAGAGGCCCGAGAATCAGAGTCACAACTGCTACAGGCCCGAGAATCAGAGTCACAGACTGCTACAGGCCGGAGAATTAGAGTCACAGACTGCTACAGGCCCGAGAATCAGAGACACAGACCGCTACAGGCTGGAGAATCAGAGTCACAGATCGCTAGAGGCCCGAGAATCAGAGTCACAACTGCTACAGGCCCGAGAATCAGAGTCACAGACTGCTACAGACCCGAGAATCAGAGTAACAACTGCTACAGGCCCGAGAATCAGAGTCACAGACTGCTACAGGCCGGAGAATCTGAGTCACAGACTGCTACAGGCCGGAGAATCTGAGTCACAGACTGCTATAGGCCGCAGACTCAGAGTCACAGACTGCTACAGGCCGGAGACTCGGAGTGGGTCTAATTTTAAAGTCGTGTTCCTGATGTTTATAGACGTGTTCTACAGGAGGTATAGGAAAGAGAACCGGCTCATGTGTTTTTCAAAACACTGAACTGGTCCATGTTCCGGAAACGCAGTACTATGCAGAGGTCCGAGGCGCGCTCAGCTCATTTCGGTTCCGTTAAAGACACAATAAATCTGTATCTGTTTTAGGTATTCAGTGTGTCCACTCTTCTATCGCCACATCCTTTATCCTGGGAGAATTACTTTTAGGAAATCTGCAGGGATGTATTTCTAAACTTCCAAAGTTCAGTCTGGGTAGTTGGATCAGTTCTCTGCTTCACAGTCAATGTAATCCCAAACCTATTAAGTGATTAGGAGTTCTGGAGCAAAAAAGCTCTCTCTCTCTCTCTGTCTGTCCAGGAGTGCAGATGTACAGGATATACAGTAAAGTGTCTAGAGTGTCCAGGAGTGCAGATGTACAGGATATACAGTAAAGTGTCTAGAGTGTCCAGGAGTGCAGATGTACAGGATATACAGTAAAGTGTCTAGAGTGTCCAGGAGTGCAGATGTACAGGATATACAGTAAAGTGTGTAGAGTGTCCAGGAGTGCAGATGTACAGGATATACAGTAAAGTGTCTAGAGTGTCCAGGAGTACAGATGAACAGGATATACAGTAAAGTGTGTAGAGTGTCCAGGAGTGCAGATGAACAGGATATACAGTAAAGTGTCTAGAGTGTCCAGGAGTGCAGATGAACAGGATATACAGTAAAGTGTCTAGAGTGTCCAGGTGTGCAGATGAATAGGATATACAGTAAAGTGTCTAGAGTGTCCAGGAGTGCAGATGTACAGGATATACAGTAAAGTGTCTATAGTGTCCAGGTGTGCAGATGAATAGGATATACAGTAAAGTGTCTAGAGTGTCCAGGAGTGCAGATGTACAGGATATACAGTAAAGTGTCTATAGTGTCCAGGTGTGCAGATGAATAGGATATACAGTAAAGTGTCTAGAGTGTCCAGGAGTGCAGATGTACAGGATATACAGTAAAATGTGTAGAGTGTCCAGGAGTACAGATGAACAGGATATACAGTTAAGTGTCCAAAGTGTCCAGGAGTGCAGATGTACAGGATATACAGTTAAGTGTCCAGAGTGTCCAGGAGTGCAGATGTACAGGGTATACAGTAAACTGTCTAAAGTGTCCAGGAGTGCGGATGTATAGGGTATACAGTAAACCGTCTAAAGTGTCCAGGAGTGCGGATGTACAGGATCTACAGTAAAGTGTCTAGAGTGTCCAGGAGTGCGGATGTACAGGATCTACAGTAAAGTGTCTAGAGTGTCCAGGAGTGCAGATGAACTAGATATATACAGTAAAGTGTGTAAAGTGTCCATGAGTGCAGATGAACAGGATATACAGTAAAGTGTCTAGAGTGTCCAGGAGTGCAGATGAACAGGATGTACCGTAAAGTGTGTAGACAAACAAAGGGTAGATAAACAAAAACAAAAAAATAAGAGCAGCAATAATATTAATAATAATGATTCAAAAATAATAACAAATAACAACAATAATGTTGATAATGATTGTAATAATAATAATAATAATAATAATAATAATAATAATAAAACAAAAGCAGTAATAATAATAATAATAATAATAATAATGATTATTATTATGATGTTAATAATGATAATCAAAAGCAGTAATAATAATAATAATAATAATAATGATTATTATTATGATGTTAATAATGATAATCAAAAGCAGTAATAATAATAATTATTATTATTATTATCATTATTATTATTATTATTATTAAAAATCAGATGTTAGAGTTACTATTATAGACCTGTATTATTTTTTCACCTCTGTAATATCTGTGATTATATGAACCTTATAAACGTTACCCAGTCCTCCACCTCTGCCTTTGATCTGGTCAGGTCACTACGTACTGGATGTTTTCACCAGCCAGTTTCCTATGAGAGTTCCCAGTGACCTGCAGGAAATGGTGAACGGAGATCCAGAAATTTCCATGACAGGTGTCCGGAAACAGGAGAACGGTCATGAATATCCTGTGGGATTATAGTCCTGCGGAAATGTCCTTCACACTGTTCCTGCAGGAACCCTGATAGCAAAGGGCTGGTTTCGGGTGGAGGGTGGAGGGTGTGCCGCAGATGGAAGTTACGGGTGAGTTCTGGGTTTGGGGCTAGGCTGGTGAACTGGCTGATAAGCTAAGAGAACTGAAACTAGTACTCCACCTTAACGTGCGGTGAAGGGGGCATCCCCACCTGTCCTGAACGGGTAAGTCGGCGTACAGGGCTGAAGGTGGCTTCCTGTTCCTTAGGCTCTAAGTCCAAAACCCCATCCCCCTTTTATTGCTACAGCCTCCTCAACTGTAAGAATGTAGCTGTGGCACCATTTAAGGTGGAGCAGAAAATTCCTCAAACAAGCTGGCGCATAGTAAGCCACCATCAGCTCCAACCTCTTAAAGAAGCTCCTGGACAACTTCAGCTCCAGGTCTCCCAAACCCTTGACAGGAGCAGCTCCACCTTTAGTAGCATCACAACCCCAACAGTGGCGTGTAAGGAGCAGCCATGCTGTGTAATGGTGTAAACTGAGAGTTCCCCAGTGAGCACCAGGCTCCTGTGGATGTCCAGGTTCATTTCCAGATCATAGGGTGGAAATGGGCGTGCCAAATCACATCCAGGCATGTTCACCCAGAACGCAGCTTCTGTGTAGAACCTCAGAGAACCTTTTAAACCCTGAAGAACATTCAGTGGTACCTTTAAAGTGTGCTGCTGCACAGACCTGGGACAGAGCTCTTCTCTCTGAACCCCCTTACTGCTCCCCAGCTGGCCAATCAGCAGAAGGCTCGTATGAACTTCCAGCCAATCGCTGAGTCTGTCGGAAAACGGGTGGAATAAAAAAAAAAAAAAAAAAAGACGTCCACAGTGGTCACGTGGTTCCAGTGTGAGTTCCTCGGCAGTCCAGGTGGGGGCGCCAGTTCTAGAAGTGCGGTTCTCCAAAGCCAATGAGGAGGAGAAGAACAACTCCAGTCAGTGCTGGTGGAGAGAAGCAGGAGCTGGACGGGCGGAGGTAAGGAGCTGTGTATCAGGCCTCCGGGCTGTTCACACACTGCGTCTTTCAGGAGAGAGGGGGAGTGTGAGGGTCTGAGCTGAGGAGGCTGATTTTAGCCTCCTGGTTGGGGCTGATTGTGTTCCTCTGGTGGGCTTGGAGAAGGTGGGCAGGACTGGTGACGTGTGGGCACAGTGGGGCACCTCTAGTGGTTTATCTGGGGGTCCGTGTCTGGGGTTTACTGCATGCTGTGGTGTTGGTTCGGCTCCTGGACTGGCCTATCCGTGCTCAGTCACACCTCTCACTGTGGAGCTTCCAGGAGAAGAAGCTGGGCAGTGATAGGAGGCTCTCCAGCTGATCACATGGGGTGAAGTTTTAGGTGTTGGTGGGGGTTGCTGGGAAACCAGGAGCTGATCCTGACAGGTTACCTAACTGGGTTCATCCTGTGGGGTCCGACAGGCCTCGTGTACTACAGGTGATCTGAATACCTGGTGTATATGTCTATATGATGTACGTTTTATCTGGAATTGAGCAGCTGCAGTGAAAAGAGACCACCACACTAAACTGTGTTCAGGTGAGGGGGGATAACTAACACACTGGTCCTCTGTATGTCTTTATCAGTTATGATTTCAGAACGGTAAACAGTGAAGTGTATTTTAAACCTGACCCTACGACACGTTTGCTGAATTGCTATACCAGCCTGGGACTTTCAGGCTCAGGGGTTGGCCCATGGTTACGGGCGAGAGTTGCGGTAGATGTTCGGCACCAGCTGGTGCACAGCTAGATATACAAGGCACATAGGCATAACCGTTACTGGTACTGGTGGTTTGGGATAAGACCCAGATAAGACCCAGAGGCTGTCCCAGGGCCCACTGGAGAAATGATATTTCCGAGTTGGGCTGGGAACGGTTTGGGATTCCCCAGAATGAGCTGGAGGAAGTTGTGGGGCACTGTGCTGCCTGGGCTTTCCGCTTTCCCTGCTGCAGCTGTGACCACAGTCTGGACTAGGAGGTGTATGAACAGGGTGCAAGGAGAGGAATGGACATTCTACTGTTACTGTGATAATACTACTCCAGGAGGTGTATGTAAGGGGGAGGTGTATGTAAGGGGGTGTAGGGAGATGAATGGACGTTCTACTGTTACTGTGATAATACTACTCCAGGAGGTGTATGTAAGGGGGAGGTGTATGTAAGGGGGTGTAGGGTGTATGTACTATGTATATACTACTCCAGGGGTGTAGGTAAGGAGGGTAAATGGGGGTTAGGGGATGTTCTACTGTTACTATGATAATACTACTCCAGGAGGTGTATGTAAGGGGGAGGTGTATGTAAGGGGGTGTAAGGAGATGAATGGATGTTCTACTGTTACTATGATAATACTACTCCAGGAGGTGTATGTAAGGGGGAGGTGTATGTAAGGGGGTGTAAGGAGATGAATGGACGTTCTACTGTTACTATGATAATACTACTCCAGGAGGAGTATGTAAGGGGGAGGTGTATGTAAGGGGGTGTAAGGAGATGAATGGACATTCTACTGTTACTGTGATAATACTACTCCAGGAGGTGTATGTAAGGGGGAGGTGTATGTAAGGGGGTGTAAGGAGATGAATGGACGTTCTACTGTTACTATGATAATACTACTCCAGGAGGTGTATGTAAGGGGGAGGTGTATGTAAGGGTTCTACTGTTACTGTAAGGAGAGGATAATGGATGAATGTCTACTTGTAGGGCCCTGTTCTACTGTTACTATGATAATACTACTCCAGGAGGAGTATGTAAGGGGGAGGTGTATGTAAGGCGGTGTAAGGAGATTATTATACTGTAGAATGCCCTTGAGTTATGGCTTAAGGCACTTCTGCACGATACTCTCAAAGCACTTCTTTAGAATCAGAGTCAGAATCAAAGCTTTACTGGCCAAATCTGAGACGCTCAATACAGGATGGAGCGCCAGTCTGAGACAGTCAGTACAGAGGATGGAGCTCCAGTCTGAGACAGACAGTACATAGGATGGAGCACCAGTCTGAGACAGTCAGTACAGAGGATGGAGCCCCAGTCTGAGACAGTCAGTACAGAGGATGGAGCCCCAGTCTGAGACGGTCAGTACAGAGGATGGAGCTCCAGTCTGAGACGGTCAGTACAGAGGATGGAGTGCCAGTCTGAGACAGTCAGTACAGAGAGTGGAGCTCCAGTCTGAGATAGTCAGTACAGAGGGTGGAGCTCCAGTCTGAGACGGTCAGTACAGAGGATGGAGCTCCAGTCTGAGACGGTCAGTACAGAGGATGGAGCTCCAGTCTGAGACGGTCAGTACAGAGGATGGAGCTCCAGTCTGAGACGGTCAGTACAGAGGGTGGAGCTGCAGTCTGAGACGGTCAGTACAGAGGGTGGAGTGATGTGTGTTATTGTTACTAAGATAAATAAGAGAAACAGGAAGTGGGAGAGTGTCCTGAATGTGGACTGTATGTTTATGTAGGACATGACTACGTGGTTGGGGAAACGGTTGGTGTTTATTCAGATGGTTTTTAGAAGCTGGTGTAACAGCACTGGTTTTGAAACACTGGCTGGCTGAAGCCCCTAAGGCATTAGCCCCTGTTGTAACCCTCTGATGGAAGGGTGTGGTAATGGGTGCTCTAGAGGTTAGGAACAGGCAGGGTTGAGAAGGAATCAGGCTTCATGGTGGGTACTGAAGACCCTGTAGCCCTTGGAGGTGGACTGGTGAAAACCTTGAGGAGATGAGGTTCAGCTTGTTAGCTGTGCAGCCACCCTTTAAAGGGACTTGGCTGATCTAGCTCCGAGCTCCGAGCCTAAGCCAGCTCAGTGTATGGTGCAGTAGTGCTCTACGGTGAGGATGTACTGAAATCTTAAATCTGCTGTAAGACCTGCCAGGTCACTGGATTTCCACACTGACAGACTTACCAAGCTGTATGCCTCACAGTCTGTATAGCTCATGTGTCATCCGCTGACCCCTCTCTGTCACTGTACATGGTCTAACACTTGGTGGCTGAGCTGCTGTCATTCCCAACCACTCCCACTGTGGTCTAATCCCACTGACAGTGGACTGTGGAATATTTAGTAGGGAGGGAAATTTCACCACTGGACTTGTAGCACAGGTGGAGCATCCTATCACGGTACTACGCTGGAGTTCACTGAGCTCCTGAGAGCGACCCGTTCTCTCACTAACGTCTGTAGGAGCAGTCTGTATGTCCAGGTGCTCGGGTTTACACACCTGTGGACATAGAAGTGACTGGAACATCTGGATTTAATTATTTGCATGTGTGAGTGGATACTTCTGGCTGTATTACATTCGGAATCATTCTTGAAGACGCTCGATGTAAACGCTGCTCTGATCCCTAACCAAGATCTGACCTTCTCCCTCTTCTTCTCTTACAGGAAGGAGTGGTCTTGTGTCCTCTTTGCTACACAGATCAAAGAAACAACCCAGATGCCCAATGCCCAGAGGAGGAGCAGGCCAGACTGCTGAGGTTTTTTAGGAAGAGAATATGCTGTCCACAAGTTCCAGTCCTGAAACGTCTTCCTCCGGTCTTCAGACTGATCCGGTCTCCAGACGCGCCCAAACACATACGGGCAAAGAGAGAGCTCACCACTGCTCAGACTGCGGAAAGAGTTTCACCGACAGGCATAATCTCCAGATACACCAGCGCATCCACACGGGAGAGAAGCCGCACCACTGCTCCGAGTGTGGGGAGAGTTTCAACCAGCAGAGCAATCTGCAGGTACACCAGCGCATCCACACGGGGGAGAGGCCGTACCACTGCCCGGACTGCGGGAAGAGCTTCACTCGGCTGAGCAACCTCCACCTCCACCAGAGCATCCACACAGGGGAGAAGCCCTACCACTGCTCGGAGTGCGGGAAGAGCTTCAACAAGCGGAATCACCTCCAACGACACCAGCGGATTCACACGGGAGAGAAACCGTACCACTGCTCGGACTGCGGGAAGAACTTCACGGTCCAGAGTCACCTCCAGACGCATCGGCGCATTCACACCGGAGAGAAACCCTATCACTGTGCTGAGTGTGGGAGGAGCTTTAGAGAGAGCGGGACCCTCAAAAAACACCAGCGCACGCACACCGGATTGAAGCCCTATCACTGCTCTGAGTGTGGGAGGAGTTTTACCAGACTCAGTTCCCTCCAGCTACATCAGCGCACTCACACGGGGGAGAAGCCCTATCACTGTCTAGAGTGCGGGAGGAACTTTACCAGACAGGGTCACCTCCAGCAGCACAAGCGCATTCACACGGCCGATAATTCGTTTCACTGCGCCGAGTGTGGGAGGAGTTTCAACCAGCTCAGCACTCTCCAGATACACCAGCGCATCCACACCGAGGAGAAGCCGCATTGCTGCTCCGAGTGTGGGAAGATCTTCACCCGACAGATTCATCTCCAGCTCCACCAGCGCCTCCACACGGGAGAGAAACCGCACCCCTGCTCCGAGTGTGGGGAGAGCTTCAACCAGCCAGGAGACCTCCAGATCCACCAGCGCCTCCACACGGGAGAGAAACCGCACCCCTGCTCCGAGTGTGAGGAGAGCTTCAACCAGCCAGGAGACCTCCAGCTCCACCAGCTCACCCACACAGAAGAGAAACCGCACCCCTGCTCCGAGTGTGGGAAGATCTTCACCAAGCAGAGTCATCTCCAGCTACACCAGCGATTTCACCAGGGGGTTAAATCCTAACGCCTCCAGAGTGTGGGAGGAGCTTCAGGCATTTCACGTTACAGACTTCCAATCAGTAAGATCATGAACTTGATTGGTTTGTGCGGCTGACTCTTCAAGTACTTAACTGTGTAGGCATTTTAGAACACAGCATATGGCCAAATGTATGTGGACACCTGAGTGTGACAGCTGTATCCAGCTGTTGGACATTCTGTTCCAAAACCATGGGCAGTGATATGGCGTTAGACTGGCAGATAGCGATGCGGGACTCACTCCAGAGAACACCTTCCTGCTGCTCCAGAGTCCAGCGGCAGTGTCCCCTACACTACTCCAGCCAGCGCTTGGCATTGCGCATAGTGATCTTAGGCTTGTGTGCAGCTGCAGCTTGGAGACCCATTTCATCAGGCTTCCGATGCACTGTTCGACCAGTTTCACACTTACAGTGGACCAGCGGCAGGGCAAGCCATAACAGGGCCAAGTCCCTGAGCCTTTCAGGGTTCTACTAGTGGTGTACGTCTACGGGGATTGTATATCTATGTGCTCAATTGCATACCCATGTTAGCAACTCGGTAACAAAGAGGGGTGTCCTCATACTTTTGCCCACGTAGTGTACAACTAATTACTGACCCCAAGTGATGAAAAGAAAACCACAGTCCAACGTTCTCCAGGTTTCACCTGCACGTCAGCGCCACAGCAAACTGAAACAGAACCTGGAACAGGTTATGTGAGTTATGGTGAGTCAGGTTGTGCTGTTCTGACTAACGCAGGTTCCTCTCTGGTATAATGACTTGTGAAGGCTGGGAGATCTGTACTCAGCCTGTGCTACCAGCTAACGCTGTGAACGAGAGGCGCCTGAAGAAGCATACGTGCTTTCGCCTCAGTGCTGGACTAGTGCTGTGTGCTTCTCGTTGGAGTTCCTAGCAAGGGTCTTCAGCGACTACAGCACATTCCGAACAGCGCCGCTAGGATCCCGATGAGCGTGAGGAACCATGAACACACTACACCCATTCTCCACTCTCCTTACTGGCTTCCCATGTCCGCCGGGATCGTGAAGGAGCTACTCACCCCACTCTCCTCGCCATGTTCCCTCTGAGCAGTGAACTCAAATCGCCTCCCTCCTCCCCAGAACTAAGCTCAGCACCATGGGAGACCAGGCCTGGAATGCCCTTCCTCACCATCAGAGGGCACCCCAGACTCTTGCTCTGAGTTCACTGTTTCCAAAGACGACCTGCAGGTATCATGACGAGCAGCTCTCTAATTTTTTGGTCCCCGGTCTGTGGGGTTCATTGGGCCGGTTTAAGGTTAACAGTAGGTCCTGATCCTGCAGCTTGCTAAAGCTGAGTCTCACCGGTGTGTATAAACTCACATCACGGGTTCGCCCCTCCTCTGGCCGGAACAGATGATGGTGACGGGTTGCCTGTTATTATGCATGGTTTATTTTTTTATCCTGCAGCATTAAGCTCGGAGACTTTGCCTGTTCATGCTTAGTCACAGTTGTGCAGCCGTGGTGGTTGGTCACTCAGCATGTAGTGGTGGCTTTGAGTTTGGGAAAGTTCTTGAAGTCCTGGACACGTACACCAATCCAAGTTAAAGGATCCTTCATGTAATGGTATAGGGCCAGCTGTGGGCTGGAGATCAGGGAACCAGCCTTGTGAAGGGGAGGTCATCGTGGTTAGGGCTGCCCACCGCTCTGGGCATGTGCTGACTGCCCCCTAGTGTGTGGATGGTTGTGGTTTCAGATATTACCCTTAACTCTAGGATCTCAGAGCCAGTCGTGTGAGGGTAACGTTCAGGCCCAGGGTTGTCCCCACTGACCTTCGAGAGGTGGTGCAGGAAGCACAGGGACCCCAGAGGAAAAGCACAGAGCGAACATGGAGCTCTAAACCAGTTTGTACTCTACTCGTGAACTCTAATCTAATCTCATGAATTTTCGGGGGCTGTCAGGTTTTTGGAAGCTTCCGTTTGGCTTGTTGGGTCTTTTATCTCATATGTGATCCTCAGCATCCCATCTTCCCCCGGGTGGACGGTCTGATTGGATGGTGTCCTGTTCAGGAAAGATGGATGAACGTGAGTATTTAATTCTTGGTGTTTTATATCATCTCAGTTCGACAGGTGTAACAGTTCAGTACTGTGTCTAATACCTGTTGCGGCAGGTAACGCGTAGTTGCTGTAAGACACTGGTCACGGCCGTGCGGTAAACAGAACTAGATCTGGTTATCTGAGCCTCGTTGTGTTATTAGCAGTATTAGCAGTATATTAGCACACAAGTTAATTTTACACGAGTGTTCACTCGCTCTTCTTTGCCGTATTTAATCAGTTTTATTAACTTCTCTCTTTTTGTTATGACTGTATTTAATCAGTGGTTGTAACTGCTCATTACGAAGTGCCTTCTGAAGTAGACCTTTGGATGTCCCTCTGGATTCAGTGCGGTAACATGTGACCTGTTTATTGCTCTTTATTTATTTGGTTTTTGTTCTGAACTGAATTGTACTTGGTGTGATTATTGAGGAGTGGTTCCTTCCTCCCTGGTCATGACCGTGTCAGGGTGTACTTTCAGTGCTGTGTTCAGAACTGTACATTTCAACAGGTCACCCATCGGTGGTTTGTATTGGTTATACTCCATTCCAGCAGCCGATAGATGGGTGTAAATATGGCGGAACCGGTTCCGTCTACTTTATGAACGTGATCGTTTACACAGTGTACAGTACTATCAGTGTACCAAACAGAACATGATTAAAGTGCTAAGACGTTATAATAAAGATGATCATAACAGCAGTCATCCGTTTCCTTGGACTTTCATTGGTGTATCACTCCTCTCATGGTTGCTAAGGACAACCAATATAGAAACATGTTTATTCTTATTGTTCACCAACGGGCCATGTTATTAAGAGTACCTGCTACAACGCTCTCTACTCTCATTGTGTCACTATCAGGATCAGTGTTAGTGCATGTGGAATGGTGTAACGCTGAAAACGTGTCAGGCTTAAGCACTGTTTATTTGGCGAGGGCAAGCCAACATCTTAAAGGCGCCACCTGTGACGCTGTGTCCACCTTGTCGTGAACAGATCTGTCTTATGTTTCGAATAGTGAATCCTGTATATTATTTATATATATATATATATATGTATATGTATGTACACACTAATACATGTATATATTTAAACCTCTATACTGTTGTACCAGCAGTCATTCTTATGGGTACTCATTTTTGGGCTATGGGTTTCGTTTTTGATTCTACATCAGATATGCTTCATCCACAGACAAGTTACAGGAACCATTTGGAATAAAATGACCTGATTTTCTGTTATGAATGATAAATAAACCATGATCATTTATTTACAGTAGAAGAGCTATTGGTGAAACTTGGAGGACGAAGGGATGATGAAGGATGTCTCAAATGTCCAAATGGGACAGTAGTTTCATTAACAGCTTTTTAAAAAGATTTTTAAGATTCAATAAGCAGATTTGATTTGGCTTTGGTTGTGTGAGTGACCATGTGTCTGTATTTTGGTCATGCCTACTATTCAGAAATTTTACCATCAATATTTAACAGCCAGTAGAAACTTCTACTCCATTAAAAACACCAACGAGAATCTCCACCTTATCATACGTCCAACCAGGTGCACGGTAACGGAGGAAGCCAAAGGCAGGCTGGACAGCAGGGTGGACAACATGGCTACAATTAGCATCGGATGAACACATAGTTGACCTACCGCACTAACCGCTGTAGGGGTTAACAGTCGTAACTGTTGGAGATGTATGACTGAATCAGCCTACAGCTAGGAGACTCAAACCTTCTCTGGGAGAGTTACCACCTAGCATAGCTTAGCTGCAGTCCTTATCTAACCTGATCAACCAAGGCCCTCCTCAGAAGCATCTGAAGGTTCTCCAGGGTGGTGGATCTCCAGGACCGGGACTGGGCACCACTGGACACAGGAATTCTTGTCTTCTTATTTGAGCCTGCATGTTTTTAGAGCGACAGTGTATAAACGGAAACAGAACCCTTAATAAATGGAACATCTGGATTTCTTGGTGTTGACGTTCCTTTGTGGGCTGGAATGCAAATCCACTTTGTTCTCGTCTCCTCTGGCATTTAGAGGGCACAGCTCTCACGGTCTCTTAGACACTCATCACTTTATACGCCAGAGCCAAGCACAGACAGCGGACAGGCTGGCTAACCTAGATATCAGAAACCTATTACACACCCACATAAAGAACCTCATGATGAAGGAACAGCGATGACCACGGCAGCAGGACACGTGTTCAAGAAGTTTATTAGCAAATGTAATGATTCAGGAACAAATACACAACACTACACAGGTCATTTAAGGAAGTACGTACGCAACTAACTTCAACAAGCGAACCTGTGATCATCAAATCAACTGTACAGATTAATAGATAGATCTTTAATAGTTCTCCGCATCTAAACGCATTCCATACATACGTGTTCTCAGACATTTCATGCATCCATGTAAACGTCACCTAGGAAACGAGACGACCGGAATCCCCGCCCCCAATTTTTTCATCGCTGTCCAAAGAAAAACATGCATCTCCATTTTTGTTGATTTTTACTTTTATGCCTCATTTGTTCACAAGATGCTCTTTACACTGTGTGGGAAGTTCATGAAGAATGGACCAACAGAAATGGCCCAAAACCGTTTGGAAAGGTTCCATTGACTTCCATTCAAGTTAAAGGAGGTTTTTGGCCTCTCCTGTAAAGTTGCCATCTTAGAGATACCCTTTTTTCTTTGGGCAGCGACGACATGAATGCTTTGGTATAGTGTTCCTTAACACACATCCGAGTCAGTGCCCGTTAACTAATAACCAGAGGAACCCCTAATACCACCTGGGTTAATTATGTTTCATAAAGCAACTGGCACATCTGGAGCGAGAACCAAACTAAACAGATGAGGAAAAGCCCAAAGAGAAGAACGCTGGGTTGTTGCGCCACTTATCCCGGTGTTCAGAAGAGTAGTGGATCTGGGTTTTCAGTACTGAAGAATTTAACTGAACGAAGAGATGTACAGAAACACATATCAGCTGAACATTTATAACTGTGACCCGTACTTACATTCTTCATGATAAACAGGGTGTATTAATAATAATGTTTGAGATTAGATCAGACGGAGCTCATCTTAGTGATCTAATATAAACTATTATTACCATGTCACAATCAGAACCAGGACCGTTAGACCCAAAACACCAAGACCGATAAACTCCAAACCAAATTTACTTCCCTCCTAAACCGGGCACGTCCGTCAGACTTCATACTCGCATGTGTAAGGCCTCTATGAACACAGTACGTACCTGAAAACACCTGGGCTTAAAGTCCATACACATATTCGATGGGACCATCGACCCAAACCCTCATGAAGGCCACTCTTCAGATAGATGGTCCAAACTATGACACAGTTTAAAGCACATCTAAAGATTACAGTCCCGTTAGGACCCTCTTAGTAAACCGTTCCATTCGGAAAACCATTATCCACAGGCGTTGGGAAGCAGATCCCTTAGTATTCATAATATACAGACACCATAGGACTACACTACAGCTCAGACATGTCAGAGCCCACACGTGTGCATGTGCGAGTTCAGGTTAGATCTTCAGGATTGATCCTCCGGTCTGTAGAACACACGATTGCAGGCCCCCGGGGAGAGGTTTCCAGCACGTCCTCTTAGTAACTTGTTGAGATTTCTCCACCACCATATAGTAAAGGCAGGGTGTAGATTCACATGCCACACAGGAAACATCTAGAACAAAAAAAAATAAAACAGATACTGTAGTCAGAACACTGATGCCCTCTACAAGAAGGGCCAAAGTCGTCTCTATTTTCTGAGGCGTCTGAGGTCCTTCAACATCTGCAGGACTATGCTCAGGATCTTCTATGAGTCTGTGGTGGCGAGTGCCATCCTATACGCTGTTGCATGCTGGGGCAGCAGGCTGAGGGTGGCAGACGCCAACCGACTTAATAAACTGATCAGCAAAGCCAGTGATGTTGTGGGTGTGGAGCTGGACTCGCTGATGGCAGTGTCTGAGAGGAGGACGCTGTCTAAGCTGCAGACCATCATGGATAACGGCTCCCATCCTCTCTATCACACAGTGATGAGACACAGGAGCACATTCAGTGCAAGACTCATCCAGCCAAAATGCACTACAGAAC
This sequence comes from Prochilodus magdalenae, assembly GCA_024036415.1. NCBI lineage: Eukaryota > Metazoa > Chordata > Actinopteri > Characiformes > Prochilodontidae > Prochilodus > Prochilodus magdalenae. The sequence continues at coordinate 63,949 of JAMWET010007577.1, read as the reverse complement.
GTCACAGGAGGTCATTCCTACCTGTGGCCATCAGACTTTATAACTCCTCCCTTAGAGCACGGCACCATTCACATGTACAGTAATAACAGAAAAACAATAATCTAATTATGTGTGCGACAGCTCAAAATGTGCAATAATTTTCTGACTACTGAACACTTACTGCTGTTAACAGTATATCTGTACTCATTATTATAGCCACAGCCACTTTACTTTTTATTTTATCTTTATTGTATTATAAGACTTTATATATGTGTACATATTGAAAAATTTCTCTCTTGTTGTAAATTATTATTGTTTATTCTAAATGGGTGCTACTGTCAAAACTGCAATTTCCCCCTGGGATCAATAAAGTATTTCTGATTCTGATTCTGATTCTGATTCTGATCTAAATCGGCTCTAAAACACTGTCAGAGCCCAGCCATAATCACGACGAACAGCTCAGGAGTGCTATTCCTCCTCAGCCGGGCTTTACAGGCGGCATGTGTGGTGGCATTCCACCGCAATCCATCAAACTCAAACACGCACTGTACCCACCAATTAAACTACTCTGACTGAAACTGAACCAAGGCAATACCACTACTGAACAGAAGCTGATTTATAAAATCGGGTCTAGTAATTATTTAATATACGTTTATTATTTATTATTATACTGGAAGCCATAAAAACTCAATTTCATTTCAGAGCTCAATTAAATGTTGGACAACATGCTGTCCACCAAAAGCTCAACTTACCACTGCTTTGTTCAGACTGACGTTTCAAACACGGGAGTGCTGAAGGTGGTGCTGGATCACAGTTCTCAAAAGCCAAGCTCGAGTTTCCCAGAGAGGAAGCTCCTCTACACCGACTGGATTTGATTTATCTGTCTCTCCGAGTTCAGACGGATACGGTGCTTGGGCAGGGCTTGGATGCTGATCGGCGATGATGTGGTCCCCTCAGTCCCCAGTTCTCAGCACTACTCTAGAGAGCATCCTGCAGATCTTTGTGAACACACACACACACTAACCAGCGTTCATGGAGGAGCCTACACGAGTGATCTATGTACAGTATGTATACAGCGGATACATTCTACCAGAGGAGTCACACAGCCGGCCGCTATACAGTTTCCGCCTCCCTCTTAATGCATTTGTGCGTCTCCAAACTTGAGGACGAGAAGCTCCTTCGGCACTCGGCGCAGTAGTACTGCTCCTCTCCCGTGTGAACCTGCTGGTGTTTTTCCAGATTACTCAGGGAGGTGAAGCTGTGTCCGCACTCTGGGCAGTAAAACCGTTTCTCCCCCGTGTGAAGGCGCCGGTGTTTTTTGAACGTGCCGCTCTCTCGGAAGCTCTTCCCACAGTCCGAGCACTGGTACGGCTTCTCCCCGGTGTGGATGCGCTGGTGTGTCTGGAGGTTGGCCGGTCTGGTAAAGCTCTGTCCACACTCGGAGCACCGGTACGGCTTCTCTCCGGTGTGGATGCGCTGGTGTCTGTGGAGATGACTCTGCACGTTGAAGCTCTGCCCGCACTCGGAGCACTGATACGGCTTCTCTCCGGTGTGGATGCGCTGGTGTATCTGGAGGTTACTCTGTCTGGTAAAATTCTGCCCACACTCGGAGCACTGGTACGGTTTCTCCCCGGTGTGAGTGCGCTGGTGGATCTGGAGATTACTCTGCTGGTTAAAACTCTGCCCACACTCTAAACAATAATAGGGTTTCTCTCCGGTGTGGATCTGCTGGTGTCTTTGGAGATGGCTCTGCTGATTGAAACTCTTCCCGCACTCTAAACAGTAGTACGGCTTTTCCCCCGTGTGAGTGCGCTGATGTGTTTGGAGGTGACTCTGCACGGTGAAACTTTTCCCGCACTCGGAACACTGGTACGGCTTCTCTCCGGTGTGAATGCGCTCGTGTCTCTGGAGATGACTCAGTAGAGGAAAGCTCTTTCCACAGTACGAGCACTGGTGGGATTTCGGTTTACCCGTCTTTTTCTGGGTACGCTGTTTTCGTCCATTCGTCTTAGTGTTGACAGGAGCCGAGGACGTTTTCGGAGCGCTGGAGCTTTCCGACACCACGTCCTCACATTTAATGTCTCCTGACTTTAACATAGTGATGTGTTCCCCCTGCCGATTCCTGATGTGATTGGGGAAGTAAACCAGAACTGTAGAAGGACCTGGACACTAGGAGCAGGAGGAAACGGAGGTCATTCTGTCCTGGAGAAGGAAAAAAAATACAATTAAAATTACTGTGTAATGAAACAAGATGTGTCATCTCTTTACAGTGCAGAGGCTGCCACCTGGACAGGAAGTCAGTAGGAACTAGCAAACACTAGCAGTCCAAGTTGATATCTAGTTCATCTGTCTTTGGCATCAAGACAGATGGGGTCCTGGTAAAACCTTCTCCCCATGCCCGTATTTTCTAAATTACCTTAGACCCCATTCTCAACTTTGATGTCCATATCAGTTCAGTAGGTAAGACACATCACCTCCTTTCCCATCTCCATAACATAGCTCGTCTCCAGCGGCTAACTGAATTCCCCAGAAGTGCTGTCCGGCTGGGTCAGAGGCGTTAGTGTTAAGTAAGAAGAGGTAGAGCAGGCTGGAATTAACTCAGCAGGTGAGTAGCTCTCCAGGACCAGGGTTGGAGACCATTGGTGTAGAGTCTCTGAATAGCTCCTCCTCACCTTCTGGAAAGATATCAGTCACCATAGACTAAAAGGACTGGGCAAACCACCGCTCAGCCAGCAGCCTAACTCCAACTTACACAGCTTTAACGTTTGACCCTCCATCACCCAACTTCAACTGGCAACCACCCCCATCCAAACCTAACCAGCAGCCACCCCACCCAAACATAGAGCCATTAGCCTAACACTATCAGTAACTTGAGTTCAATCACAAAGGCAGCAGCGCAAGATCTACTTCAGCACTGATCAACTTCTAGAACAGCACCGGTTCTTAGGAACCGAGACCCCAGGGCAGGTAAACACTCCACCCTGGTACTAAAGCCAAACACACTGACCTCCTCAGACTCCAGTGAGCCCCGGTGGGGGATAAGGGACAGCGGTGATGGTGTTTCTACAGTAACATGGACTTCCTCCACTAGTGCTGTACCAGGAACACTGCTGGACGACCCCTCACTCCATCCACAGCCCCTGTTCTTCTTCCTGGGGTCCTTTAGGTCTAAAAGACAAAGCTGGTGAGCTCAGGAGCTGAGCCAAAACAGAACTGGGGGTCAAAGGTTAAAATCGAACTAGAAGTAGTAGATTAGCTTTAATACACCTGAAGTAGAATTAAAGTCTTACCATTAAAACACTCCAGAACCTACAAACCCATCGGAACGTTTCCTAACAGAACCAGGAAGTGTTCATGTAGCCCACCCTTACCGCCCTCCAACCCAACAACAGTATCCCACCCCAAACCCACAGAGCTAGGAGCTAGCATTAGCCTCCTCAGCTCAGGCTGGACAAAGGCTGCTACTGTGTAGCTCCTACAGTCCACACATCCAGAACCTTTCTGTCCGCACCAGGACACTGCTCGACCCGGTTCTGTAGGAGTGGGTCAGAAACACAGAGTAAACCGTGTGAGAAAGTGTTCGTCAGTTCGTTACCTTCATTAAAACAGTCCCTGAATTTCTCCCTGACAACACTACACTTCCAAATTCCTCCTCTTCTTCGTCTGCGCTACAGTGTCTACAGAGAGGCACGGTTACAGGACTAGCGCCCCCACATGGACTGCAGCGGGATCACCGGGGACCAGCGTGGAACTGCACCGGGGCGGATAAACTCCGGGTCACTGTGACCCTGTCCTGCTTTCGGGAGCGCGCCCGGTTCTGCTCATTCCCACCGGGTACATGTAAAAGGTCTGGAGCTGAGTATGGGCTTAGGGCTTATGGGCTTATGGGCTCTACACCAGTTGCTCAGATTGAGTTTCCCTGGAAACCAGGTGGCCCTGACTCAGTACTGTGTGTCTGTGTTACTATGGTAGTAAAAATGAATAGGTGAAAATCATAAAGAGCAGACTGATCAGCCCACCCGTGGGCCGGGCCCCTGCAATGGTTAAATCTTCATTCCTGGAATGTGGTTTTTCCTAGAACTCAGACCTGGCAAACCAGTTTCAGGGTGAACCGGCTTAACTGAGGTTGCTGTGGCTCGGCTCGACGCGTGAACACACCTGTTTGTATTAAGAATAATAATTCTAATATCTTGGTTAATATTGCGGATAGCGATAATTACAGATGGGCTATCAGACTAGTACTGTTGCAGTCAAGCCCGGAGAGGCAGGACAGCCCTCCACCCTTACTACTCACTGGTGATCTAACGAGGCTAAAATGAGCTCCAACCGGTTTGACCTTTTCTAAGGAAAACAGCGGTATTATGATTGAACACGGACTGGCGCAGAGCCTGTTCGGGTCTGTAACGTACTGACATGCTTCAGTAGGAGAAGATCCACCACTGACAGGGAGGTGAGACGTCTCTGCTGGTGCTCAGCCACGTACAGCTCAGCTCTGACCTGGACCTTCTCACTGGAGACCCAGACCTCAGAAAGGTAACAGCGCTTCTTCGGTTCCCCAGACCTTACTGTAGGGTCATGGTGGGAGTCTGTGACCCTCCAGTACCCCGCTAGGCTGTAATGTCTGAACCAGTGTGACTGACGTGTGTACATCGTGTGGCCTCTCCCAGCTAATTGTTCGTTGTCTCTGAAACCTGTTTCCGTCTGTGAAACTGGTTACTGATGTTTGTTTCTGTAGCGCATATCAGGTTAGACATGTGTTTACATTAACGAGGTCATTAATTACTTATGCTAGACTGCAGAATGTATGCGCACATGGCTCGGGTATAACTCCTCCTAGGAGACGCCCACGTGTCTGTAATGTACACTTGTCTCCATGTACGCTGTAAAGAGAAAGCGTTCTCACTGGTGATGATGTTAGGACAGGTCAGTGCTCTGGTACGAGCTCAGTCGTAAGTCACAGACTCCATGGTGTGACCACTGTACTGTGATCGGCTTATATGAATTATATTCACACTGAAACCAAACGAGACGTGTCTCATCCCCTGGGTTCACAGGGAGCCGTCCAGCGGTGGGTGTGTGGAGAGGAGGAATTCTACAATGGAGCTTCATAACTCCAGCAGCGGAGGGGGAACTCCTGACCCAAAGTGAGCTACGTTCCATCAGTACTTCACACGAGGGAAGCGAAAGAGGAAACTGTCACTTGTGGTCAGAATTTATAGTCCCGATTCATAAACAAGGCAGCAGCAGCTCAAGGAAATAAAACACCAACAGCAGAGTAAACCAAAGGAGGGTAATGGAGGTGGTGCTGACCATTAAGAGCAGAGATGTTTATTAACTTAAATTAAAAATTAAATTAAATCTGTGTTTTATGAACCCGGCATGACCAGTTTAGTAGAGTCAGTAAATTATTTAACACCACTGTCAATATATGTCGTATATATGTGTTGTATATAGCAGTAGTGTGTCTATGAAGAGTGACCTACCCATAGGGATCCAGCTGTTCTCTCTTATCCAGCGTGCGCTATGAAATCTCCTCCTGTTGTTCCATGATTCTGAATTTAAACCTCAGCAGTGAAAAAGGACAGGTTAGCATGGGAATGTCTGATCCCGCAGGCTTCTGTTCCAAACTAGCAAATACCCAGCCAAATCCACCTGCTTTATTAACAATCTCTATCAAATGATAATCTTATCCTAGTTAATGAATACCCACAGCCACCCATAGATAAGACTGGACAACTGTCTAGCATATTCAGTCATTAGCTTTGTGGTACACTCATGTTTATTAATGACCTATAAAAAACTACAGGCATGAGTAAATATCTACACAGCCCAAAAACAGTGCGTGAGCCAAATATCATAACACATGTTTAAACTTCAAAGTAATTTAAAGAAAACACGTTGAAACCTATATATATATATATATATATATATATATATATATATACATTGATATATTTTATTGATCAGAAGAAACCCAGTAGTACATAAATAGAAATGTAAATAAAAAGACAAGCTGGTGTTGGATTTGTGACACTGACGTGTTATATTTAGGCTATTTTTCCATGTATATTTATTTGTTTACTGTTTTGGATCCCATTAGACAGTGCTCCATGGCAGGAACTCCACACGTGAATACTCCTGTGGAAAGAACTGGACACCTGCAGCCTGAAGCTGACCAACCAGCAGACGATGCTCGACGCAGTATCCTAGAGAGTCACAGAATCAGAATGAAAAACAAATACGAGAATTTAATTGAAGGAATGAAAACACAAGAGCGTAAAACTCCCCTGAACACGGTTTACACACAGCTGTGTGTTACAGAAGGGGAAAGTGAAGGAGTGAAACAAGAACATGAAGTTTTACAGATGGCTCCCAGGGAGTGCCTACGTAAAAATTCCATCGACTGCTCCGATATCTTTACACTTCTACCGTGTGCTGAAGAAGAAACGGAGGAGAGCGTTAAAGATCAAAAGAAAAGGAAGTCGAAGCGGCGTAAAGAGGGCATGAAATCCATTTTTAGATTAAGAAGTTTTAAACACAAAGAAAAAAAAGAAAACAAGGGACCAGACGTGCCAGAGCTCAGAACTGTGCTGACCACAGGAACCGCTGGCATTGGAAAAACTGTCTCTGTGCAGAAGTTCATTCTGGACTGGGCTGAAGGAAAAACCAATCAGGAGGTAGATTTCATGTTTGTGCTTCCGTTCCGGGAGCTGAACCTGATTAAAGATGATCCATACAGTCTTCATGGACTTCTGTGTGCCTTCCATCCTGAGCTTAAAGACCTGGACCCAAAGATGTATGTCCAGTTCAAAGCCGTGTTCATATTTGATGGTCTGGATGAAAGCAGAATTCCACTGGACTTTGAAGAGTGTGGGAAAGTATCTGACATCACTATGACATCGTCAGTGGGTGTGTTAATCACAAACCTCATCAAAGGAGATCTACTACCCTCCGCTCTAATCTGGATCACCTCCCGACCAGCAGCAGCCAATCAGATCCCTCCTCAGTTCATCACTCGTGTGACAGAAATACAGGGATTCAGTGACCCACAGAAGGAGGAGTACTTCAGGAAGAGGATCAGTGATGAAGACCAAGCCAGGAGAATCATCTCCCACATTAAGACAGTGAGGAGCCTCCACATCATGTGTCACATTCCTGTCTTCTGCTGGATCTCAGCCACGGTTCTTCAGCAGATCATGAAAAGAGGGTTTCTTACAGAAAATCCCTAGAACTCTGACTGAGATGTACTCCCACACTTCCTGCTCACATCAGACAAACATATACTCAAGAATGAGAAATTATATGAGGAGAAAGACCCGAGAGAGACCTCAAAGAACCTGCTGGAGTCCAACAAAGAACCATTCTTCTGAAACTGGCTGAACTGTCTTTCAAACAGCTGATGAAGGGTAATGTGATGTTCTATGAAGAGGACCTGAGATTGAGAGAAGCATTGATACTAGACCTCACTGATAGAAGTGCCTCAGGTGTACTCTGGGATCTTCACTGAGATCTTTAGGAAGGAGTGTGGGCTTTACCAGAGGAAGGTCTACTGCTTTGTTCATCTGAGCTTTCAGGAGTTCCTGGCTGCTGTCCATGTGTTTCACTGCTACGAGAGTAACTACGTGGAGACACTGCAGGTTTTCCAGCGTGAGTACTGTTATGACTATGAGAGCAAAGCCAGTGAGAGCAGTGAGGAGAGAAGCGACTTAGAGACGGATAAGAACGGAGGACCATCGGAGAATGTTCCACTAGAGAAGCTGTTAAAGGCAGCAGTGTGTAAAGCTGTAGAGAACCCGGATGGACAGCTGAATCTTTTCATCATGTTCCTGCTTGGCATCTCAGTGGAGTCCAACCAGAATCTCCTAGAGGGGCTCGTGCCACGCACACCTACTACCTCAGAGAACATCATAGAGTACATTAAGGAATTAATTAAAGGGAAAGATAAACATGTCATCTCAACTGAGAGGTACATCAGTGTATTCCTCTGTCTGTCTGAAATGAACGACGAGACACTCTCCAGAGAGTTTCAGGAGCTTCTAAACTCAGAGAAGAGCTTCGTTGAGGAACTCTCTCCTGGACAGTGTTCAGCACTGGCCTGCATGCTTCTGATCTCAGACGAGATGCAGGACGAACTGGACCTGACAAATATTAACACATCGGAGGAGGGCTTTAGGAGACTGATCCCTGCTGTGACTGTCTGCAGAAGAGCCATGTAAGTTTTATATCCAACGTTAATGAGGCATGTGCATTTGATTGTTGGTGCTAAAGGACCACTGACCCCACATCAGTTAACACATGACTATATAATACACCACCTCAGTAACTGTGTCTTTATCTTCACAGACTAGCTGACTGTCCTTTCAATAAGGACTCATGGGAACTTCTCTGCTCTGCTCTACACTCAACAAAGTGCTATCTGAAAGAGCTGGACATCAGTAACAATGACCTACAGAATTCAGCGGGGCTGCTCTCGGCGGGGCTGAGGAGTTCACACTGTAAACTGGAGCTACTCAGGTGAGCTTATTCAATCCTGAATGGAAAAGGTTAAAGAAACGGTGAACAGTAAACTCAAGGAACAACAGTGTGATTTATTTAACAGTGTTTAGAATTACACTGTATCTCTAACTATAAGCACCCCTACAACACACACTGAGCGTTTGTGTACATTGTAAAGTCTAATACTGTTGCAGACTTGCTCTCTGTAAGCTTGGGGAAAAGGCTTGTGAAAATCTTGGATCAGCTCTGGAATCTGCTCATTCCTCCCTGAAAGAGCTGGACCTCAGTAATAATGACCTGCAGGATTCAGGAGTGAAGATGCTGTCAGCTGTACTAAAGAATTCAAAATGTAAACTGGAGACACTCAGGTGAACTTTCTATGAATTCCTCTACTGAATAGGAAAGAATACAGTAAACTATAAAAACAATAGACTGAAAATGAATAAACTCCGCTGTATATCTCACTGTAAACTACCATCACTGCTCACTGAATGTCTGCAGTCGTGGCTGTTGGGTCAGTCAGGTACACCAATAAGCCCCATTTTTTCTTACATCACATCCATAGCCGGGCATGAAACTAGATTCATTCGTATGCATCACAGTGTCTAACCTACCCACCAAGTTTTATTCCTGTTGGCTGATTCCTTTGGGGTGCGGCTCTTTTTGAATTTGAGTCTACATACGTGATTTTGTAGAATTATTTTGTGGAATGTTGAGTGCTTTTGTTGCTTTGATGTTTTGTAAAAGTTTTTTTTATTTCTTTGAAGACTGGCTCTTTGTAATCTTGGAGAAAAGGCCTGTAAAAATCTGGGACATGTGTTAAAATCAGAAAACTGCTCCCTGAAAGAGTTGGATCTCAGTAACAATGACCTACAGGATTCAGGAGTGGAGCTGCTCTCTGATGGACTGAAAAGTTCAAACAGTAAACTGGAGATACTCAGGTGAGCATTCTGTGAATGCAATACTGGAATTGAAAAAGAGTAAGTGAATCAATACATTATTTTTAATTTCATAAATATTTTAACATATTTCATGAATATTTGGTTCATATTTAAGCCTTTCTCTACTGTTGTTCATCCATGTCTCTTTTCTTTGTTAGTTTTATTAGGGATTCCAAACTGTAGTCTGCAATAGAACAACTAACTCATGCCTTCATCCAGGTCCTGTCATCTGCATAATTTACATAACCTGTGCAGAAATACATGGCATATTAGAATGGAGTGAAAAACCTCCTTGGGCTGCAGCACATGCTGATATAGATTATATTAAGAAAAGATAAAGATGCATTTTGTGGTTTTCCTCTTAAATAAACACAGTGCCTCATGGCCGTATGCAGTGCCATAGTTGTGACGCCTGACATGGAGGAAATTCAGTAGGGGAGCTATCATGCTCCAGCCTCTGCATTAGCTAGATCCTTGCTTCATTTTGAGGAAGGCGAGCAGCAACTCCAGTCTTCCTGCCTCGGCTCACCCAGTCCATAAAGGACACAGTGTATCAGAGAATGTCTTTACAGACCTGTCTATGAGTCCCTCAGCAGCTACTTCTCTGCTGGCCTCCCAGTTCCACACTCCAGAGCCGACTCCTTGTACAGCCCTGGTGCTGACGACCAAGACTGCCAGCTCCTTAGAGAACTCCACTTCCAGCTTCATTAACTGCTTAACCAGTCTTTCTATTCCACACTCCTCACATAGCAACCTAGTGCTGTGACTTCCTGTGACACTCCTCATATCCTGCATCAGTTATCTGCCCTACTAGCCTCTGAGTCTTATACTTTTGGCACCCTCTGAATTTCACACTCCTGGTTTCAACCCGTCTTCAGACCTTGATAATGTTCATGTTCCCATCCCCATTTCTCTACACATTCTGGTTACTATTTTTCTTTTGCATAAAAAAATTAACATATTACCTATTGTAATCGGCCTTCATTTGCAGACTTGCTCTCTGTAATCTTGGGGTAAAAGCGTGTGAACATCTGGGAACAGCTCTACAATCAAAAAACTCCCTCCTGAAAGAACTGGACTTCGGTAACAATGACATGCAGGATTCAGGAGTGGAACTGCTCTGTACTGGACTAAAGAATTCCCAATGTAAACTGGAGGTACTCAGGTAAACCTTCGGTACATTATATTTTCAGTGTAAGTTTAATGTTATTGCATCAGTGGCATTGTTTAAGCTATTAAAATAGAATTAGGTGTATGTGGTTTTCTCCAGGTCTGTTTAAAATGTTATGTATACAGTCCTGCCCATATCATCTGTAGGTCTACAGAGTTTTTGCTCTGTACTGTTTGATATCAGATCATTGGTAAATATATTCAAGCACCGAACTGTACCACAGATGTAATTGTCATGTGTTCCTTTTTCTGCAGGTTGTCTGGTTGTATGGTTACAGCTGAAGGATGTTCCTCTTTGGCATCAGCTTTGAGATTAAACCCCTCTCACCTAAGAGAACTGGACCTGACCTATAATCACCCAGAGGAGTCTGGAGTGAAGCTGCTCTCCGATCTACTGGAGGATCCACACTACACGCTGGAGAAACTACAGTGAGTTACAGACTTATTTCTCCTTTCACATACTAGCGGTAATTATTCCACGTGTACACTGTTTTACTGTACAAGTATTTCTCTTAATTAGTATTCGAATATCTGGCAATCCATTATTTTAGTTTTAATTATATAACAGATTGTGTAATTAATAGTACGGTGAATGAAAGTACAGACACTGTGTATGATCAATAGTCTAGTTGTCAAATTAATTTGCTTCACTGTTATGTGGACTGTATTTTACTTTTCAGAAAATAGAGGAAGGTAAAACAGAAACACATCACAGAGACAGGGAAATAGCGTATGGTCTCATAAGAGGGGAAAATAGAACTTGTCACCACTTGTCTAATGAGAGTTCTTCTGCACCTCCCTCTCTGTTGACCACAAAACCCAAGAATGTAATTCCAGACATACACACCGTTTCTTAAACACAGTTAATCTCAGTTTCATCCAGGATAACTATATGTTGGTGTCTTCCTAAATTGGAATTACTTTTACTGATTTAATTGGTTGTTTTGGTTGATCTTAAACGGATGATTTTCTGATAATCCGGTAATAATCCAGGACATGGATGCTGAGCAAGAAAAAAATTCCAAGGTCTTTATAATGGCCTCATGCAAATAGCATAATCAGAGTTGTTTACAAGTTACCCAAATCTAAAAAGAACAGGTCTGTGGTGAGTCTCGAGTCTTTGGTGTGTGAGTCAAGAGTTTCAGTAGCAAATTTCTTGTGTAAAATTTAATACAATGCTTAAAATAAAGGACAAAGCTACTTGAAATGGCTAGCAGTTTGTCGGTTTGTAAACATTTTGCTAGCTAGCAGTCCAATAGATGTTTAGCTACTCTGTAAGGGACACTGATTCCTAATTTTCACCAAGTTCTGAAAAAGTCACATATACATACAAATACATGATACAGGTTCCGGTTCAGTTATTTCATTTGGTGGATAATAGATAAATACCTAGATGGAGGTTATGTGAAGAGAAGGTTCTCACTGTGTGTGTATTCCTTCTTTAGGGTGGAATATGGAGGAGAGGTCAGGATGCGACCAGGCCTAAAGAAATGTAAGACACACAGACATATGTGCTTATGTGAACTGTGGGTCTGTTACCTAGCAGTCCATTCATCCTGTCCTTAAATGATATACGTTATGGGGACCACATGACAAGCTGGTTCCTATGACACGAGTATATAAACTCATATCTTCTCTAACCTGCGTGTGCTTGTGTCTGTTCAGATGCCTGTGATCTAACCCTAGACCCGAACACAGCCCACACGTGTCTCTCTCTTTCGGAGGGGAACACTAAGGTGGAGCGTGTGGAAAAGCGGCTCTGGCATCTGGATCATGCGGAAAGATTTAAACACTGGGAGCAGGTTCTGAGTGTGGAGAGTCTGACTGGACGCTGTTACTGGGAGGCGGAGTGGAGCGACAGCGGAGCCTACCTAGCTGTCTCCTACCGAGAGATCAACCGAGACGAAGACAGTGGTGACAGTGCGTTTGGACTTAACAAAGTGTCCTGGAGCCTGTACTGCTGTGGTAACAGCTACACTCTCAGACACAACGGAAAGGAAACTGTAGTGGGTCCCCTCATCCATCGCTCTCGGTCCCACACCAGCAGAGTAGCTGTGTATCTGGACTGGACCGCTGGCACCCTGTCCTTCTACAGCATCTCACCCCACACAAACAAACGTACCCACATACACACACTCTACTCCACATTTACTAAGCCCCTACATGCAGGGTTCAGAGTTGATTATGGCTCCTCACTGCGACTTTGTCACTTTGAATAGTCTACATGCATGGCTTCATGGCGCGTGTCCCCAGTCATGGAGGAAAACCTGCCAGTGGAGTATGAGGTATCATGGCAGAGGGTCATTGTGTTAGCAGTGGCTAGTCTTGTGTGAATTTTCTCCTCAAACTAAAACCAGGCGTAACTTACTGTGTCTTGGACAGTGTTGTATGGTGTACTGCGTTTCTACCGCTCAGGCCTTTTAGACTTTGAACGCTCAGACTTTGGCTAATTAAGTGAAATATGTAATCAGCCACGCAGTTTTCGGTGTTATCCTGACTAACAGGCATATGTATTAGGAACAGGTTCCCTGCACATGGCCTTTAAATGATGAGGCTCATCCACCAGGTTTGGGTTTAGGTGGAATGTATTCCCATGTGTGCCTGAAACTGGTACACTTCAGGGTCTTCAGGGAAACATACACCACTAATGTGCATAAGAATGTAAAAGTGTGTGTGTGTGTGTGTGTGTGTGTGTGTGTGTGAGTAACACACTGTGAAATGTAATAAGGCTAAAATAATAATTCTACATATTCATAAAACTTGACCACACATAACCAATAGCAATACAGAAACAGTCTACTGGTGGCTGGTATGTCTTAGCATTAGCGTAACCCACAGCACAGCTTTAGGTGCTTTTCCAGAATTAGATCTTCATGTGGGTGAGTACTGTAATAGCCTACTTCCTGGATTCCTCCAGTGAGTGTGTAAATACTGCTCCACCATCTGGCACCCCAGGGTAGTGCACACTCTGTAAACTCTATTAATCAGTGACGCAGAGCTTATAGAAGCGGTCACAGCTGACCTGGGCTGATCCAACAAATGGTCTACACTGCACTTGCCTCCCTAATCATCTCCCATACAGTCACACAACACGACTCTGACGTCTACAGGATCCTACCTGCTGACAAAAGAAGCATCCTGGCTCCTGGTAATACTGCCGAGTCACTGGTGACGTCACCTTGTTCTGGGTACTGGTGTATTATGGTTGTATTGTTCAAACGTATGACATAGCTTAGCCTCTACGGTCTGAGTTGGTCTTATATTAAAGAGGTCATTTTGGTCATGTACCATCATAGAAACACTGAGTAGACTTTTTAAAGCACATCGTTTTAATTGAATCAACTATGCGGTGGTAAAATTGTGCATAATCATTCTTAAACCGTGAAAGATGATTACATAGACATACGGGAGACTGTCGTTTAGGTGTTTTAGAGGAGCCTGCTTATGAGTTGGTTCAGTCACATGCTGAGTAAAATAAGGATACATTATAAGCTGGTTATTAAAATCATTCGTCTGGAGGATAAAAATTACAATCCGCAGTGAAACAAATATGGTCATATCTCAAGATCCACTGGTCTCCCTCTCTCAGTTCCCTGCTCCACCAGAGTTGGGAGGGATTACCATTTAAAAAAAGAGAAATGTAATCCATTCCAGAGAATGTCTTCACTAATATATAATCTGATTACTTTCTGTTGCTCTTGGATTGAATTGCTTATCCTTTCATATAACTAAATAAAGACAAGAGAGCTTTTAATCAAAAAAAAATATTTTATTGGTTCTTTTTATGTTTGCTATTTGTTCCTACATTTGATCATTCAGGATAATTTGGGGTGGCGATGTTAAAAACCCCTCTGGAATGCTGAGTAATCATTCGGTGTAGTTATTCTGTTCACTGAGTTAAATACGGCACAGGTGTCCGGACACTTACCTGTTCAGAATCTGCTGCTGCCAAACTAACAGCTCTTTTATGTAGATCTTAGCTTTGATGCTGTTTATTGATGCTACCATTTCAGGGCTTCCAACAGTCAACAGATCAACGTGTCCTATGAGTTTAAAAGACAGATCCGAATTAAGCCAGGACTGTCTGGTTCAGGTACAAATAATAATTCACACATATTAATATTCTCTAGTTATCACTGGAAAACCTACGAAATGAGGAAATAACACTGGCAAAGTAAAACTAGCTTCACAGCTAATGATGTGTCAAAGCTGAACTCCTGATTCAGACTTTTGCAGATCTCAATTCTGACCATAAATGAAAATCAAACTTGGAAACTCTACTGCAGGAGGACCCCCAGTCAGCTTCCGTAAATAAAACCCCCGATACGATTCATGTGGCATATTTATTATGATTATTTAATCATATCAGGTAATGACCCTGTTTCTGTAATGTAATCTGATTACTGTGATTTAATGTACCTGTAATTCAACATTACACACGATGGAGTCCCAGTCCAGTCCAGGTGGGGGTGCCAGTTCTGTACGTGGAGTTCTCTAATGCAGAGCAGAGAAGAAGATGAGCTGCTGGGAAGGAACCAGTGTTACTGGAGAAGACCAGGAGCTGCTCTGCTGAAGGTAAACAGCTGTACACTGGTGAAGCAGGAGGAGAGGAGTTCTCTTATTGAACAGTGGGGTGTAAGATCTGTGAGGAAGCAGACTTGAGTGACTGAGCTGAGGGTGTTAGCTTTAGCCCTGTGGTTTTGGGTAATGATGGTGTTTCTCTAGCTTGGCTGGATGAACTACTCTTATTCCTGATTCCTGTTTTAATGAGTTCCACCGCGGAATCTAAACTAGCCTTTTTAATTTTATTCACTTTATACATTTATCATCAGCTGCCTGTTACATGACCTGGACCAAATGAAGGGCTAACTGAAACAGTGAATGAGCCAGAAAGACATTTACCAGACTAGTGCTGAAATATTTCAGTAACCACCTCTGGTTAAACGGTCCTGACTGTTCCACCCATGCACACTGTTTCCCAATGTTCTAGGTGAGGCCAATCATTCTCTGAGCCATTAGTTACACACCGAGAAGTCTGTGTTCAGCATTTAACCCTCACACTCACACACTCACACACACAGACATACCCATACACAAACTAGGGGGCAGTGAGCACACTTACCCTGAGCGGTGGGCAGCCCTACCCACGGTGCCCGGGGAGCAATTGGGGGTTAAGTGCCTTGCTCAAGGGCACCTCAGTCGTTACTCTCAGTTCAGGGAATCGAACCGGCGACCCTCCGCTCACAAGGCTGGTTCCCTCACCTCCAGCCCAGGGATGTTTTGATGTCCCTGCTGCTCTGATGGTAATTTTTTGACTTTGGTTTACATTTCACACCGGATTGCTGCATATGTTCTCTTTTCTTCTCCAGGAAATAATGACCTCCTGCTCCGATGTGTAGAGTCCATACTCCAAACTCCTGTGCCTCCATTAACCCCAAGCCACCAAGAGAGAAATGAGGGAGTTTGCGTGAGAACATGGTGTTCAGAAGCTCCAGTACCCCGGAAACCTCCACTACTTTCCAAACTGGCACGTCCGACGGAGAAGCGCAGGCGAGTATAAAGAAGGAAAGAGCTCACCACTGCTTGGACTGCGGGAAGAAGTTCAATACCAGGAGTAACCTCCAAAGACACCAGCTCATTCACACGGGAGAGAAGCCGCACCGCTGCTCGGTGTGCGGACACAGGTTCCTCTTACAGAGCATTCTCCGAATGCACCTGCGCACTCACACAGGAGAGAGGCCTTACCTGTGCTCAGACTGCGGGAAGAGTTTCACAAGACAGAGTCACCTCCAGGAGCACCAGCGAGTTCACACAGGAGAGAAGCCATATCACTGCTCAGAGTGCGGGAAGGGGTTCAAAAAGAGCAGCGGCCTCAAAAAACACCAGCTCCTTCACTCGGGAGAAAAGCCCTATCGCTGTTCAGAGTGCGGACACAGCTTCATCGCGCTGAGTAACTTCCAAACACACCAGCTCATCCACACAGGGGAGACGCCGTTTCACTGCACAGAGTGTGGGAAGAGTTTCACCAGACAGGATACTCTCCAGCGACACCAGCGCATTCACACAGGGGAGAAACCCTATCCCTGCTCGGACTGCGGGAAGAGTTTCAGAGGCAGCGGCGACCTCACAAAACACCAGCGCATCCACACCGGAGAAAGGCCATATCACTGCTCCGAGTGTGGACAGAGATTTATTAGACACAGTGATCTCCAGCGGCACCAGCGGAGCCACACGGGAGAGAGACCCTACTACTGCTCCGAGTGTGGGAAGAGCTATACCCTACAGAGTAGCCTACAGGCACACCAGCGCATCCACACCGGAGAAAGGCCGTATCACTGCTCCGACTGCGGGAAGAGTTTCAGTCATCGGAGTACCTTCCACGCACACAAGCAGATCCACACAGGAGAGAAACCCTATCACTGTTCTGAGTGTGGGAAGAGCTTTAGAAGGAGAGGGACCCTCAATAAACACCACCGGATTCACACCGGACAGAAACCCTACCACTGCTCAGAGTGTGGGAGGAGCTTTACGTCCCGGAGTCATCTCCAAGTTCATCAGCGCCGTCACACGGGAGAGAAACCCTATCCGTGCTCGGACTGTGGGAAGAGCTGTAGGGACAATGGGCATCTCGCGAAACACCAGCGTGTTCACACCGGAGCAAAAGTGTATCGCTGCTCCGATTGTGGGAGGAGTTTCACCAAACACAGCCTCCTCAGAGGACATCAGCGCACTCACACAGGAGAGCGGCAGAACCTGCACTAACTGCTCCTACACCAGCAGCACCTTCAGACTTCTGGATTACACGGTGTTGTATCATTTATTGGTTGTGTAGCGCAGCGGATAACACCACTACCTGTCCAGGAAGCTACAATCCCATGTGGGAAACTGGGGGTCAAATTGCCGGTCTGGGTGACTATGCTGGGCTACACCAATAAGAGTGCTTGGGCAAGACTCCCAACAATACACTGGCCCACCGGTAATATGAATAACCTTGTACGTCACTCTGGATAGGAGCGTCAGCTAAATGCCGTAAATGTATTGATCATTTGACTTTTAGATTTAAATATGATTAATGATTATTGATTAATGATGATTATTAATGATTATTATTATTATTAGACTGAGTGAAGAAGGAACAGGCTTTATAATCTAGATGTTTGAATGTCTTTCTTTTGTCCTTAATGTGGATCTAGAGTCGGCTGTACCCTCTTCACTTAGACTGGCTTTCTGTTGACCGAGGGAGGAGAGAACAGGAGACATGTCGAGTTACTGGGTGTGATTTCTAAAAACCTGAAGGCTCCTCATGACCATGGAGAGATGAACAGATGCTCTCCTGAAAGAGCCGACTTCATGGATCCTTCAAAACATCTACACCACGGCCCACTACCGACAACCGGTTCCTGCAGAGGTTATGGAGACCTGCAGTTCGTCGGGTGTTCTCCTAGAGCCTCCCTTGACTGGACTGTTTCCCTCTGTGCCCTTGTTGGAACGTTGGCAGGCTGTCCGCTCCTGAGAAGCTTCACTGGTGTTTCTACGATTCTGAACTACTTGTTTATGGCTCTCATAGTTTTTTTTGACTATCCCACAGTTGAGGAAGTTCCTAGAATTCCCAAAAAGACAAACGTGTACATAAGCTGTTACAGCTGGTCCTGTTTAAAAGGTTTAAGGTTGATTATTGAAGTATTAATTCTGTTATTTGAGTCATATACCTAATCAAACACGTTTATTAGGTATAAATGTAGTGTGTAGGATGTGATGTGGTGAAATCTGTAACTTGTCTGTGGAAGTGTGATGTTCCTCTGGGAAGATGAGCTTAGACTGACCTTCTCCTGTATGTGCTGCTCATTCTGACCTCCATCTGAAAACGAGAGTGAGGACAGTCATCAGAGGTAAACACTGTACCGTCTGCTTTCAACAAGTTCTCAACAAGGGGGCTGTTTTACAGATAGCTGTGGGTTTTTTATGAATGAACACACAGAAGTGCTCCACTGTCAATAAACAGCCATTAGGCAGTGGTCCCAACCGGCAGTGGTCCAAACTGGCATA
Source organism: Prochilodus magdalenae (assembly GCA_024036415.1). Lineage (NCBI taxonomy): Eukaryota > Metazoa > Chordata > Actinopteri > Characiformes > Prochilodontidae > Prochilodus > Prochilodus magdalenae. The sequence goes on along the minus strand of JAMWET010007577.1, from coordinate 45,317 downwards.
GGCAAATTTGGAGAGAAATTGGAGCCAGGTAAGAGCCCGGTAGGAGCCAGTTAAGAACCTGGTAGGAGCCCGGTAGGAGCCTCTGTTTATCATGTAGAAGGTTTCTTCACACTTCTGGAAAGCACCGTTGTGTTGTTGCCTAGAGCTGGACACCGCCTGCTGGCCTATGTTTTTTTTGGCTTGGCTTAAATATGTTTTTATATATGTTTTGTATTTTGTTGTTTAATGTAAATGTTAAATTGTTATTTATTGTAATATTTGTCTCTTAAATAATGCAATCTCTACTACTTGACTATACTCTCTGAAAGCCAAACAAATCTCAGGCCTGGTGAAACACAGCCCTGCAGCTGCACAAACTGAACTGTGGTTGTATTAGGTGACATTAGATGCCACTACAGAAGTAAACGCCTCTGTGCGTCCACTCGAGCCTTGTTCACATTGCAGCTGGTCTGCCTGGTAGACCTGATCTGATAGGCTCATCTGAGTTTATCAGGTGTGGGTAGTCTGAACCCATCAAGTGGTATGGTTATGATTTCTGGTTTGACAGCAGAAAAGGAAGTGCACAATGTCTGTTTTTTTAAATGGCCAATTCTGATTACAGCTACTTTGCAGGAGTGACGATCTATTAATATAACATATGGAACCAAACCAAATGAAGCGCTACATCAAACTTGGCATTGTGCCAGCATTTAAGTACAATGCAAATGCAATTACCAGCTCATGTGAAATTAAGGTTGGAAAACAACTGCCAAAACCAAAAGAGCCTGGTAAGATGACACTGGTGGACTGGTCAGAAACCTAGACCACATCATGACCCTGCTTCGTTTCAGGCATGTTCAACACCTCAGTTTGTCCAGACTGTGTTTTCTGAAGGGAATGGTTCCTAACGCTTGACCCATGAGCAGTTCAGGTGGTTGGGCCCATTTGAAATACACATGAAATAATAAAATAATGGTGATTTTTGACTTTATTGACAGACTGTGGGAAGAGCTTCAATCTTCTTTCCAAGTACACATGCTCACACAAGAGGGAAACCATTTCACAGGTGGGATTGTGGGAAGACTTTCATGAAGCTGAGCTCTCTCCAGAAACACCAGCACACTCAATGTGGACTGGAGCCACACCTGCAATACCTGAGGATGTAGGAGTATCCTTAGGCATTTGAATTTGAAGATCCACAAACAAATTAATCAAGAGATTTGGTACTGCTGACTGGTCCCCCCCAAAAATCTTAAAGATTGCTTGGTTTGCGTATATACAAATTTGAAAGATATTGCTTTCCAAATGCAAAAAAAAAGAGAAAAAAAGATTTTCTTTACATAGGACTTTTATAAATTTTCTGAGTAAGAATATCAATGACCAAATGCAAATAGTCTTTTAAACAAATTAGCATTTTAATACAAATAAGGCTTGTAATATTACTGTGTGATTATTAATGAGTGAACAGAAAGAACAGGCTTCGTCATCTCCATGTTTCCCTTTTTGGCTTGGTTGACTGATTGTCCAATCCTCCTACCAAGCACATGGTGGCTGACTAAAGCTGGAGCAAAACAACAACTGGTGAGCCACCCAAGCTGTTAAACGCCATCTTCTCTTTGACTCAGATTTAATTTATCAGAATACTGACGTTTCATCATCTCAGAAGCCCAATCAGTCCCAGAATCAGACCCCAATCAGGCCCAGAATCAGTCCCCAACCAGTCCCAGGAATCAGTCCCCAATCAGGCCCAGGAATCAGTCCCCAATTAGGCCCAGAATCAATCCCCAATCAGTCCCAGGAATCAGTCCCCAATCAGGCCCAGAATAGGCCCCAATCAGGCCCAGAATCAGTCCCCAATCAGGCCCAGAATCAATCCCCAATCAGGCCCAGAATCAGTCCCCAATCAGGCCCAGAATCAATCCCCAATCAGTCCCAGGAATCAGTCCCCAATCAGGCCCAGAATAGGCCCCAATCAGGCCCAGAATCAGTCCCCAATCAGTCCCAGGAATCAGTCCCCAATCAGGCCCAAAATAGGCCCCAATCAGGCCCAGAATCAGTCCCCAATCAGTCCCAGAATCAGTCCCCAATCAGGCCCAGAATCAATCCCCAATCAGGCCCAGAATCAGACCCCAATCAGGCCCAGAATCAGTCCCCAATCAGGCCCAGAATAGGCCCCAATCAGGCCCAGAATCAGTCCCCAATCAGGCCCAGAGTCAGTCCCCAATCAGGCCCACAATCAGTCCCCAATTAGGCCCAGGAATCAGTCCCCAATCAGGCCCAGAATCAGTCCCCAATCAGTCCCAGGAATCAGTCCCCAATCAGGCCCAGAATCAGTCCCCAATCAGGCCCAGAATCAGACCCCAATCAGGCCCAGAATAGGCCCCAATCAGGCCCAGAATCAGTCCCCAATCAGGCCCAGAATAGGCCCCAAACAGGCCCAGAATAGGCCCCAATCAGGCCCAGAATAGGCCCCAATCAGGCCCAGAATCAGACCCCAATCAGGCCCAGAATCAGTCCCTTAACCAGCACCACTGAAACAGATGGGAGACACCCATCCTGAAAAACCTCTCTGAAATACTGAGTGGTTCATTCTCACTGGATATAAATGGAGTAAGTTGGGGACAGTAAGGTAGTGTTCTAATGTTTACCAATGCAGGTAATATCAGGTCCTGAAACAGTTTCATATGTTTATTCCTATATATTTAGTGAGTTGCACTAAAAGTATATAAATATACTAAATATAAATATAAGTAATTTATAAAATATAAAAAATATAAATAATAATGTACATATATTAAGTAATATAGTGGTTCGTAAACCCATTTTCTGAATATCTACATGAACGTGACCTAAAGCCATAAACCTTCATTGTTTAGTCTTACACACAGATTAAAAATAAGAAGGTGTATAAAACAAATGGGACTAGAATTATTATATTTGGTCATTTATTACCTGTAATTACCTGTAGGAGAGGCAAAGGTATGGGAACCTCTATTATTAGCATTTGATTTCAATGTGACATTGGGACTAGGTGTTTTCAGTCAGTGGAGTGACAAAGTGTGAGTGGCCAGCGTACTGAATTTAAATAAGAACTCTCCATCAAAGTCCGATCTTTAGAACAAGTTTGTGGTAGTGTTATGGATTTCCGAGAACCTCGGAAAAACAGCTGTTGATGTCCATTAGGCTACGGGGAATGCGAAACCATCTCTAAAGGGTTTGGACGTCCAGACAGATTGTGTGCAAATGGAGATCATTCCAGACTTTTGTTGGCCTCCCCAGGAGTGGTCCACCCACAGAGATCACCCAAAGAGGGTGTAACAGTGTGTGAGGTCACAAAGGAACCGGGAGAAGCTTGCAGAGACAACATGAGGCCCTTTTCACAGTGGCTAATATTAATCAGGGAAACCTTGAACAACAACGATGTTCATGGCATGGCTACCAGGAGGAAGTAGGAACATCAGTGTCTATTAGAAAATTGCTGAAGATCATGTGGATGAACTTTGTGGACAGATGACGCCAAAATATCCATATATATTTTTGTATTATGAAGCGTTTTGTTGTGAGAAATGAGAACACTGCATTCCAGCATGAGAGCCATCCCCTCTGTGAAACACGATGGTGGTAGTATCATGATTGGACCCGTTTTGTCATCATGCCATCATTATCACGAAAACTGCTTGGCATCATTAATGGTATAATCAATTCTGAATTACTCTGACTGTAGTCCTGTATTAATGTTGGAGAAGGACCTGAAGAGAACCGTTCAGCTCCCACCACATCCCAGAGCTGAAGCTGTTCTTTATGGAGTAGAGGGCTAAAATTCATCAAGCCAACGTGCAGGCCTGGTTAACAGTTACCAGAAACGTCATTACTGGACAAAACTAGATTCTCAAAGCAAGGCCTGGTGGTGGGACAGCACTGGGGGACGTGTCTTCATCTATGTAGACCAAACCGTTCCTTATTGAGGAACTGTAATGTTTGTATGACTTCAGATGCGGTTCATTAAGCTACTTTGCGTTTTAAGTTATTTTAGATGTATGCTGGGTGACATGTGAATCCAGTATCTGGCTTATCCTCTTCACATTAAAGTGGTGTAGGTAGAGAAACATCTACCCAGAAGTCTCTAATAATAATAATAACAACAATAATAATAATAATAATTTTGTTGTTGTTGTGATTATAATTATTATTATTATTATTATATACCTCATGGTTCCTTCAGAAGTGGCAAACACATGTACATATGTGATTGTTCGTTGAATCTTAAATATGTGACATAAAAACTTTGTCGGGTATAAAGGGACCCGCGTTGTCCAGTGAGTTCCACTTTGATCGAGTCTGTCCACAGAACATCATCGCAAAAGGTTTCAGGACTGTCAAGTGTTTTTCTGCCTAGCTGCTTCTGCAGCTTTCTACTCAAGCTACAGTTACAGTCTGGTCATTTTAGAACAGGACTAAGACCAGACTTGATCCTGATCCTGAAGGCAATCACAGACCCACCTTTTTCACTACAGGCCGTTTAGCAATATTTCGTAAGTTATTTTACTTATTTATTTTATCAGCAATTCTGATATTTACAGTCCGCAGTGTCTTCAGCAGTGCGACTACAAACGATTTTTTAAATGATTAGATCTCTAAATAAATCTACCAAAGACATTTCTGTACCGTTTTGAATTTAACCACTTGCATGAGGTTTATATGACTCAAGAATAAAAATATACAGCACACAGAAATAATAATTTAAGAAAGTAAGTATACAGAAAAAGAATGTATTTATTTATAACGGCCATGAAATATCACCAGTTGTATTAGTTCTAGTAAATTAATCATTAAAAAGGTTCTAGTGTTACAAATAACTAAATAAAAAAGGAAACGATAAAGTTGATCCATACAAACTGAGAACACTGTTTATAATTTACAGTTTATAACACAATGAGGTAATACATGTATAATATCCATTACAGAACCCGCTCGGCTCAGTACATGGCATGCTACTGACATACTCATATGACCCTGTAAAAATGCACACCTGTAGTACGAGTCCAGACTTCCAGATGCTTGTTTTGCAACAAACCTCTTCCTAAAAAAAGGTTTAACTACATGAGGAGACCCTAACCATCAGCTTCTACTGCACAGATGGAAACCACAAATCACGTCGTATGTGCAACCTATGTATTTACACCCGATACTCCATATACATCCAGTTCTTATGCAGTAGTAAAGTGTTTGTATAAACCCTGATCACAACACAGGTCAGCTTATGTAGCAAAAACAAAACAAAACAACACAAAACAAAACAAAACAAAACAAAACAAAACAAAACAAAACAAAACAATATTAGTAAAAAAACAAAAAGGACTGATCTCACCGGGTGAGCAATCAAAAGTTCATTGAAGTGCTGACCCGCAGGCCCACAGCATTAGATCAGTCTAAAGCCAGGTAGGGCGTTTAGTTCCAGCTTGGGGATCGGATGATGGTTTTAATCCCCACAACCACATGCAAGTTCTTGGCATCCTAGGAAGGCCCTTATACCATTTACGAGAATATGGGCAACATACCACCCAGAACAGCCTGGCACGTGCAAACTGGAACAAGTCTATCATCAATGTCCCAAACAAACGTCTTGATCCGGTTCCTGTCCTCCCTGCGCTAACTCAGACCCTGTACCCTACGGAACAGGGCTGATGCCTGCACAGCATCAGGAACTGATCCCCTGGCGCCCTCTGGTGGCCCCAGTATTGAAGATACATTCTTTGAATCAAGATGAGAGCAGTTAGTCCACACACCACTGTATAGTTCAGATGGGTGTTTCAGATACGGCCACGTTTGCCTTTGCAGAATTTGTCGTGGTGCTGACTCATGACTCATGATGGTTCCTTTCTAAGATGACATCATTACAGCTTTCCAGGACATGAGACAGCAGGCTTAGATGTTTCTGGGATGTTTCGTTTTTACGAAGGTCTTAAGTCGATCAGACCTTTTTAGTTTTCGACTGTTGTCTTTCTGTAAGAAACAAAATAAGAGATGTGTCTCTTCAGTTAGCTTAAACTTATATTTCACAATTATCAATCAATGTGATACAAACGAGATGGCCACGTTCGATTCTATGGGAATGCTTTTTGGTTAAAAGACCATGTATTCTATTTGTTGTGGAAAATTCTGTTTTACAAAATATGGAAAACAGGAAGTCCACTCCAACAGTGGAGTCCACTACCATTAAAACTCAGCACTGCTGTCACTGATCTACATATACCAATGCAATACCAATCCTACCAGAGTTCCAGAGTTCAGTCCTGACCAGTGAAATAGAACCAGGGTCCTGCCAAGTAAACTATGGTGGTCCTGACCACCAAACTCTGGAGGTCCTGACCACTGAGGTGTGCAGAAAAAGAAATATAGTTGGAACAGATGAATTCATATTTGAGGGCCCTTGAACGGTCCTCCTCCCACACTCTGAGTTCTACGTTTCTCACCTGTGTGAGTGCGCTGGTGTGCTTGGAGACTGAGTTGCCTGGTAAAACCCTTGCCACACTCTGGGCACTGAAACGGTATTCCTCCGGTGTGAGTGCACTGGTGCTGCTGAAGAGAAATCTTTTGGCTGAAGCTCCTCCCGCACTCAGAGCAGAGATAGGGCTTTTCTCCGGTGTGAGTGCGCTGGTGTGTTTGGAGGTGGCTCTGTCTAGAAAAGCTCTGTCCGCACTCGGAGCACCGGTACGGCCTCTCTCCTGTGTGGGTGCGCTGGTGTGTTTGGAGGTTACTTTGTCTAGAAAAACACATGTCACACTTGGAGCACCGATACGGCCTCTCTCCGGTGTGAATTTGCTGGTGTTGTTGGAGAGTAATGTGCCGAATGAAGCTCTTCCCGCACTCCGAGCAGTAATAAGGCTTCTCTCCCGTGTGGATGCGCTGGTGTTGCTGGAGATTACTTTGCCTGGTGAAGGTCTTCCCGCACTCCGAGCAGCCATGAGGCTTCTGTCCGGTGTGTATGAGCTGGTGTGTTCTGAGGGCCCCACTCTCTCTGAAGCTCTTCCCGCACTCTGAGCAGCAGTAGGGCTTGTCTCCGGTGTGGGCGCGCTGGTGTAGTAGGAGATTATTTTGTCGGGTGAAGCTCTTCCCGCACTCAGAGCAGTAATAGGGCTTCTCTCCTGTGTGGATGCGCTGGTGTTGCTGGAGATAACTTTGTCTGGTGAAGGTCTTCCCGCACTCCGAGCAGCAGTAGGGTTTGTCTCCGGTGTGGACGCGCTGGTGTAGATGGAGACTACCTTGTCTGGTGAAGCTCTTCCCGCACTCGGAGCAGCAGTAGGGTTTGTCTCCTGTGTGGGTGCGCTGGTGCTGTTGGAGATTACTTGGTCTAGAAAAACACATGCCACACTCGGAGCACCGATACGGCCTCTCTCCGGTGTGAATCCGCTGGTGTGCTCTGAGGGCCCCACTCTCTCTGAAGCTCTTTCCACACTCCGAGCACGGATACGGTTTCTCTCCGGTGTGAATGCGCTGGTGAATTTGGAGAGCATGTCTGTCCGTAAAGCTCTTTCCACAGTCTGAGCAGAGGCAAGTTCTCTTTGTGCCTACATCTCTTCCTCTGCGAGATGAGCTAGCATGGAGAGCTTTCTGAGTACTGGAGATTCCGGACACCATATTCTTACGTTTAATCTCTCTTAATGTCAGCAGTCTGACGTTTTCTGAAAGAGAAAAAGGGAAACAATCATGTCAAGGAGGAAAAGTAGTGATCACTTGGCCAGGGATCAAAGGAGTCAGTGTTGACGAGATATGAAACACTGCATGAGAATTATAATAACATTTAATCCAATTATCAGCTCTATATCAAATCAGCACACACTAAAGCTCGTAACGGGTCATGGGTTTAAATCCCAGTGAAGCCTCTTAACCTCTCGCCACCCATTCTCAGCGCCCCGTGTAAAATTGGAATGTCCAACTTCCACAGCTCTTTGGCCCCACTGGGCTTCCACAGCTCTTTGGCCACACAGAAGGATCCTGTTGCCTCTGTTGCTCCAAATACTCCATACAAGCGTGAAGCTGGCACTGCCCTCTGCTCTGCCTGCAGCTGTTCCAAGTCTCTTCAGCAGGGTTGTGTCAGAGATCTCACTGACTGGCCCCCAAATCCTCAGTGCCTTCCTATTTGCTCACTGGAAACATCTCCTGCAGCCATCTCCCCGGACAGGCCGTCAGCCATGCTATGTTTGATGCACAATGTCAAACTGCAAATGCCTCACCCTGACTCACAAACCCCTTGGGTCTTTAAAGCTCACCAGGAGCCCCAGTGAAAGGGCTTCTCCTGAGGATACTCTACTGCCCATCACGCACCCACTGCTCATGTGGCACGATGTGCCCATTGACTACCTACTCTCCTCCCTCATGCTTTCTCAGCACCACCCCAATGCCCTAGTTACTGCCGTCAGGGTCCATTAGTGAAGAGCTTTTCTATTTATGACTGGATGAAAACGGGGGTGTCACAGAAGCATTACATCCAACATGTCAAAGGCTTGTTGGCAAGGCTTGTTGACACACCACTCTGCATCAGACTATGCCTGGGGCATGCACTGTCAGCAAACCTGAACCTGACATCCTGTGCTTGGGATAGGTCACTCTCAGATTGTCTCATGGCCCAAGATTCCACCTCATGTTGCATTGACCCAAGCTGGTAACATGGTCACCCTGAGAAAAGCTACAGCCCAATTACTTATTATTTCAATAAGTGATCTGATAGAAAGTAATCTGATAGAAAGTGATCTGATAGAAAGTGATCATGATAAGAGACAGTGATTTGATAGAAAGTGATCTGATAGAAAGTAATCTGATAGAAAGTGATCTAATAGAAAGTGATCTGATAGAAAGTGATCATGATAATAGACAGTGATCTGATAGAAAGTGATCAGATAAAAAGTAATCAGATAGAAAGTGATCATGATAGAAAGTGATCATGATGATAGAAAGTGCCCTGATAGACAGTGACTATGATAATAGACAGTGATCTGATAGAAAGTAACCATGATGATAGAAAGTGATCTGATAGAAAGTAACCATGATATTAGAAAGTGATCTGATAGAAAGTAATCTAATAGAAAGTAATCATGATATTAGACAGTGATTTGATAGAAAGTAATCTGATAGAAAGTGATCTGATAGAAAGTGATCATGATGATAGAAAGTAATCTGATAGAAAGTGACCATGATAATAGAAAGTGATCTGATAGAAAGCAATCATGATATTAGACAGTGATTTGATAGAAAGTAATCTGATAGAAAGTAATCTGATAGAAAGTGATCATGATGACAGAAAGTAATCTGATAGAAAGTGATCATGATAATAGGCAGTGATCTGACAGAATGTGATCAGATAAAAAGTAATCAGATAGAAAGTGATCATGATAAAAAGTGATCTGATAGAAAGTCACCATGATAATAGACAGTGATCTGATAAAGTAATCTGATAGAAAGTGATCACATAGAAAGTCACCATGATAATAGACAGTGATTTGATAGAAAGTGATCATGATGATAGAACGTGATCAGATAGAAAGTAATCTGATAGAAAGTGACCATGATAATAGGCAGTGATCTGACAGAATGTGATCAGATAAAAAGTAATCAGATAGAAAGTGATCATGATAAAAAGTGATCTGATAGAAAGTGATCTGATAGAAAGTCACCATGATAATAGACAGTGATCTGATAGAATGTGATCAGATAAAAAGTGATCAGATAAAAAGTGATCAGATAGAAAGTGATCAGATAGAAAGTGATCATGATAGAACGTAATCTGATAGAAAGTAATCATGATAATAGACAGTGATCTGATAAAGTAATCTGATAGAAAGTGATCAGATAGAAAGTGATCAGATAGAAAGTCACCATGATAATAGACAGTGATTTGATAGAAAGTGATCATGATGATAGAACGTGATCAGATAGAAAGTGCCCTGATAGAAAGTGATCAGATAGAAAGTGATCATGATAGAAAGTAATCTGATAGAAAGTGATCAGATAGAAAGTGATCAGATAGAAAGTCACCATGATAATAGACAGTGATTTGATAGAAAGTGATCATGATGATAGAAAGTGCTCAGATCGAAAGAGATCAGATCGGAAGAGATCAGATAGAAAGTGATCATGATGATAGAAAGTGATCAGATAGAAGGTAATCATGATGATAGAAAGTGATCAGACAGAAAGTAATCATGATGATGGAAAGTGATCATGATGATAGAAAGTGATCAGACAGAAAGTAATCATGATGATAGAAAGTGATCATGATGATAGAAAGTAATCATGATGATAGAAAGTGATCAGATAGAAAGTGATCATGATGATAGAAAGTGATCAGATAGAAGGTAATCATGATGATAGAAAGTGATCAGATAGAAGGTAATCATGATGATAGAAAGTGATCAGATAGAAGGTAATCATGATGATAGAAAGTGATCAGATAGAAAGTGATCATGATGATAGAAAGTGATCAGACAGAAAGTAATCATGATGATAGAAAGTGATCAGACAGAAAGTAATCATGATGATAGAAAGTGATCAGACAGAAAGTAATCATGATGATGGAAAGTGATCATGATGATAGAAAGTGATCAGACAGAAAGTAATCATGATGATAGAAAGTGATCATGATGATAGAAAGTGATCATGATGATAGAAAGTGATCATGATGATAGAAAGTAATCATGATGATAGAAAGTGATCAGATAGAAAGTGATCATGATGATAGAAAGTGATCAGATAGAAAGTGATCATGATGATAGAAAGTGATCAGATAGAAAGTGATCATGATGATAGAAAGTGATCAGATAGAAAGTGATCTTTAGTGTGTGAGCTGGTGGTCCTGATGGGGGAGAGCTAGCATCATCATCATCACTTTCTATCATCATGGTTACTTTCTATCAAATCACTTTCTATCAGATTACTTTCTATCAGATCACTGTCTGTTATCATAGTCACTTTCTATCAGATCACTTTCTATCATCATGATCACTTTCTATCATCATGATCACTTTCTATCTGATCTCTTTCTATCATCATGATCACTTTCTATCATGATCCCTTTTTATCATCATGATCACTTTCTATCTGATTACTTTCTACCTGATCTCTTTCTATCATCATGATCACTTTCTATCTGATCACTTTCTATCTGATCACTTTCTATCTGATCACTTTCTATCATCATGATTACCTTCTAATAATCAGATAGATCAGATAGAAAGTAATCATGATGATAGAAAGTAATCAGATAGAAAGTGATCATGATGATAGAAAGAGATCAGATAGAAAGTGCCTTGATAGAAAGAGATCAGATAGAAAGAGATCAAGTATAAAGTGATTATGATAATAGTCAGTGATCTGACAGAAAGTGATCAGATAGAAAGTGATCAGATAGGAAGTGATCAGATAGAAAGTTCCCTGATAGAAAGTGATGATGATGATGCTAGCTCTCCCCCATCAGGACCACCAGCTCACACACTAAAGATCGTTTCCATTTGTACTTTTTAAAGACCTTTTCTCCAGACCCTCCTGTCAGTGTGAGTTACTAACGCAGCGTGAAGGTGTTTAGAAGCTCTTTACCTTCGGCAGATCAGCTCCTGTCCGTTATTGTGAGCTGAGGATCGCCGCTCCTTTTCTTCCCTACACTGAGGTGGTTAACACTTACCTGTATGGAGCATTACCGCCACCTCCTGGACTGGAGATCAAGGCGCTCCTCTATCATATATTCTGTGTCCTGTAAAAATCTGAATAAGGGTTTAGAATGATGTGAGTGTACAGTAGTAGTGTTGAACACAGAAGGAGACGTTAATCAGTGAATTATTAATTATCTATTACCATCATAGATTATTTATTGAGTATGTACTGTTATATATATATATATATGTATATATATATATATATATATATATATATATATATATATATATATATATATATATGTGTGTGTGTGTGTGTGTGTATATGAAGAATATAGATTTCTTAGGAATGACTTTGATGTTGGTGAGTTGATGTGGGTCTCTCACTCCAGGTCTTGGGAAATAAATGGTCGTTCCCAGAAACCTGGATGTCTCCACGCTTGACACGTTGGACAGAATGGGTGGGAGCAGTGCTGAGGTTAGTCTCCTGAAGTCCACAGTCATCCTGAGTCACCGTCTAGAGCGTGTTCAGCTCCAGGTCGTTCTGACTAATCAGCTCTGACTTCATGACCACACGCAGCAGAGCGACCACTCTGTGGTCCAGTCCTTTGTTGGAGGGTTTCATGAAGGACTGGCGTTTGAAGCAGGAGGGGACATTTCCGGGGAGCTGAGGAGACTCTGCAGGGGGGTCGGGGCCGGTTGGTGGGCACGGGGTTGATTTAACACAAGCGCACTGTACTGTGATTTCCCGGTTGAAACGGAAGTAGGCGTGTTCAGTTCCTCCGCGGTCCAGGAGGGGGCGCCGGTTCTATAACTGCGGCTGTCCGGAGATATGAGGAGGAGAAGAAGATCAGCAGTCTACAGTGCTGTTGGAAGGAACAACAGGAGCTGCCCTGCTGAAGGTAAGGAGCTGGTAACGCCGTTCAGTCTGTGTGTTAAACCCGCTGTACCCTGAACAGGAGGAGGTTGGTTCTCCTTTAGAGGGGAAGAACCGAGATCTGGGAGCTGTGTGATCCCAGAAGCAGCCTGACCCGAGGAGGCTGATACTATCTCTCTATGAGGGTTGGTTCTGTTTGGTTTGAGCAGCACCAGAACTCTGTATTCGGCTGTACATACACTCATCAGAGTAATAGCTGGACCCAGAAGGAGGTGTGGGGTTGGAGTGCTACTGGGAAGGAAGATCCAGCCTACCAGGAACAAAGCATGATGGTAAATTTAGACTGGTAAAGCCAATACACCAATACTGGTATTTAATGAGCTACATGTACAGAAGGAGTGTCTCTCAGTTTGGTGTCCAGCCGCCATGTTTGCTAAAGCAACATGCCATATGTCCTGGCATGGAGCTGTAGAGGTTCCTAATGGTGCCCTGTGATAATCCATCCCATGCAGCTTGAATATCCCCACACAGTTCCTGCAGATGGTGCGGTAGGGGTGGAGGAGGAGTGACATCAGGCCTTCTGGACACATGACAAACCATTCATCTTGGCACTGACCATGATTCGTTGGTCGCCTCCACCAAGACAAAAGCGGGACTTGTCACTGAAGATGACCCGCTGCCATTATGAGTCACTCCATGACAGCCTGGCACGACACCATTGTGGCGACATTGACGTGCATGCAGTCTTGAGTCATGCAGCCATCTGCCAATGGTGCTGGCACTAACAGGATGACTCATGGAGGACATCACTGCTCGCTGTCCGCAGTCGTGACTGTGGGCTCAGTCAGGTACGGAGATAAGGCCCGTCCTTGCTTGCATCATATGCACAGCCGAGCGTGAAACTTGAATCACTGCCATGTCAAACCTACCCACCCAGTTTCATTCCTGTCGGTCGGTGCCTTCTGGGTGCAGCTATTATTTTTGACGGTGAGTGTATATTAAAAACAGTTTGATGGATTTGTGCTCCCATTATAATAATACGTTTATATCCACAGTAGTCAGAAAAGCCGGGCTGTCTTTATAACGCCTACAATGACGCCTACATCTTAGAAAAAAATCAGATTTTATTCTCTGCGTGTTTTGTGGCTGATTTCATGTAAATTTTCCAGCAATAAATAATAAAATACCAGAAATGTAACTTAATGCTGTATTTATTTATCTGTTATACAAACAAAGCATACAGTAATGTTCATATATACAGGAATGGAGATAATAGAACTGGTGTGCTGTGGGTTTTCGGTAAGAAGTAAATACTCAAACAAATTATCTATCAAATTCAGAGGTTTAGAGTTCAATTCAATTTGACTTTACTGTCATTATACTAATTACAGGGTTGTACAGTATATAGCAAAGATGTTTATGTATGTGTATCTAAATAGTGTAGCATAAATGAGTCAAATGAGTCTTGATTTATTGGCTTTGTTATAAATGTTCTATAAACATTTGATTGACCCCGTTTACTCAGAAAAGGGTCTGTCATGAAGATTTCTAGACGTTATAAAAACTGTAATTAGTTTAGCTAGTAATTAAAAGGACCGAGCTGTGCTATATATTTAAGTACACTCCTTTAAGTCTTATTATATTTTTCTATCCTTATATTATGTGGATAAATTAGTATTCAGTCAAGCAGAATGTAAATACTAAAACAACGAACATTTATTTATTAAAATGTATTTAATAAATAAATATCTGATTTCACTTTCTGTTGAACAGTAAAGTAATGCCGTCAGTAACCAGTACCAGTAACCGGTACTACCGTCCTTCTGTAAAAACAACTAAACTGTCTTCTGATAATTACCCGGTGTAATATATTCCCACTGGTCCCTGCAGAACTCTTCCAGTTGGGAAGACGGTTTTAATTTCTCACTGAATAAATGAAATTACGTTAAAGCACGTTTATATGTCAGCCTAGTTTAAATATCCACTGGCTCGCTGACTGTCCAAATGAGCTGGTATAGTCTTTTTCCATGCGGTGATGCTGGCAGGCTGTGCTAGGATGCCAATGGGCACAAACCAGCTGCTGTGTCACCTTCTGATCACAGCCGCCTCAGCATGGCAAAACGAGGAGCCAACAGCTGTTCCCTGCCAATGCCTCTGGAATTGGGGCTACTCTTCTTCCCGGAATGCCCTGAATGAGCTTTTCTTATGGATCGGGAACGCCGGGAGCTGGATACAGCTTTGGCGATGGTGGTAGTCATTTTTCCAGTGCTAGGTCATGGCATTGCTTTTGGTGTCATTATTCCAAGGCTCTAGGACGAAACCCTCCACAGCCTTCTTCGTCCACATCCAGACTGCGTTTAGCTAATCTCCGTCCAGGGAAGAGATTCGGACACCCTGTCTTCAGTGTTGTTGTTTAGACAGGGAAAGCAGATTGTTTGGCTTGTACGTCGAGTGTGCGCCGCTGTCTCCTTTGTTTGACGTCAGAGTGAGCACCATTGTTTACGCCAGGCAGTGTTGAGTTTAGGGCTAGTTTGAGGATTGCTGACAGGACATGTTTACACATAAATACCTCGATACTGTTACACTGTATAGAGGCACAGAGTGCCTGTTACTGTATGTACCCTTGCTGCTCCCCACCTGTCTGTGGGCCTTGCTTCCGTATGCCGTCCATTCTGATGGACTGTTCCTCTTCAGACCTCGCTTGCACTTCCTCCTGTACCAGCGGCTGTCTGTCACTGTTTGCGTGAATATGAAAATGTTGTTTCAGAAGTTCCCCGTGAGAGACAGCCGCTGAATCTCCTCTCGCCTGTGTAGTCTGTGATTGTTTGGTATTTCTGTTTGTGGTTGATCAGGGGAAAGCATGTTTTCAGTCTTACTGTCTATTGCACATTTAACAACCCACCACGGTCCTGTTAGGAGGTATGTGAGGACGTTGCCCAAACAGGGACTTCTAGTACCACTTTGGTCAGAGAAGGGGATTCACGTTTATGATACTTACACTGTACTGCCAAAAGTATTCGCTCCTCTGTCTTCACACACATATGAACGTGAGTGACGTCCCAGTCTTAATCCATAGAGTTTAATATGACGCTCCACCCTTTACAGCTATAACAGCTCCAGCTCTTCTGGGAATTCTTTCCACAAGGGTTAGGAATGTGTCTATGGGAATTTCTGACCATTCCTCCAGAAGCACATGTGTGAGATCAGACGCTGATGTTGGACGAGAAGGCCTGGCTCTCAGTCTCCGCTCTAATCCATCCCAAAGGTGTTCTATCAGGTGGAGGTCAGGACTCTGTGCCGGCCAGTCCAGTTCCTCCACACCAGACTCGCTCATCCATGTCTTTATGGAGCTTGCTCTGTGCACTGGTGTGCGGTCATGTTGGAACAGGAAGGGGCCGTCCCCAAACTGTCCCCACAAAGTTGGGAGCATGGAATGGTACAGAGTCTCTTGGTCTGCTGAAGCATTAAAAGTTCCTCTCACTGGAACTAAGGGGTGGAGCCTAACTCCTGAACACCACCCCCACACCATAATCCCCCCTCCACCAAACTTTACACTCGGCACAGTGCAGTCAGACCAGTACCGTTCTCCTGGTACCGCCCAACCCAGACTCGTCCATCGGATCACCAGATGGAGAAGCGTGATTGGTCACTCCAGAGAACACGCCTCCACTGCTCTAGAGTCCAGGGGCGGAGCTTTACACCACTGCACTCCACGCTCTGCACTGTGCTTGGTGATGTAAGGCTGGGATGCAGCTGCTCGCCATGGAAACCCATTCCATGAAGCTCTACACACTGTTCCTGAGCTGATCTGAAGGACACATGAAGTTCGGAGGTCTGTAGTGATGGACTCGAGAAAGTTGGTGACCTCTGTGACCTATGACCCTCAGCATCTGCTGACCCCGCTCTGTCATTGTACGTGGTCTACTGCTGTCGTTCCCGATCACTCCCACTGTGTTCTAATCCCACTGGCAGTGGACTGTGGAATATTTAGTAGGAGGGAATTTCACCACTGGACTTGTAGCACAGGTGGAGCATCCTATCACGGTACCACGCTGGAGTTCACTGAGCTCCTGAGAGCGACCCGTTCTCTCACTAACGTCTGTAGGAGCAGTCTGCATGTCCAGGTGCTCGGGTTTATACACCTGTGGACGTGGAAGTGACTGGAACATCTGGATTCAGTGGTTTAAATGGGGGAGTGAATATATTTGGCAGTATAGTGTATTTCTGATGGTTTTAGTGGATTCTCTCTTCCAAACTCCATAACCTCCGTAGCCTCCATACCCTCCATAACCTCCGTAGCCTTTCCTGTGTCCTCCCTGTTTTATTACTTATGTAAGTGCTTTGTCTTTGTTTTGGTAACAGTACAGTAACAGTACTTGTGTTTTTCTCTTTTTCTCTCCAGAAAGAACGGACCTCAGTATCCAGTTCCCTAATTAGCTTCCACATGGACATCAAGAAACACCAAGAGGACTTTGTCACCATGCTGAAATCAGGAGTGATTAAATGTGAGGACATGGTGTCCGGAAGCTCCATTTCTCAGGACACCTCCTCCGCATCTCTCCACATGGACACCACTCACCCACAAACACACGAGGAGACAGACGGAGCGAGCCCTCGGCACCGCTCACAGGGGGAGGGTTTTATGGTCACACATGCTGGACAAAAACCGCTTCAGTGTTCGGAGTGTGGGAAGCATTTCAAGCACCAGACTAGTCTTCAGATACACCAGCGCATTCACACCGGGGGCAAGCCGTACCACTGCTCGGAGTGCGGCAAGTGTTACAGTAGACGGTGTGACCTCCAGATACACCAGCGCACTCACACCGGAGAGAATCTGTTCCACTGCTCGGACTGCGGGAAGAGCTTTGCCAGGCAGAATCACTTCCGAGAACACCAGCGCGTTCACACGGGAGAGAAGCCGTACAGCTGCTCGGAGTGCGGGAAGAGGTTCAGCACGACGAGTCACATCAAAGCCCACCAGCGCGTTCACACGGGAGAGAAACCCTATCACTGCTCGGACTGCGGACTGAGTTTTGCCAGGCAGAATCACTTCAGGGAACACCGGCGGATCCACACGGGAGAGAGGCCGTACGAGTGCTCAGAGTGCGGACACACTTTCGCCAGACTGAGTTACCTTCAAGCCCACCAGCGCATTCACAGATCGGAGAAACGGTATCACTGCTCCGAGTGCGGGAAGGATTTCACCACGCAGAAGATCCTCCGAAAGCACCAGCGCATCCACACGGGCCAGAAGCCCTACCAGTGCTCCAAGTGCGGGAAGTGCTTTAACGAAAACAGCTGCCTGCTGATACACCAGCGCGTTCACACGGGCGAGAAGCCGTTCCCCTGCACCGAGTGCGGCAGGAGATTTACCGACCAGAGTACCCTACAGAGACACCTGCGCACTCACACGGGGGAGAAGCCGTATCACTGCTCGGAGTGCGGGAAGGGCTTCTCCAGACTGGTCTACCTCCATGCGCACCAGAACATGCACACGGGAGAGAAGCCCTATCAGTGCCTAGACTGTGGGAAGGGCTACACTGACCGGAGTTACCTCCTAGCGCACCTGCGCACTCACACCGGACAGAAGCGATACCACTGCTCGGATTGTGGGAGAGGCTTCACTAAACGGAGTTATGTCCAAACACACCACTGTGTTCACACGGACAAACCGCAGCAGGACGCTGATCAGAGCGCGGACGGAGCTTTCAGCACGCAGGTCTAAAGAGACGCAGGGAGAGCAGGGTGAAGACGTACTGTTCTACCATACAGTGACTGTGGTGGTGATTCAACTACACATGTAGCGTTTATACATGTGACCTAGCAATCAAAACACAGGTGTTAATAAGGTGTGTGTAATGATGACTCGTTTGGCTGGATGAAGTGGTGTGAGAAATGAGAAAACACAAGTCTCTGAATTAGAGCTGTGGATTCTGAAGAACCAGGTGAAGGGACTGTGAATTTGCAGGATCCGTGTTAAACTTAGAGTGCTAGCTATATTAATGCTAGCTGTGTTAGCTACAGCTTTCAGACTGTAGGGAATCATGTCCATATTGACTTCTTACTGCTCCATGAGTTTGTGTTTTTTTTTTGTTTTGTTTTTTTGGGTCACTAACTGCTAGCTGGGCCTTGTTCAGACTGCCGGCCCAAATCCCGGTTTTGTCATATCCCGAATGCGCCCAGGTTGATTTTGAATAGTGATGTGAAGTTTGAAATTCCAGTTGGGTATGTCCAGGTGTGTCCCCGAGCTCTGACCACTCAAACTCCATTACCGAGTGTTGCACCATCGAAATTGAATTGTCCGATTTGGAGTGAAGGAGGTTCTGGGATACGCTGTATCGTTACTGACCCCCAGGTCATGATCATAGCCCACTGTGCAGGTCGGCTGGTAATGTCCATGTAAATAAGGGTCACCTGGAAGGGTCTGATTCTCCTCTAGTCATCTAAAGCTCCTCCCCTTCATGATCTCCTCCTTCTTTCTGAGCTGGCTGACCTGCTAACCTCTATGTGAGGACCCATTCGATTGACCTACGTATACACCGTTTGACTCAACCCGGAAACTCCTGACCAGCTGCCCGTCCAGGTGGAGTTGAAGAGACGCTGCTGTTTTCGAGTTTCGTCTTATTTTTGTTTTCTGAAGAAGCAGGAGCCACGAGTCCGCGCCACCACCAACCCTCCAACTCTGCTGTGCTGAAAAGGAACCGGTGTGGAACTACACAGTCGAAGGACTTCGGTTAAAAACATCCATCCGTTTTTACTGTGCTGTAGATATTGAGAGGCCTGGGGACGTTTAGCTTAAGTTTGTAAGCACGGTCTTGGAGGTTTAGGAGCTGGAGACGTTAAGAGGTTCAGTGTAACCGTCCTGTCCTGAACAACACCCCAGTTGGGTTTTGGTGTCTAAGACGATACGGTACTTTAGGTCAAAGGTTCCTCAGAGCTGTGAGTGAACATGGGAGTAACTGGGAGTACGCAGGTGTATTCTAAAAGAGGAGAATCCTAATTTCCAGGTGGAGTGTTTGAACTCTGCATTCAGCAGGTTTATGAAACGGGCCTGGGCGATTGGGGGCACATCCTTTGGAGGGCCCTTTCTGGTTCTGCTGGAGACCAACAGATGGCCGTGTTCACACTCACTGCAAACATGCAAATACTGCGCATAAATTTCAGCATGCAGCCGCCAATAGACCAACACAGCCGGCAGAGTGGGAGCTACTGGGGGGTCCACATACATGGACCGTGCTAGCACCATGCCTGGGTTAGGCGTGTGGCTAGGGAGTGTAGAACACTGCACGTCTACAGACTTGCTGGGGAAGCTTTGAGCAGTACGCCAGGTGTTCAGTTTGAGGCCTGCTGAACACTCGGGCAGTGTGATGTGCGGTTATTAAGTTTGATCTTTTGGTGTTAGTGTTAATTTAGTGTTTTTGTGAGTCGTGTGAATCTACAGCCTGCCCTGTACTCACGGGTCTCTGGTGGTGACGGGGGCAGGAGAGGAGGGCAGTTATCTGAACTAGGCCTGTGAAAGGGCTGAGTGTTCAGGGAGGAAGGAAATAATAGATGTTGAGAATGATAGATATTTGACCTGCTCCCTTGGGCCGGATCGTGGCTGTTAGCGCCACGGTGCTTTACCGAGTGTTGTTTATGGAGTGTTCTCGCGTGAGGAGGAGTTCGGGTGGTTGCCTCGGGGTTAGGAGAGATGGTGGTGTCTGTAATTCCTTGGTCTGATCCTCCTGGCTAACATTATGTCATTATCCAGGCGTAACTTATTATAATATTATCAGTGTATTATAAGTAGTAGGTAATTATTCAACCTTCCATTAGCCTGTAGTATTAGCTCCTCTGTTTTCTTTCACTTTTTTGATCAGTAACTTTGCACTGCAAAATGATGATTTCTAGAAACGAGGCTGGTTTGGTGTTGTAGATGTGATATTCATGTAGTTTCACCGTTTATAGGGTTTAATCTCTCTATTTTATCTTTGTTTATTGCATTTAATTTCCTGGTCACAGGTAGAATTGCTAGGAAATGGTTAAATTCTAATTCTATGTTCCTTCTATAGTGATGAGATTTACAGAGCGGTTCAGTAGTGGTAGTCCCACTGTGCTGTAAACTTCTTTCCCCTTGAATCATGTGCATTGTGTGTGGTATCATGTTATAAGTGTGTTATAATAAATCTTATAAACCTGTATCCTCCCTCACAGTTGTCACCAGTGGTGTTTTTTTGTCATCATGGAGTTGTGTTTTACTCCCAGTTTGTATCTGTATCTTTCCTCAGGAGGTGAAATATAACAAGTGCTGCTAATTCTGATTATAATAGGAAGATTGAAAACTGGAAAATGTCTCTATCTGTAGTTTTCCTCTTTCTTTTTTAATCACGGATGTGATCTGATTGGAAAAAGTGGGGGAAAAGTCTCTATAAATGCACAAGCCATACATGGACTGCAAACTGACCATAATCAAATAAAAAAATATATATATTTTATCTTTCATTAAATTGGTAAAATTAAAATAGAACTGTTTTCATTTCACAAGCGGAAATCATTTGCCATTATCACGTACTCTGATCATTTATAACCACACATTTCTTATACCTCATTTAAATCTAAATAAAAAATTTATGGGAAATTGAATTATAATTCATAAATCTTTCAAAAT
Organism: Prochilodus magdalenae; assembly: GCA_024036415.1. Classification (NCBI taxonomy): domain Eukaryota; kingdom Metazoa; phylum Chordata; class Actinopteri; order Characiformes; family Prochilodontidae; genus Prochilodus; species Prochilodus magdalenae. Next base: position 24,169 of record JAMWET010007577.1, on the reverse strand, counting down.
GTCCTTTTTAGAAAAACGGCACATGAGCGTGATTCGCCAGCCTGGAGTATGAAGGTGAAGCACTTCCGTTGATGTGTACACCCAACAGTACATACCGTACATTTTAAAAATGACTTTAAGGCATTAAAATCAACTCTACTTGTGTAGAATTCCCAGACAGTGCCATATGGGAGCCGTTTCAGTGATCTAGTGTTAGGAGCTCGGTGGGAATGAGCGGTCACTCCATGAACGGTAATGACTGGTGTGGGGAGCCTGTAATGATGGTGTACCAGTATGAATTTAGGAATAGCTCAGTGCATGGTCAGGTGGATGCAGTTTGAGACTCCGCAGTATATCATCAGGAGGGTCAGTGGCATGAAGGCGGGGCTTTCCACACAGCACCGGGCAGCATAAATAAATAAATAAAGTCATAAATGTGTATAAATATAAACATTTATATATATATATACTGTATAAACACATATATATACATACACACAGAAACACAGGTATGGCGTATATCTAAATTATGTATTTATTATTTAAATTATTCCGTGGAATGCCTTTAATCAAGAAATTCACCATATTCACTTGATACCAGCCGGCCATTCCAGAATAATCCTAACATCAACCTTAGATTTAAATTTAAACCATGATTTTAGACTATATTAAATATATATATAATTTATTATTCCATATTAAATGCCTGTGTGGGGAGGTATGTTAAACCTGTAGGCCAAGTTCCACACTAGTGAATCTTTCACACACATTTTTATTACATATTAAAATGAATTAATTAGTAAAAACATTTAATAAAATGTAGTTATATGTAATTAATTATTATGATGTATATGTGTTACAATAGTCTAGGACCTAATTTTCCCCATTGGACTTTAGAGGCACATACATATATACTGCAGTCTTTAATAACATTGGATGGTACATCTAATAATAATAAAGCCAAGATGAAACCTGATTTCCCTTCTGAGTCTGAAGGTAAACGGCAGGCGATGGCTGGGACGCCCAGGCCATGTGTTTTATATATGATTTAAAATATTTATATATTTTATAACATTTTAAAATCGTGTAAATGATGTTATATTTGGATTTTAAAATAAAAACTTTTTATTCATGTTTTTTGGTGTGGGATTATTTATGACATGATGTTAATGAAAGCTGGTTGGAGGGGACGTTGAGTTTTGGCCCAGGGCCCCCACAGACTCCGCCCCCTATTAACCCCATGTTACATTTATAATTTTTAAATAACTGGATGAAAGTTCAGTTCATGCTTCAGGTTTTCACTCTACAGCGCTACATGTCTCTTTCTAACTGCTGTAGATCAACAACGTCTCCACTAGCCAATCAGCGGACTGCCAATAAGAGCTACTGGCCAATCTAAAGGCAGGAGGCGGGACTTATCTGAATACGGGTGGATTTGAAAATGACGCTGCCGCGTCCACAGTGTGTGAGTCCCCCTGCTGTCCAGCTGGGGGCGCTAGTTCACCACTGTGGTTCCTCGGAGCCTGAGAGGCGGAGAGGATGAAGAAGAGCTCAGCTCAGTGGGTCTACAGGGTGCTGTAGAAGCAGGAGCTGCTCTGCTGGAGGTAAAGAGCTCTTTTAGACTTTTCCACTGTTCACAGAGGTGGGTCCGTGTGGTGGGCTGTGGAGCAGGGGTCTGCTGTTAGCTCCTAGCTCTGTGGATCTGGGGGGTGTTTGTCTAGGTGGCTTGAGGAACGTCAGGGGTGGGTGGGCATTAATCCAGTCACATGTACGACACACTTTGGGACTCCTCTGCCCTGCTGAAGGAGAACCTGACAGATCAACTCGATTCCATGATGGTCTGGGCTGGTTCCTGCCTGTCTGGTGCTGGTTTACCAAAATGCCATGTGCTGGTTTAGCTGGTGGGGTTGACATGGGAGTTTTAGTCAGTACAGCAGTGTTTTTCTTAAAACCAATATTTAGATGCTGTTTTATTTTATTGGTGTCTATAATTATATTAGTATGTGGTTAATGTATAAACCTGGATAAATATTGAGTTTTATTTTCCTTTATAAAAGTACATTCCAGCCACATAACAGCCCCACTTCTTCCTTTGACCTCCAACTGACGGCTGAAGAGACCTCAGCATTCTCCACTTGGTGTAAGATTAAAGTAATAAGTGCCTAGTATGGTAGATAACACATCCAGAGTGCTAATATAGGCAAACATGGTCAGTGGACCTGTTCTGTCCTCACTGGAAAAGAGACTGGCTGGAGCTATCCAGTTAGACAGAGAGCGTCCAGCAGAGATGTAGTTCAAACTCGAGGCCTCCTTTATTCTTTGTTTTGTTTTACTTTCTTGAGTTTCCTTTCTTTCTCTCTTTTATTTCTGTAAAACTGAAATAAACATATGACAATACATCAGTTTCTTAATCATCACATACAAGTCGTCTCAACTCCTTCCAAGATTGTTGCATTAGCTCCTACCAACATATCAGCATTGACGATTATCAGTGTACCGTAATAGTAACAGTGTACCGCTGAGTCTACATTAGCATTCTTGAGGGCTAGCTATATTGCTGAAACACACTAGCCTAAACTAGACAAATGTTGTATTTCCATTACAAAGACATTAGAACCTAGATTAGAACCTGGGATGGCAAACTTACAGGCGTATGTGGACCGAGATTCACCGAGAGAAAAACTGCTACTGCACTGTTGGATAGGCAACTAAACCCAAGCTATGTATAATACTAGGTAAGGCCAGGAGAGGGTGCTACACCATAGCAGGTTTTCCTCAGGTTTTCCTTAAAGCTATACCAGAACAGGACCACAAAATAGGTTAACATGGCTGCCTTAAAACACATGACCGGCAGGAGAAACAATACAGAGACCATCAGCCTGGAAATCTCTGCCATTACACTTGATTCCCAACTCTGGGAATCGCCTGTAAGTGGTGTGGAAAGATGGATATCGCTCAGAAGACGTTAACAGCCACAGGTGTATAAACCCGAGCACCTGGACATGCAGACTGCTCCTACAGACAGTAGTGAGAGAATGGGTCGCTCTCAGGAGCTCAGTGAACTCCAGCGTGGTACCGTGATAGGATGCTCCACCTGTGCTACAAGTCCAGTGGTGAAATTGCCTCCTACTAAATATTCCACAGTCCACTGTCAGTGGGATTAGAACACAGTGGGAGTGATTGGGAACGACAGCAGCTCAGACAGGAAGTGTTAGACCATGTACAGTGACAGAGCGGGGTCAGCGGATGCTGAGGGTCATAGGTCACAGAGGTCACCAACTTTCTATAGAGTCCATCACTACAGACCTCCAAACTTCATGTGTCCTTCAGATCAGCTCAGGAACAGTGTGTAGAGCTTCATGGAATGGGTTTCCATGGCGAGCAGCTGCATCCCAGCCTCACATCACCAAGCGCAGTGCAGAGTGTGGAACGCAGTGGTGTAAAGCTCCGCCCCTGGACTCTAGAGCAGTGGAGGCATAGATAGATTTGATAGGGATAGATTTGTGCATCATATTGTCTTTTGTCTTTCTTTCGCAGACGGGAATGCCCCGCTCCAGGTCTTCTGCTGCTCCTTGTGTCCGTTTTCCGACACTCTCCTTCACTCACCCCTTCATCTTCTAACCTGCGTAATACTCCTGTGTTGAGGGGGGTGCTGGAGCCTATCCCAGCTCTCAGAGGGCGGAGGGCAGGATATACCCACCCTGGTGGAAATCTGATTTACGTCTGCGAACGCATAAGGAAGTGCCACCAGGAGGAACCATGTTAAAATCAACAGACATTAAATGTGAGGACATGGTGTCCGGAAACGCCAGTCCTCCAAAATCGTCCACGCCTCCCCGCCAACCACAGAAAGGTACAGGCAAAGTGAAAGCTCACCAGTGCTCGAACTGTGGCAAGAGCTTTTCTAGGCAGAGTCATCTCCAGCGACACCAGCTCATCCACACGGGAGAGAAGCCGTATCAGTGCTCCGAGTGTGGGAAGTGTTTCACCAGAGAGAGCACTCTCCTAACTCACCAGCGCATCCACACAGGGGAGAAGCCGTATCAGTGCTCGGAGTGCGGCAAGAGTTTCAACCGGCAGAGCAATCTCCAGCTCCACCAGCGCATCCACACGGGACAGAAGTCCTACCACTGCTCTCAGTGTGGGAAGAGCTTTACTCAGCAGAGTAACCTCATCCAGCACCAGCACATTCACACCGGAGAGAAGCCGTATCACTGCCTGGTCTGTGGGAAGAACTTTACTACGCTGAGCACCCTCCAAACCCACCAGCGCATTCACACAGGAGAGAGGCCGTTCCAGTGCTTGGAGTGTGGGAAGAGCTTCACGAAGCAAAGTCACCTCCAAACACACCAGCGCATTCACACCGGGCTGAAGGCGTATTACTGCTCCGTGTGCGGGAAGAGCTTCAACCAGCACAGTTCTCTCCAGCAGCACCTGCGCGTTCACACGGGAGAGAAACCGTACCAGTGCTCGGAGTGTGGAAAGAGTTTCACCATCCAGAGTAATCTCAGAATACACCAGCGCATCCACACCGGAGAGAAGCCCCATCGGTGCTCAGAGTGCGGGCAGAACTTCACCAGACAGAGCAACCTCCAGCGGCACCAGCGCACTCACACGGGAGAGAAGCCGTACCACTGCTCTCACTGCGGGAGGTGCTTTAGAGAGAGCGGCACCCTGAAAAAGCACCAGCGGACTCACACGGGCGAAAAGCCCTACCAGTGCTTAGTGTGTGGGAGGAGCTTCACCGTACATAGTAATCTCCAGATACACAAGCGCATCCACACCGGAGAGAAGCCCTACCACTGCTCGGACTGCGGGAAGAGCTTCAGGCATTCGAATTTAAAGAACCACAAATGCATTAAGAAGCCTATAAGGTAGAGGCCCTTGGGGGTCCGCTGGGAGGGTTTTGTGCTGCCTGCTGGGCCCAGAAATTAAATTTTTTTTTTATATTTATTTATAATAAATACTCTGTTAATTACACATTTCACTATAATTCCTATAGCATTGGAATAGCTTTTCAGAGCAAAGCATAATTTGGTGCCTTGATTTGAGAGTTCTGTTTGCTAAGACTGGGCTTCTTTGCTGTGTGGTGATTGGACCAATGCAATACACCATTCAGTGTGGGAAGTAAAATCTGATTTAACAGCAATAAAACTGGTATTATTGTACATGTACACTTCATTGTATTATTATTTATGTAGTAGTACAAGTTTATATGGTCAGCAGTTGTTTATCAATCCATTCTTATTTAATGTAATTAAATGGAGTTAATGAAGTAACCATCCATTTCCTCATTACTGTTGTAATCAGTGATACCAGCTGTTTGGTACCACTTCCTTCCAAAGTTGCTGGAAGCAGGTTGGTTTAATACAGTGGATGTGTTAGTCTAATATTCTTATTATTAATAATCATTTAATAGGTTTATTTTCATTATTTGATCACTTTTGATTTTATGGTCACTGGGGCGTGCTTGGGAAAAATAAAAAATTCTGTCTTATGTTGCTAAATCATCATAACATTTACAGCAAGAAAATATTGCTGTTTTTTCGGAATTATGTAAAGGTTAAGTTTGCGAATAAATCTCTTGTGCATGTGCCACCCCTGTATTGCCATTACGGTCGTGCAGTATTTAAAAGTTTAATTATTTATATATGTTTATTTCTGGGAGACTCATTAAAGATGAAGTGTGAAATGTAAATATCTTCTCTCTTTAATTTTCCATATCAGTACTAAACATAGTGCGTAACAATGTGTTTGGGCTGCTCTTTAAATGTATTACTTTTTCTGTTTAGCTGTTAATGCCCGCTTTTTTCTGGCACCCCATTCATCGCACATACTGCCCAAACTGCCCTTCTATTTACCCCCCTGACTGGGACCTATGTGGTGTCTCAAGGTAGCTTGCAAAGAATCTGTCTGACTGCTGCCTAGCTTTGGCTCTGGTTTCTCAGCTTTACCTGGATTACACTGACGAGGCAGTAGTAGAAATAGTCTCTACTATAAACAACTAGTCTTCATCCTCCTGCCATCTGGCAGAGGAGAGTCTCTACCACCACCACCAGACTCTGCACCAGCTTCTTCTCCAAGGCAGTCAGAATCCACCTTTTTTATCATCACTGTCCAAAAAAAACAGGTATCTCCAAAATGGCAACTTTACAGGAGAGGTCAAAAACCTCAGTTAATTTGAATGGAAGTCAATGGAACCAGACGTCTTTCCAAACAGTTTTGGGTAATTTCTGTTGGTTCGTTCTTCATTAAAATTTCCACACAGTGTAAACAGCAGCTCATGTGATCAAATGAGGCATAAGAGTGAAAATCAACAAAAATGGAGATACATGTTTTTCTTTGGACAGCAACAATATACAGTTGTGATCAAATTTATTCAACCCCACTGTCCTTCATTGATTTTAATCTGCAGAATCTTATTTACAATTATATAACACTTAGGGAAAGACCACACTGTCAACTGTGCTCTGTTTTATTCAACCCCCTGTGACATTATTTTTAGTACTTACTCCTTTCCCAGTTAGACGTTTCAAGCGTGAAGCATAGCTATAGCGAAACCCCATTGTCCAGTTCATTAATTCTTAGAACCATGCCTTTTCAGGTACACTCAATTGGATTAAGGGTGATTGCGATGGCCACTCTAAATGTTCCAGCCTTTCGTTCAACCATGAAGTGGACTTGGGTGTGCTTCGGAATTGTCGTAGAAATCTCCCACCGGAACATCACCCTCCAAGCAGAAGGGAATAAACCCTGCACACGTTGAAGCTTTCAATTAGACAAAAACACCCCAGCATAATTGACTGATTCACAGTAGGCAAGGTGTTCTTTTGTTCATAAAGCCTGAGTTAAAATAGCGTGGTCAAAACAGTTCTAATTTAGATCTGAGAAGTACACTATTTTTGGCTTGTCCACATGACTTTTGGCATACACTTTTCTTGTTCTTTGAATCACCCATGTCTTTCTGATTATTCAGGCTATAATTCAAGATCATGCTCCATTAATTATTAGTGGTAATTATTAGTAATGTATTATATTTTGGAATTAGCTCATTTTTAAGTTATTTGGTAGCATTTCATGATTGACCTTAAGTGATTATTACATTATCTGAAATGTATTAATTAATTTTTGATAATTATTTTAATTGTAATTTGTGTTCTGTAAGGGATTAAAATCCTTTTGGAGTCTCTAAATCTCCTAACAGCTTCTGCTCAGATGAGTTTTTAGCCAATCGCAGCGCAGGAAGCGGGGTTTATCTGAAAACGGGTGGAATTTAGAAATCATGCCCAAAGTGGTCACGTGGTTCCAGTGCGAGTCTCCCTGCAGTCCACGTGGGGGCGCTAGTTCTATGCGTGTGGTACTCCGAAGATGATCAGGCGAGAAAGAAAAGCTCCGTTCAGCTGTACGCACTGGAGGTAAGGAGGTAAACAACACTCTGTTTATTTTGTAGGTCTGGACATACATCAGCTGGTGAAATTAATCTGAGTCTGTTAAAAGTTCCTGCTGGACTCTAATAGTCAGTGATGGTGTTTGAGTTTGTCTGATGGGCTGATATTACAGTACAGATAGATAGATAGATAGATAGATAGATAGATAGATAGATAGATCACTTTATTAATCCTGGAGGGAAAGTCACATATTGCAGCAGCCAAAGTACAGTAAAAAAACTATAATAGAAAATGTACATGAATAAAGAGAAAAAGAAAAATAAGTACTATAATAATAATAATAATAATAATAATAATAACAACAACAATAATAATAAAAAAACATACTATGAGTGTGATGGAAGTAAAACTGTTAAAGTCTGTTAAAGTGGTATGAAATGAAAATAAAGTGACTATAGGATAAGATACCCTTTATTGATCCCACAGTGGGGAAATTTACAATGTTACAGCAGCACAGAAGAAAGAACAAACATATCAGGATATATACAAAATTCCAGAAAAATATGAATAAAATACTAAAAATTAAAATCCAGAAAACTGGGATCAGAGGAAACATTGCACGTAGTGATGATAAACAGATTATGCTATGCATGGTGAATTTAGGTATTGCACATAGTAGAGCACAAGAGCAGTAATAAATAAAGAAACCAGTTTTGATGCACATAGTAGAATAGAAATAGACTACTGAGTTTTATTGCACATAGAATAGAAATAAACTACTGAGTTTTATTGCACATAGTAGAAATAGAAATAAACTACTGAGTTTTATTGCACATAGTAGAAATAGAAATAGACTACTGAGTTTTATTGCACATAGTAGAATAAAAAATAGATTACTGAGTTTTATTGCACATAGTAAAAATAGAAATAGATTACTGAGTTTTATTGCACATAGTAGAAATATATTACTGTAGAAATAGACTACTGATGGCAGTGGCGGTTATACAGTCTGACAGCAGCTGGACTTTGACTATGTAACATATACTGCCTTGAAAGTATTGTTACCATAGAGAGCGTATGTACAATAATTAAAAAACATAGAGCATAAACATTATACAGGAGAACAGTGCAGCTGTGAATTCCACATTCACAAGTCATCTAAAATCGTCCAATCAGAAAGCCAGATGACAGTAACAGGTAGCTGTACACTACCTGATGTACAGTAAAGTGTCTAGCATGTCCAGGAGTGCAGATGTACAGGATATACAGTAAAGTGTCCAGAGTTTCCAGGAGTGCAGATGTACAGGATATACAGTAAAGTGTGTAGAGTATCCAGGACTGCAAATGTGCAGGATATACAGTAAAGTGTCTAGAGTGTCCAGGAGTGCAGATAAGCTTTATAATAACAGCTTCACCAATTATGTTAATAACAGGAGAAATATACACATCATAACACGTTGACTTAAGGCCTAATACTGTGAAGCTATGAAGTCTTATACTATAGTGTTGTAACAGTTTGTGTGGTTATGTGATTATGAACATTTATGCAGAGTTACAAAGATGTTGTGTCTAGTATCATAAAGCATTATGAAGGCTTTATGGATCTTTATGAATGAACTTTATGGATTCCTGATTAATAGAGAGTGTTACCAAACTAAGCTCAATAAAACTAAGCTCAGTCCTGCAGTCGGTATAATCATATCACTCTGTTTTCTTAATTAGGCTTGTTTAATAAAAGATAATTAATATGGAAACTGATTTTTGGTCTTGTCTGACTGCAACCATACTAGCATCCCAATGATGGCAAGCTGCTTTCCCTAACAAGGACATCAACAGCAGGGGCTGACTGAAATCTGAATGACTTGTTGAATCCCATGTTTTCTGATTATAGGTAGCCCCCAAAAAACTGGGTTGGCAAAATTGGGTTGGCAGACACCTCGGATATTCAAATGTAAAACTGGAAAAGTGAGTTTGTGATAAATTCAAGTTGGTCAGTCGAGGTCATTTACAGTCTATGGGTCCAGCAACTGGAGTTGGGGAGAAAAGCTAAGGTCTTCTGCTCATGCCCAGGACAATGGGGGAAGTGGAGGGGTATGTGCTGATCACGCTGGCAAGAAGGACAGAAACACTCATAAAGAAGAAGGTCTTTGTTTTTGGATTGGATCACTGTGCTGTATTGTGAAACCGCTACTGGCTGCCAAATTTCCTTCATGATCAATAAAGTATCTATCTATCTATCTATCTATCTATCTGAAGCTCGAGACTGAGATAGAAGCTGGCAAGGGTCATGTTAGCATCAGTGAGGTGTTCCGACAGTGAAGTAATCTCAAGTAAAGTGAGCTTTCTTATTGTTATTCACTTCTTGTTCTAATGTTCCTGATACAAATGATACTGCAGTTAAATCCTGGCCACCAAGTTCATAGTCTGATCTATATCAGTAATAAAACATTTTCTCAAATATATTATTACATATTCATCTTCCAAACTTGTCTGGCTGTAATTAGTGTGGTGTGTTGTCAAAGTTGTAAGGGTTTATTTCTGTTAGCTTGTCAGCTGTGCTAGTCCTAGCCTAGCTTACATTGCACTAGCGTCAGACTTGGCAGGAACTGATAAATAAAATATAATGTGAATGTTTGAATATCAACCCCTTACTGCATATTTAAAAATCCAGTCGTTAAGCAAGAGGACTGTGCCGTTTAAATGCTGGACAGTAGTCTCAAATAGGAAAGCTCAAGCAAGAACCTGAGGTGCACCATTTAAGGTGGAATGAAAAAAATCGGAAGAAGAAGCTGAGGCGCTGGAATGCAAGTGCTGCATTAGCTGCATTTTACAGAACCAGTAGGGCAGCACTGTTTTATCCTACTTTGTAATGTTTGCGGTAGTTATGTCACGTGTTGGAGTTTGTCTAACAGCTGTAGTGTCATGTCTTCTAAATGAATGTATGTATGAGATGACAGTGTCGGCATAATTTCTTCCACAGGCTGTATGAGTGTAATCTCACAGAGCAAAGCTGTGCAGCTCTGTCATCAGCTCACAGCTCACACTCCTCCAGTATAAGAGAACTGAACCTGAGGAACAATAAACTGCAAGATTCAGGAGTGAAGCTGCTCTCTGATGGAGTGAGGAATCCATAGTGTAAACTGGAGAAGTTGGAGTAAGATCATCACCTTATCATTTGGCATGTAGATCACACACACACACACACACACACACACACACACACACACACACACACACACACACACACACACACAGAAACATAAAACCAGAATTGAGCTTTATTGGCCCTGTGTTTTCACACATACAAAAAACAGGCAGGCCATGACACTCCATCTGGGCCTGGAGGGGTGTGAATTGGTGTTGTATAGGTGTGTGGAGCAGGTACTACAATGTGTTAAGATCACCAGCCAGCTGATGATCCCCCATTGTCTGATGGAGTCTCCTTTTGTAACCTGTGAAGTCCTGCAGGCATATGCAGGTGGTTGATGTCTAATTTGTAGACATCATTCTGAAGTGCCTCTTTTTTGCAGCTCTGATTTCAGTGCAGGGTGTTTCCTGCCTGATTATACAGTGCACACACAGAAACACCCAGAAGCATCTCACACCAACACACATACACACTTGGCTTATTATTGTGTGCATGTCTCTCTGTTTGGTTTTGTTTGGGAGTCTCTATTACACACCAACACACTTTTTCATTCTTACACACTCAGTGCCAATCATCCATTGTCTCTGTCTGTTGTGCCAATGATTTGGCGCATGTGTTAATATTACTGTCACACCTAGGATGCTGGTGTGGGTAGAGTGCTCCAAAAGGCTGAACTTTATGGAAAAAATTGGTGGCAAAACTATAGCACATGCAGTGCGAAAGTGTTTATTTCAGAATATTGACAAGAGAAAAAAAAAACAAAACAAGTAAACCAAACAAAAAAGTATTTACAATATATATTAAGTTGTCGAAAACAACATGTTTTCCTTACACCGACTGGTTCAACCAACAACCATTCTCTCCCTCATCAGAAAACGGAGACTTCTCTTAAATGGACCCCCACCTATTTAAACAATACAGGATATACCAGTCCCTTCAGGTGGGAACAATAACTGTCATAGACAATATTTGGCAGAGTAAATGGACAGTCCTCAAAATGTACCCACAATGCACACTTGCATTTTAAGCTTATACCCACAGGGTGGACGGAATCAAATGACATAAACACAAATCATTCCAATAGGGTCCCACTGGGCATGTCCAGAATTGCCCAGCAACTATACAAGCTCAGCTAAAACCAAGCATGGGCCTTTTTTCCCATCTTAGAAACATAACAAATGGTCCAAGTGGCCCATGTAAGTATTCTAAGTCCTCTACCCTACTGTTAGTGAACAGTTTAAAAGTCCAGTAGCTTTAACTGTAGAAGGTGGTGATGTGTACTAAGCTAGCAAAGTGTGATATTGTATTGTTGCAGCTAGTATAAGGTATTGTATGTGTGAACTACTGAACAAAACTTAAAGCAGGGATAGAATGGGACTAAAAGAGTGGAGGAAATGTAAGAAAACTAGGTCCGTTCTGTCACAATTACTTTTACTGTTCTGTTTTTTGTATTGTTCTAATATACTATTAGAATGTGAGATGATATTTATGAACATTTTTCAGCTTAGGCTACTTTAATTTATATGCCTGACCTGTATGTGTGTGTGTGTCTGTCTGTGTCTATAAAATTAATAGGTGAAAGTTGTGTTTTGTAGTTTGCCTAATTCGTGTGTTTTCATCTTTTGTTAATTAATGTATTTTTGAAGTGTTTTTTCTGATCTATGATATTTGTTCTCCCAGGTTGTGTAACTGTGATCTCACAGAGGAAAGCTGTGTAGCTCTGACCTCAGCTCTCCAAACACCTCCAGTTTGAGAGAACTGAAACTGAGTTTCAAACTGCAGGATTCAGGAGTAAAGCTACTGCCTGGTGAATTTACACTGTAAACTGGAGAAACTGGAGTAAGATCATCACTTTTACTATTATTGTGGATGATAATCACACACAAAGGTACCCACAGACATACACACATACATTCACACATGCAACCACACTTTCACATACACACACACTTTTGTGTATTTATTGTGTATGTCTAATTATGTTTTAAACTTTGTAAAAGGTGATTTTCAATTCATTACATGTTTTTGTCTGTGAATCTGTTATCATTCATCTTCTAGACTGTATAGCTGAAATCTCACAGAGAAAAGCTCTGTCCTCAGCTATTTGGAGCTCAGCTATGCCAGTCTGAGAGAACTGAGTATTAATAAACTACATGATTCTGGAGTGTTGCTCTCTGCTGGACTGGAGAATCCACACTGTAAACTGGAGAAACTAAGGTAAAATCATCAATTTAACACTGTAGATGTAAATCACTCATCCACCTAACACTCACAAAAATACATTTTCAGGCAAAACCTCCACCATTCACAATCAAATTGTTTTGATGCTTCATAGGAGCAGTGCTTCCCTTCAATAACACTGATTATCATTGTTTCTATTATTAATTGACACAATTTACTTCAATTCTCATCTGCATGCACCCACACAGAATTACTTTCCCATCATTTCAGTCATTCATTCCTAATACTTTTCTGCCTACTGAGCCTACTTTATGTTTATAAAGGTTGTTTTGTAGTTTCTGTAATACTCCCTGTTTAATTATGGATACTGAATGTGTGTGTATGTTCGTGTGTTCATCTGCAAGACTGTAAGTTTTCTCCTTCTTTCTGCAGATTGCCTGACTGCAGTATTACAGAGAAAGGCTGTTTTACTCTGACTTCAGCTCTGAAATCAACCCCCTTACACTTGAGAGAACTGACTCCTAAACTGGCATAAACCAGGAGAGTCTGGGGTGAAGCTGCTCTCTGATCTACTAGAGGATCCACAGTGTAACCTGGAGAAATTACAGTGAGTTACTGACGTACTGTCACTATACACATGTTCACTCAGTGAATGGTGATCTACAACAATCCGTTCTGTAAACACACACAAACACACACATATCACATCACGGCATCACCAGTGTAGCTATGCAGTTACTGAAGCCTACATCGTTACTACAGCAACCCATGCCCAAATCTGAAACCATTTGCATGTGTTATATATGTATTCACAGCTCATTATCTTTACACAAGAACATGTCATTAAATGTTCTAAGTGTCCTCAGAAAGTGCTGTTTTGTTTGTTTAAGGAAAGTCACTTTGTTGATTTGCATTGCTTGTGGTTTATTCATCAAAAGCTGTGTGTTTGCATTGCAAGTGAAGTGAAGAGAGGTCACACATTCTGGGGTACCCTTTCCAATGACATTGTTTTATTGCTGGATGACCTCTTATCTCATTATCCCTTATTAACTAGTAAAGTAATCCTTGCAGAAAAGCTGGCTTCTTCAGTTCAGGGCTAGGATCTCTTTATGCTGACCTGGGGAGGCTCTGCAGAGGCTCTTTGGGTTAATGTGCATGCCTATGATCCCACAGCCTTCTGTAGTGTACCAGCTTGTGTGTGTCTTCATAAGTATGTGAGAGACAGCATTGGAGTGATTTATTACACTAATATAAAATGTCAGGTAATAGATATTTAAGTAGATTATGATGTGGCGTTACCTCATGGGACAGTTTGGGAATGCCCGCACCTGTATAATTTGGGAGGTGTTATGTTGAGTCAGGATGAACCTTGGTCAGCGTGTTCAGGGCAAGGAGATGTGAATTATCATAATTTCAACAAGGCATAATAGTGGAATGCTTCGATTAGGCTCATGTTGGGTGATGTGCAGATGACAACATTTGTCAAAACTGTTTCTTAAATGTTTCTTAAACTAATTTTGGAAGACTTGGGCTTGATGGCACAGTGCATTATTCTATTAACCCCATTGCTTGTTTGCATTCTGAAATGTCTGAAAGGAAATAAATCATGGTTTATGATGAATTACAGTGTTTCATAACCAACAAAGTGAAGTTTGGTAAGGTAACTAAATGTGTTGGTTATCATTACTAACTACAAAAGTGGAGTTCCTGAAGAAAATGCAGTGATTGCACAGCTTAAACTTGTATTCAGATGTTGCTAGGTGGTTGCTAGATGATTGCTATGATATCCTAGGTGGTTGTTAGAGCACTGATGGGAGGTGGCTATGATATGGCTATGGTACTGCCGGTGGTTGCTAAGGTGTTGCTAGGGAGTTACTGTGTTATCTCAGATTGTTTCTAGGGTGTTGCTGGGTGGTTGCTGAAGTGTTACTAGATGGTTGCTGTGGTATCAAAGGTAGTTGGTATGGTTTTTCTAAATGGTTGTTATAGTATCACAGGTGGTTACTAAAATGTCGCTAGGTGTTTGCTAGAAAAAGTAGTAGTAGTAAAACCATAGAAAGTAGTAGAACCAACCAAAAGAAGAAGAAAAAAGTAGTAGAAGAAAATAAGAAAAAGAGACAAAGGCAAAAAAGAAAATGATGCATTACAAGAAGAAGAAAATTAGAAGTAGTACAAGAATAGAACACAAAGAATAAGAAGAAAAGAAGACAAAAGAGAAACAAAAAAGATCAGTATAAATGCATGTACAGTCCCTAATAAGATATGTGTGACACTGTGTTGTAAGGTGATTCCATGTGTTTGGGTTAGAGCTCTCTGAGATGATGGAATCAGTGAGTGTTAATAGGAGACTCCGGTTCTGGGTGTCTCAGTGTTATACTGTCTCTAGTGCAGCATTAAATTTGGGTCAGAACAGCCACACTGCTTAAGCACATGCACACCTGCTTGTGGAAGCTCTTTAAACGTGTTACACACGCAGCAGTGGAGAACAACCCTGTTACTGTCAGCTACCAGTCCATTTCAGTACTGTGGACAGAGTGAAGCTGTCTACAGCCCAGCTCCTGGACAGGACCACAGCACTCAGGTGGCTGTGCGGACTGCTGGTGTGAGTCTTGTGTTGGCTATGACAGAGTTTACTGTGTATTGTTTTCTTGAAGTGCTGATGGTCAGAGTGTGTAATGGCAGACAGTGGGACATGGGGACTATTAGAGGAGTGTTCTTCACTACTGGTGTTCCACAGCATGGTACAGTTTAGAGCTTTACTGCTACAGAACTGAGAATGAAGATAAGTCACTAGACTGAAACTAAAAAGAAGGTGAAGAAGACACACCGTTACCTAAACTTATACACACAGGTCTTGGTTTCAACTGGGCAAATTCTTCACTCACGATATAATCAAGCACACCAGCACAGTAAAATGTTTGGCTGATCCTTGATAGAACTGGACATTATTTAAGACTGCTTAATGTTCAGTAATAAAGATAAACCTGATGTAGTTTCATAATGTATGTGAACAATTCAGTGTTTTTAAGTTAATGTCTGTTTAGTTTAAATGTAAGTAATGATGTTTATGGATAAACACATTAAAACTGTAGTGACAGTGTATTGTTTGTGAGTCTGTTGCAGGTGAATTTGGGAAGTGGAGCCTTGAATTGGTTTTCCATCAGAAATATTTACAAATCACAGGCTGTAAATCACTCGATAAACTAACTAACTAACATAGTGTATGTAAACAGAACATGAGCTCTTTATTCATAAAAAAAGTTTTTTTCTAAATAATATTATTATTCAGAATCAGCTCCATTAGTTTGTTCTGCAGTGGAGTATGATGGAGGTAAAAGTACCACCACTGATTTAGAACATGATGACCAGCTCGTTAGTGCTCAGTGAGACTGTCCTGTAGGAGACATTAAGAGGTGTTAGTGAGAGTTCTGAACTGTGTTTAGGACACTTCATCTGATGTTAGTTCCATTATGAGTTAGGAAGGTTCTAGTTGTTCCACTGTGTAAAGAGGAGCTAGTAAATGTTCTCCAGTGCTAGAACATATGTGCTGCTGCATAGTTTCCAGTTCTTTCACACAAGTCTGTGTGAGTTGTGTTATTGTAATGAATGGTGATGGTCAGTGTTGGTAGAGAGGGAGTTCAGCTGTAGAGTCTGTGTGCGGTTCTTGAGGGAGTGTGTCTGAATGAAGCTAAACATCTGGTGACAGTGCTGCTCTGTTCTGGGGGAAAGAGGGCCGCTCAGGCCTGTTCATGCAGATCTGAGTTTCACCCCACTGCTCTCTCTCTCTCTCTCTCTCTCTCTCTCTGTTTCTCTCTCTCTCTCTCTCTATCTGACTGTTTACTGCTTAACACTGATTCTTAGTGTTCAGCTGGGTGGGCTGTGGGGAGGGGGCTGATTTCACTTCCTACTTTAGTGCTGATAATAACTGTCAGTGTGTCATGGTCTTATGCATCATACCTCCTTCAACTCACAAGGGAATTATAAAGTTCTGCATCAGTTGAGTCAGGTGTGTTAAGACTGCAGAGATATGTAGAGGGTACTCTTTCCTGGACTTCAGCTGAGCATCACTCTGGGTGAATCTTTGAGAATAATTAATAGAAAAACAATCCAAAAAAATTTAATCAAAATGGTCAAAACCATCTAATTTGGAAACATGCTGTAATGTACTGTCCAGTTTTTACCTGTACCTGATATCTAGAGTGGACACAGTCATAGATCTGAGTAATGAGTACTGAAAGCAGACATTGGTGTAGCAGGTCAGTGAGCCGACCTTCTTCATTATGCAATAAGGGACATACCAATTTACATTGATGCCTTTTGGAGTCCATGAGGCACCAGCCAAATTGATTGATAATGGGAGGATGGCAGAATGTACCTGCTTACATGAATGATGTAATTACCATCTTCACCCTGTACACCAGAGACTTCCGGTACAAGTCGGACCTCTGCCACCTTCAGAATTTTTCTGTGGTGGTTGAGTGCATCAGGGATGGGCATCAGAGACCTTGTGAACAGCTTTGGAGTGTGGAGTGCAAGGAGCCATCTGCTCTTCAATGTAACCAAGACGATGGAGATGGTGGTGGACTTCAGGAGGAAGATGTCCATGATCAGCCCCATTACCATCATGGGTCAGAATGTTGAGAGGTAGATACCTGGGTGTCCTGTTCGACAACAAACTGGACTGGAAGGTCAACACGTAGGCTGTGCACAATAAGGGATTTCAATGTGTGCTGCAAGATGTTGGAGATCTTCTACCAGTCTGTTGTTGAGGCAGCATCAGAGGAGTGGATGCTAAAAAGCTCAACAAGCTGATCAGGAAGGCTGGCTCAGTTCTGGGCTGCCCACGGGATGGTTTGGAGCTGGTGGTTGAAAGGAGGTCACTTATCAAACTCACTGCTATCCTGGACAATACATCACACCCCCTTCATGACCTTCTGGTCAGACAGCAGAGCACTTTCAGCAGCAGACTCATACAGCTCCGTTGTACCAAAGAAAGGTACAGGAGATTGTTTGTACCAACAGCGATCATACTGTACAACACCTCTTCACTGTGCTGGGACGTTATTGGACACTGAACAGTTCAGGCTAACTGAGCAAAACCTGTGCCTGTTAAAGTAACTTGGTTAATGTTCAGCTCTCAGTCCCTTCCAGCACAGTTGACATCAGTGGAGATATCTGCTACACAGCTCCTGGACTGGACCACAGTTCGCAGATGGGTGGGTGGAATGCCAAAGAGCTGAGATCAACCCAGGACTGGACAATTCCATACATCACTTTTCTGCACGTAGGTTCACAAAATGACAGGAAGAAGCCTGTGAGTTAAAGCTGATCATGCCTTTATGCTTGAATGCCTTCTTCATTTCAAATACCTGTGAGGGCTTCAGTACCTGCCACTATCCACCACAAGCTGTTTACTGGCATCACAGAATTTGGAAAGGTTAACATGATAAAGCAACGTCCCAGCCCCTGCTAGCCCAACACCTGGAACCAGGGGGCTGAAGAGTGTGTCACCCGAGTGATTAGACCTAACCAGTGTTACCGGTGAAGCATGCTGTTTTAAGAGAGCTCACATGCAGCGCTCGCTCAGGTCAAACTGCCATGTGCCAGTAACGTCAGATATTACTCTCTTCACTTCGGCTCTCTTTCGAGTTAAAGCTCTTAGAGGAACTTGGAGAACCTTCTGTTAATTGTCTTCTCCACCCCGGCCTGTAAAAGTAAATAAACACACAGCAAATAAAAGAATTAAAATGGAGCGATGTATTCCACTCAGGTCTTCTATCTCCAAAGTGTTCTGGTCTCAATAAAAAAATCACCGGTTCGATTCTCTTACACTTTACAGCTCATTGTGAAAGTTTAAGTTATGCTGACGAATACAAAATACAGATAAATATTCTGTTTGTTTTAATGTCCAAACTCAGAACTAACTCAATACCAGG
Organism: Prochilodus magdalenae; assembly: GCA_024036415.1. NCBI lineage: Eukaryota > Metazoa > Chordata > Actinopteri > Characiformes > Prochilodontidae > Prochilodus > Prochilodus magdalenae. The sequence continues at coordinate 5,537 of JAMWET010007577.1, read as the reverse complement.
ACAAGTAATCTGCTGTAGATGGTAAATGTGGATTTTACGGGATTCATTTGAATCAAATCAGGTGAAAAGTCTTGATGGTGAGATTAGCTCCTCTAAGGGGTTTGTAATGGAATGTTAGCACCAAGCTAACGCTGGTGCAGATGAAGATTTGATAGCAGCTGGAACTTAAAGACAGATCTTCAAAGCTTCTAACAGACATTCTGTTTCCATATTTTTGCTGTCTATGTTTGAGTTTTACAGGGACTTCTTCAGTACAGATCTGAACTTAATGTCTGTCTCTGAATATTATTGGAGGAGTCTGTAGGTCTTGATGTGGGAACAAACAACTGAACTGCTTTTACTCTAATAAACACTTTGAATAAACACAGTATTTATTGGAGGTGATAAAAGCAGTTCAACTGTTTGTTCCCACATGAAGTGATGATTTCAGCTTGAACAGACAAACTCTAGTTTACAGTGTACTCACCTCTGAACATCATCTCCTAATAAACACTGAGCAGTCTGAGTTTCTCCAAGGAGTTCTCCAGGGACTCCCTCTTTCTCAGGACTGAGAGAAACATCCATTTGATCATCTGTCCAGATCCTTCTACTAACCTTTCTAATCAATCAGACTCTAGCTGAACTCTACAGCTAGTTCCAGACCTGTGGAGATCAGTAAATAAAGCCCTCCAATCACAAAGCATTTACAGTCTAATGAAAAGAAGAACAAACTCCATCTAAAGTCCTGATTTCCACAGAGTGTGTTATTGTGTGGATCATTCTCCCCCTCAGCACCTGCAGTAGAGTCCAGCTGCAGCAGTGCAGTCTCTGTGCAGTCTGACTGAGGGAGGTTTTTGTACCACCCTCTAACACTGTGGGAACACATCATTATCACTGATCTGATGTCGACTATGACAGTAATAATCTCCTGCATCTTCAGGCTGGACATTACTGATGGTCAGAAAGGAATCAGATTCAGCTACAATGGCCACGAAACGATCTGGAATACCGGACTGTTTCAAGGTCTCAAAGTAGATCAGGAGCTTAGGAGCCTCTCCAGGTTTCTGCTGATACCAGGACATACAGCCAACTGTACATAATGTTGTAGAAACGTTGGCTGTACATTTGATGATAACTGAGTCTCCTGGAGAAACAGTTTCCACTGCAGGAGTCTGAGTTAAAGTCACCTGACCACTGGATCCTGAAAAAAAATACATGAAATACATAACTTAATAAATGTACACAGAACAGACAGTGCTCTAAGATTGAGTCTGACAGATAAACGAGTGAGTTACCTTGAGTCCAGAGGGTGAGAGTCCAGATGAAGATGGAGACCAAAGTCATGATTGGTGTGGGTGAAGTTGGTGGGGCAGCAACTCTCAGTCATGAAGTGTTAAACTCACAGGACTATAAACACTAGCAGAGCAGTGAAGCATGGGCTGATAATGCAAAGTGGAACCTCTCTATGGAAATCATCTTTCTACCAACACTGAGTAAAGATGATGATGTTTATTGCAAAAATAATCCTTGTTGGAAATAAAAGGCAGAACGTGTGTAGGATCTCCAGTTTGGAGCTGATTCCATTATTAGATGACTGTAGAACCCATTAATATTGTGTTCTAGATCAGAAATAGTGCGTGTAGAGGCTGAAGAGAGCGGCGTGTTTAGAGCAGGAGGTTTTTGTACAGCCAGTGAAGCAGGTTGTATCACTGTGGTTCACGTTTGGTGGAGGAACTAAACTGGAAGTTGGAAGTAAGTACACTTTTCCTCCTTATTCAAAAGGAACCTCTTATTAAAGTGATGATGGACAACAGTACAGACGTACTTGATGTTCTTCTGAATGGGTTCTAGTCCAGATTTGAATGGGTTTGATCAGAACTGGGCTGAAGTGTGGCGAGCGTGGAGCTTTAGGCTTTACCACGAGCTCCTGTTTCTGAACTGGATTTCTTTTCTTTCCAGTACAAATATTTCCTAAAGGTTTCCTGTGAAGTGTTCAGTAATGACATTTCTCTTTAAGAAGATCAAATGGAGAGCTGGATTGTAGTGTCAGTGTTGGGCTCCATTACAGCAGCTCTGTCTCCATCTGGAAGCCACAATGTGGAGGTTCTTCTTAAGAGAAATGCAGCGTTTTCTCTCCTACAGCTTTGAAGCCATAGTACATGGAGACTGCAGCTCCATTTATTTATTGTTTATTTATTGTTCTGGAGGAAATCAAATCATCTTCCATTTCAGATGTCCATCACGGGATGTGCATTTATTGTCCCAGGAGTTACTGAGTGAAGTTCAGTAATATTTGATCATATAAATGGAGATGAAGTGCAGCTATGAATGGGGTTGGAAATATTAGTTTGTGGGTGAAGCGGTTCAGTGTGAGGTGGTAATGAGTGTTGGGGTGGGGGGTGTTAATGCATCACTGAACTCAGTTGTGTTCTGTTAGAAATAAGGGAAATGAAACTCTGTGTTTGTCCTAGGTTTGACCCCGCCCACCCTCACGGTCCTGCCCTCCTCCTCCAGCGTGGAGTCTCAGGGGAAGGTGACACTGGTGTGTCTGGCCAATAAGGGCTTCCCCTCAGACTGGAAGCTGAGCTGGAAGGTGGATGGGAGCAGCTGGAGCTCGGGGGTTAGCCAGAGCCCCGTTGTTCTGCAGAAGGACGACGGCCTCTACAGCTGGAGCAGCACCCTGACCCTCCAGGAGGAGAATTGGCTAAAGTATACAGTGACCTGTGAGGCCACCAAGGACTGCCAGCCTACTGTCAGCAAGACACTGAGGAGAGAGCAATGCACTGGGCAGTGAGCGCCCACACGTGTGTTGAAGCTGCTAGAGCTCCTCTTGATCTTCAGTGTGTTCAAACATGGTTCTGCTTAGTGCTCTGATCTTCATCTCATCATTTAATCATCAGAATAAAAAGTTCAGTAGAAGTATCTACACTAGTTCACTCTATATTTTTTTTTCCTGAAACAACAACAATAAACATGTGAACAGTTCTCTGATCTGTAATTCACTGGAAGCATGACTGTTTATTTCTGTTGTATTAATAAAGCATTTAGATCAGAATAACTGCAGTGTGTCGTCTTTATATCAGGATTATTGGAGGATTTATTGGGGAAATGTGCATGAACAGAAACAGTAACTTATTTTGGTGCATGTTTCAGAAATATATTACAGTCTGTAAACTATTTACACATAAGAGAATGATATAACAATTAAATTAAAAACAAACCATAAATCAAATAAAAATATGAAATGAATGAATTAATAAAAAGTGTCATTGGAAGGTCTATAAGACCAGCATGAGCACCTAAGCCATGTGGGAGAGAGTGTTTGCTAAGGCGCGGCTCAGGACTTAGGTGTCGCCCCCCAACCCCTACAGTCTTTGTGGGCTGTCATCTGCACTGGGGTTTCATCTCTCCCCTTACTGCCTCTTATGGCCGTCAGAACCCGGAGAATGAGCACGTCAAGTCAATGTCAAGTCAAAAACAGTCCAAACCAAGTTCCCCAAAGCTGCAGTGGAGTTGGGTAAGACTTTTTTTGGATGGTTGTAGGAAACAAGTTCACCTGAATCATTCTTAGAACTGAGTCTGTGAAGCTGATTAGAACCTTAATTCTGCTTCATTCTAGTTCTACAAAGCTCCACCTACCATCCCAAACACAGACCTGGTTTAACAGGGAATTGAGCCAGTGACCTTCCGATCACAAAGCTGGTTCCCTAACATTCAGTGCACGACTAGAGTGCAGTGTAGCAGAGGTCAAGAGTCTGCTCTCCTCAGGTGAGGAATTCAATGTGCTGCTCTTTTTCATGTGTGCCCTGTTACAATCCCCAACCACGGTGAACACAGGCTCTGGGTGAGAGTTCTCCTGTCTATTGTTGGTCTCAGACAAACCTATTAGTACATGCGACTTATCTCCCTGAGGTGGGATGTAGACCATAGTAAAGATTTCTGAGGTGGGATGTGGACTGTAGTGAGGATGACTGAGGTGGGATGTGGACTGTAGTGAGGATGACTGAGGTGGGATATGGACTGTAGTGAGGATGACTGAGGTGGGATGTAGACCATAGTAAAGATTTCTGAGGTGGGATGTGGACTGTAGTGAGGGTGACTGAGGTGGGATGTAGACCATAGTAAAGATTTCTGAGGTGGGATGTGGACTGTAGTGAGGGTGACTGAGGTGGGATGTAGACTGTAGTGAGGATGACTGAGGTTGAAAGTGGACTGTAGTGAGGATGACTGAGGTGGGATGTGGACTGTAGTGAGGATGACTGAGGTTGAAAGTGGACTGTAGTGAGGATGACTGAGGTGGGATGTGGACTGTAGTGAGGATGACTGAGGTGGGATGTGGACTGTAGTGAGGATGACTGAGGTGGGATGTGGACTGTAGGGAGGATGACTGAGGTGGGACGTAGACTGAAGTGCGGATGACTGAGGTGGGATCTAGACTGTAGTGAGGATCATGAGGTGGGATGTAGACTGAAGTGCGGATGATGAGGTGGGATGTAGACTAGCGAGGATGACTGAGGTGGGATGTGGACTGTAGTGAGGATGACTGAGGTGGGATGTAGACTGTAGTGAGGATGACTGAGGTGGGACGTAGACTGTAGTAAGGATGACTGAGGTGGGACGTAGACTGTAGTGAGGATGACTGAGATGGGATGTAGACTGTAGTGAGGATGACTGAGGTGGGATGTGGACTGAAGCGAGGATGACTGAGGTGGGATGTGGACTGTAGTGAGGATGACTGAGGTGGGATGTGGACTGTAGTGAGGATGACTGAGGTGGGATGTGGACTGTAGTGAGGATGACTGAGGTGGGATGTAGACTGTAGTGAGGATGACTGAGGTGGGATGTAGACTGTAGTGAGGATGACTGAGGTGGGATGTTGACTGTAGTGAGGATGACTGAGGTGGGATGTAGACTATAGTAAGGATGAATGGGGTGGGATGTTGACTGTAGTAGGGATAACTGGGGTGGATTGTAGACAGTGGGACATTGTGATCATTAGAGGAGTGTTTTTCACTACTGGAGTTCCACAGCATGGTACAGTTTAGAGCTTTACTGCTACAGAACAGAGAATGATATAAGATAAAGTCATATTAAGATAAGTCACTAGACTGAAACTAAATAGAAGGTGAAGAAGACACACAGTTACCTAAATTTATACACACACGTCTTGGTTTCAACTGGGCAAATTCACTGACGATATAATCAAGCACACCAGCACAGTAAAATGTTTGGCTGATCCTCAATAGAACTGGACATTATTTAAGACTGCTTAATGTTCAGTAATAAAGATAAACCTGATGTAGTTTCATAATGTATGTGAACAATTCAGTGTTTTTAAGTTAATGTCTGTTTAGTTTAAATGTAAGTAATGGTGTTTATGGATAAACACATTAATAACTGTAGTGACAGTGTATTGTTTGTGAGTCTGTTGCAGGTGAAATACCAGAAATACTTACAAATCACAGGCTGTAAATCTCTTGATAACTAACTAACAGTGTATGTAAACAGAACAAACCCCTCTATAACAAACACATAGGATTATTTAGATGGAGGTAAAA
>JAMWET010007576.1:0-51224 GCA_024036415.1 Prochilodus magdalenae | reverse complement strand
CAGTGTGGGACATGTTTTTCGGTGTAGCTAAGGGAAACTGATATAGTGGATGAGCTGGACAGGAATAACAGTTTTACCTTAAGAAGTTAACCTCTGTAAACTCACTGTAGTAGAAAAAGTACCGTAAAACTATTCAACATGTCTGACAGACTTGACTATAAAGTAAGTAGCTATGCAAAGTAGCAACGCTGATGCTTAGCTTAGCAATCAAGACATTAATTTCCCAAGATAATGAACTAGACCTTGACATTGATTTATCAGTCAGTCTGCTCATGCTTTAGTATGAACTTGGACGTTTGCTATAAGCCGTTTCTCTTTAGAGCATGTCTGCTATATGTCATGCACTGTTTTTAATGTAGTTAATAAGCAAAAAATTTTTGGTTTCATTTTGAGTGATTGAATATTTTTGATTTCCAGAGTTAGTAATGTGTATCGTTCTCCCATAAAATATAGGTAGCACCTGTAAATAATACTATAGTAAAGCTAGTATAGTAACCTCAAAAATATATGTGGTATAGTAACTCTATTCTGAATGTAAATTTTGAATGTTTTTGTGGTGTTTTGTTATCTGTTCATTCCGTTTCCATTAATTTCTTTAACAGCCACACATTCACAGAAATCACTGATGAGCCTAAAGGTTATGTTGCTTTAGACTGAGTGGAAATTGAGTCTTTATCATATTAGTCAATATAGAGTTCTGTTTGGTGAGATGCTTACGTTTTACTTCATTTTCAGCTTCATACTGTAGTGATACTGTATAATCTACTCTGCACTTCATCAAACTGAACAAGATCCGGCATTAACCTCTATTTCCAGGCCGAGGCTGCATGAAGCTTCTCATGCTCCGTGTAGTGCAGTAGCAACTGGAGCTGCTAACATAACCTCCATTGCTAAGATGCTGCTTCACGTTCACTGCAGTCCTGAGAACCGATCCTTAATCCGTGATTAAAGGCAGGAAGTGAAGCAGTTCTGATCTCTGCTCTCTCTGTTGTTCCCTCCTGGGAGCTGATCAGAGTGGAAAGTGAAACTTTACATTTCACTTTGATAGCTGTCAGTAATGATTGGGTGAGAACGATGCGTGAAAGTTAGTACTGTAGGTTTGACAACCCGTACTTCTTAACAAACTAAGATGAAGGTTAAAATCATAACCCAACCTATATGACACATAAATTATTGCTTTACTAACCTAATCGGGTGGAGTCAGACGGGAACTGGGAGTTGAAAAAAACGGACTGTCTGGACGTAAGCCGGATGTGTGGCCACCCTATGTTTTTTACTGAGTTAAGGGTTAATGTGATCATATGTGATGGCTCCTACAATGCTGAACACTTGTAAATAAAATATTTTGATGTAATGTGCTAATGTAGAGTCTCTCATTCAGTCATTCTGATCTCACCTCTCCATCAGCTGCTGCTGTCAGTCATATCAGTGCATCAGCTACGACTGAAAGTCAGTCAGGAGCTCTCACCGATCTGACTGAGGGTTTATGCAAAGCAGATGTCTTATCCTCCTAAACCTTCCTCTGGTGTCCGCCTGATGATCACCTCCCTCTGCTGAGATTCCTTCTCTTAGTCTCTGCCTCAGTATTTCTATCTCCCTCTCCTTTTCCTCTGTCCTACAATCAAAATCTTCCTGTCTCTTTGTTAGAAGTTCCCAGATTCTCTGCTGGAGTTCAGGCAGGATGATCTTCATGAGATTTCTCTCTGCCTCCATCTTGGCCTCTCCTTCATATGTCTCTCTGATCTCCTCCATCTCCTGTCTGTGTCTCTCCTCCATCTTGCTCTTCTCCTTTTCAGAGTCTTCTTTCAGTCTCTCTAACTCCAACTGAACCTCTTTCCACTGCTGAATTTCTCTCTCCTGCTCTCTCTTCAGCTCGATCTTTCTCTTTTTCCTCTCTTTCCTCTTTCAGCATTTCCTCTAGTTTTTCTAGTTATTCGTTCTCCATGGCGATTTTCCTCTTTCCTCTTTCAGCATTTCCTCTAGTTTATGTTTTCGATTTTGCTTTTGTCTGAAAGTCAGAGGTTTGTTCTGTAAACTTCATGAAAGTCTCCTCTACACACCTCTCCAGTTTCTCTTTGGTTTCTTTTTCCTCTCTCTTTCTCATCTCCTCTCTTCCTCTCACAATTATTTTCTCTATCTCCCTGATCTGAGACTCTGTCTCCAGGTAGATCTCGCTGCTGTAGAAGTCCTCTCTGTTTCCTTCCACCATCTTCTCTATCTTCTCCAGCAGCCCTAAGACCTGTGAACCATCTCCACTCTCCTTAATGTTGAGACAGTGAAACCTGTTCCCACATTTCTCTACAAGTCTCTGGATCTCCTGGTTTCCTGACTGGATAAACTCTTCAATGTTCTTCTCTTGGACTTCATCAGTAACAGTGAAAAGGATCATGGTGTTCCTCCAACATCTCTCTCCAAAGATCTCCTCCATTTTCTCCAGCATCCCTCTCTCCTCTACTGTAGACTGCTTCACTGGTATGACTAGGAGGAAGGTGTGGGGTCCTGGGGCAGACAGACGGACACAGCGTCCCACATCCTGTCTCAGTTCCTCCAGAGAGAGTCCAGGACAGAACCAGTCAGGAGGTGTCCACCACAGTCACCTGCCTCCCAGCCACCTCCCCTGTCTGCTCTCACTCTGCTGCCTCACTGTAGACGCTCCAGCCTGGCTCCTCTCCTCTCTGCCCAGGATGGTGTTTCCTGCTGCACTCTTCCCACATCCAGTCCTCCCCAGCAGCACCAGCCGGAGTTCTGCTACAGGAACTGACACTGGAGAGGCTGAACTACAGGATTCTCCACTCACTGCAGATCAACAAGAATGAGGATTTAATCTCTTATTATATGCTGATGATTATTCTGTTCAGAGAAATGTAGAAGATATTATATGAAGCTGGAATTATTTACTGGATGGAGGAAGATCTATACTGTCTCTTCTCCTGAGTGGTGCTGCAGATTCTGGACTCTCTCCACTCACTGTGAAACACATACTGTATCATTATGAGTATTCTGTAGACAGTATATGGTAAGAAATCTCTGTATCAGTTGAAAGTTGTGCTGTGTAATGTTTTGATGTTCTCACCAAATTCTGAATGATTGTAATACAAGGAGAAAATGGATTTGGTTATAGTGTATATTTATATATATATATATATATATATATATATATATATATATATATATACTTTACATACATTATGTTCTTGTATATTATTAGATTTTAATGTAATGTATTATATTATTTCATTATTATAGTATATATTCACTGTGATTTAACACCTACAGTATGTGATCAAAGTTCCATAATAATATAAGCGCCATAACATGCCATATTTTTATCATAATTTCCTTTACTGTTTACTTACACTCTGGAGTAGTGCAGTCTTTGCTGCTTCTTCTCCTGGCTGGAACTGAGGTGTCTGGATCTGTTTCTTTCTGCAGCTGCTTGTTTTCTTCCTCTCCTTCCATTGGCTGTGTGTTTCTCTCACTTAGTTTCTCCTTCTCCTCTCGCTGTTTGTCTTTTTTGCTCAGTTCAGTTTCCTGCTGTTCCAGTTGGATCATCATCTCCTGTATTCTGCTGTCTTTATCTTTAAGCTGTTTCTGATTTATCTCAGATTCTTTGGTCAGTTGGTCTAGTTTGTCTTTAGCCTCCTGAAGAAGTTTCTCTTTCTCCTCCAGCATCTTCTCCTTCATTTGAAGTGTCTCTGTGGTATTGGTCAGAAGTGTTTCTTTCTCTTGGATTTGTTTGTCTTTCTCTAGCAGCTGTTCATTTCTCTCCATTAGAAGACTCTCTTTATATTGAAGAAGTTTGGTCAGTCCTGGTAACTCTGTGAGAAACACATTCATTTAACATCTAACCTCCAGCTGATCATCAGACATTGTTTGCAGTTCTTAAACTCTGTTGTTCAGGTTTAATGCTCCTTTGCTTGTGAACTAAGCTCTGTTAAAGAGGAATTCCATCAATTTAAAAAAATCAGGTGAATTAAAGGATTACAATTACGAGGCTTTCAGTGTGGTTTGAGGTGAAATCCCGCACTGTAGAGAGATCTACTGAATGAGTGGTGATGGGAACTAGACATCTAAAGACGTTAATGCCTCTAAAAGCTTCCTTACAGAAGTTGTGCATGAAATTATAAATATGCTGCCTGACTTATGAGATTTCTTTATATTTATATCATACATATACTATTTATATTAAGCTCAGAAATGACATGTTTTACTGTTATTTGCAGTTATTAATTTCATGTCAAATTACTCTGAATTACTTTGTACTACTGAATTATGCAGAATGAAATAAACACATGATGTGACACAAAAACTGAATAAAAGAATGTCATCAACATTGAAAATGATCATATCTGGAATGATCTAAATTACCATCAAAACCAGAAATGATCAGTAAGAGATCAGTAAGTATTTCATATATCTTTCATTAAAATGCATAATTTAGATTTGCTCATATGGCAAAACTCACATCATATGTTTGGATCATGACAGGTTTAAAAAGTGTAACCGCAGCTCATTTTAATTCTCTTGTAAAACTCACCAGTCAGAAGAGCAGATTCCTCCATTCTCGTGCTCTCCTCTTCTGTGCATTTTTCATCACTCTGAATAAAACAGAGTGACGATTTGATGTATGATGTCACACTGTATGTAATATGATCAGTAAGTGTTTCTCTGTTTAAATCACTGCTGATGTGTCAGTATTAATCACTGAGAACTGATAATAACAGTAGACACTCAGATGAGCTGAATCGATTCAAATTGAAATTGTGTTTGAGAATCACAGTTTTTTTAAGCAATGTTTAATCAGCATTGTGAACATTATTTGTTTGCAGTTGTGGGAACTTTAAACACAGATACACTACAGAGACAGTGCTGTGATCATCACACACAATACTTTTTAAGCTATTTCATACCTTATACCTCTAGTTTTAAAAATAAATCAGCTACAGGCAGTGATCACAGATCCACAGAAAAGCCAGTATCAGAAAGAGGAGTTTAAAAAGTTCCAGCAGTGCAGCCGTCTGAGGATCATCGTCATCACTTACAGAGCACTGATCAGCATTAACACTGTAATAGCATCTAATTAAACACAATGAAAAAGACTCCAACATAAAAGAAGATAAATTCATTTGTGTAAACGTTAGGGAGAATGAACTCTGTACACCTTTTACACACACTAATATTTACATTCATAGATTTATTAAAACCACATTAAAGTAGATTATTCAGGAAACGTGGTCTGTTTGGAATAATCCACTCACCTGGAAAACGAAGACTTCATGAACTTGAGAAGACTCTGATTAAAGAGAAAATAAGAACAGATATCAGATAAATTTAAAGTTGCATTATGGAAAAACAAAATACAAAGTATTTTTTAAGTAAATGATTTTGATGCAGTTTGGAAACTGTTAAAGTTTCTAAATGTACTGCTTACTCTCCACTTCATATAGGACATATATGGACACTACAGCCAATTTTGAACATGCTGTGCTTGGGATGTCAAGAAAACCACTACATGTCCATATACAGTCAGATCCACGAGTAATTATACAGTCACAACTTTTTCTTTAGTCTCTGTACAACGTTACAATGGATTGGAAGTGGAAGCAGTTAGGATGTAAATGAAGTGTAGACTTTTAGCTTTAATTCGGGGTGTTTAATAAAAATACTTTTTACAGTCATTTCACTTTAACAGGCAGCCCATGACTGCCTGAAATTAGGAACACAAGGACATCAAAAGCAAAAATTTGATCCCCTGAAGATTCTCCTGCCTGCACAGACTCACTAGTTAATCACTGACATTGCTTCACCTGCCTCACAAACTAATCAGACAGCTCTCCCCTTAATACACTGTAAACTTCTCAACAGATCATCATTGTAGGCATCTGACAGTACTTATTAAAGTTCATGGTTTTCTCTGTGATGAGCTTCTAACAGTAGTCACTGGTTAGCGCTGGTTAATCTAAATACTTCTGTCCCATCACAGACTGCTATTTTTTCCCTTGTGTCTAAATTCAGTATTGTACAGCATGTTCGCTACAAAATCTTAAGCTCCTCATTTTGCTCATTTGCTTTTGTTTACTTTGTTGGTACCACAATAGTTTGAACCATGTTGGTTCGAACCACCATAGGTCAAACCACCAAGGTTCCAAATGTGTTGGTCTGACTTTCACAACGGAAAATGTGCAAAACTCACAAACCTTGTAATATAAGGGCAAAATATGACAATCAGTATACATTATTTAAAGTGCTATTTAGGCTACAATATGAATAAATATAAGTAGCCTAAAGTCATAGTAATAGAAATAATACAATAACATAATAATTAAAATATATAATAATATCAACAATAAAAATAATAACAATAATAATGCTGATATTCATTATCAATATGATATTAATAGATGACACTTCTTATAATAACATTTCCCCAAAGACAACATAGAACTATTTGCAATATAAAATAAAAATTTAAAAATTCCTGTAATCTGCATGCAGATTACAGGAATTTTTAAATTTTTATTTTATATTGCAAATAGTTCTATGTTGTCTTTGGGGAAATGTTATTATAAGAAGTGTCATCTATTAATATCATATTGATAATGAATATCAGCATTATTATTGTTATTATTTTTATTGTTGATATTATTATATATTTTAATTATTATGTTATTGTATTATTTCTATTACTATGACTTTAGGCTACTTATATTTATTCATATTGTAGCCTAAATAGCACTTTAAATAATGTATACTGATTGTCATATTTTGCCCTTATATTACAAGGTTTGTGAGTTTTGCACATTTTCCGTTGTGAAAGTCAGACCAACACATTTGGAACCTTGGTGGTTTGACCTATGGTGGTTCGAACCAACATGGTTCAAACTATTGTGGTACCAACAAAGTAAACAAAAGCAAATGAGCAAAATGAGGAGCTTAAGATTTTGTAGCGAACATGCTGTACAATACTGAATTTAGACACAAGGGAAAAAATAGCAGTCTGTGATGGGACAGAAGTATTTAGATTAACCAGCGCTAACCAGTGACTACTGTTAGAAGCTCATCACAGAGAAAACCATGAACTTTAATAAGTACTGTCAGATGCCTACAATGATGATCTGTTGAGAAGTTTACAGTGTATTAAGGGGAGAGCTGTCTGATTAGTTTGTGAGGCAGGTGAAGCAATGTCAGTGATTAACTAGTGAGTCTGTGCAGGCAGGAGAATCTTCAGGGGATCAAATTTTTGCTTTTGATGTCCTTGTGTTCCTAATTTCAGGCAGTCATGGGCTGCCTGTTAAAGTGAAATGACTGTAAAAAGTATTTTTATTAAACACCCCGAATTAAAGCTAAAAGTCTACACTTCATTTACATCCTAACTGCTTCCACTTCCAATCCATTGTAACGTTGTACAGAGACTAAAGAAAAAGTTGTGACTGTATAATTACTCGTGGATCTGACTGTATATGGACATGTAGTGGTTTTCTTGACATCCCAAGCACAGCATGTTCAAAATTGGCTGTAGTGTCCATATATGTCCTATATGAAGTGGAGAGTAAGCAGTACATTTAGAAACTTTAACAGTTTCCAAACTGCATCAAAATCATTTACTTAAAAAATACTTTGTATTTTGTTTTTCCATAATGCAACTTTAAATTTATCTGATATCTGTTCTTATTTTCTCTTTAATCAGAGTCTTCTCAAGTTCATGAAGTCTTCGTTTTCCAGGTGAGTGGATTATTCCAAACAGACCACGTTTCCTGAATAATCTACTTTAATGTGGTTTTAATAAATCTATGAATGTAAATATTAGTGTGTGTAAAAGGTGTACAGAGTTCATTCTCCCTAACGTTTACACAAATGAATTTATCTTCTTTTATGTTGGAGTCTTTTTCATTGTGTTTAATTAGATGCTATTACAGTGTTAATGCTGATCAGTGCTCTGTAAGTGATGACGATGATCCTCAGACGGCTGCACTGCTGGAACTTTTTAAACTCCTCTTTCTGATACTGGCTTTTCTGTGGATCTGTGATCACTGCCTGTAGCTGATTTATTTTTAAAACTAGAGGTATAAGGTATGAAATAGCTTAAAAAGTATTGTGTGTGATGATCACAGCACTGTCTCTGTAGTGTATCTGTGTTTAAAGTCCCACAACTGCAAACAAATAATGTTCACAATGCTGATTAAACATTGCTTAAAAAAACTGTGATTCTCAAACACAATTTCAATTTGAATCGATTCAGCTCATCTGAGTGTCTACTGTTATTATCAGTTCTCAGTGATTAATACTGACACATCAGCAGTGATTTAAACAGAGAAACACTTACTGATCATATTACATACAGTGTGACATCATACATCAAATCGTCACTCTGTTTTATTCAGAGTGATGAAAAATGCACAGAAGAGGAGAGCACGAGAATGGAGGAATCTGCTCTTCTGACTGGTGAGTTTTACAAGAGAATTAAAATGAGCTGCGGTTACACTTTTTAAACCTGTCATGATCCAAACATATGATGTGAGTTTTGCCATATGAGCAAATCTAAATTATGCATTTTAATGAAAGATATATGAATACTTACTGATCTTACTGATCATTTCTGGTTTTGATGGTAATTTAGATCATTCCAGATATGATCATTTTCAATGTTGATGACATTCTTTTATTCAGTTTTTGTGTCACATCATGTGTTTATTTTCATTCTGCATAATTCAGTAGTACAAAGTAATTCAGAGTAATTTGACATGAAATTAATAACTGCAAATAACAGTAAAACATGTCATTTCTGAGCTTAATATAAATAGTATATGTATGATATAAATATAAAGAAATCTCATAAGTCAGGCAGCATATTTATAATTTCATGCACAACTTCTGTAAGGAAGCTTTTAGAGGCATTAACGTCTTTAGATGTCTAGTTCCCATCACCACTCATTCAGTAGATCTCTCTACAGTGCGGGATTTCACCTCAAACCACACTGAAAGCCTCGTAATTGTAATCCTTTAATTCACCTGATTTTTTTAAATTGATGGAATTCCTCTTTAACAGAGCTTAGTTCACAAGCAAAGGAGCATTAAACCTGAACAACAGAGTTTAAGAACTGCAAACAATGTCTGATGATCAGCTGGAGGTTAGATGTTAAATGAATGTGTTTCTCACAGAGTTACCAGGACTGACCAAACTTCTTCAATATAAAGAGAGTCTTCTAATGGAGAGAAATGAACAGCTGCTAGAGAAAGACAAACAAATCCAAGAGAAAGAAACACTTCTGACCAATACCACAGAGACACTTCAAATGAAGGAGAAGATGCTGGAGGAGAAAGAGAAACTTCTTCAGGAGGCTAAAGACAAACTAGACCAACTGACCAAAGAATCTGAGATAAATCAGAAACAGCTTAAAGATAAAGACAGCAGAATACAGGAGATGATGATCCAACTGGAACAGCAGGAAACTGAACTGAGCAAAAAAGACAAACAGCGAGAGGAGAAGGAGAAACTAAGTGAGAGAAACACACAGCCAATGGAAGGAGAGGAAGAAAACAAGCAGCTGCAGAAAGAAACAGATCCAGACACCTCAGTTCCAGCCAGGAGAAGAAGCAGCAAAGACTGCACTACTCCAGAGTGTAAGTAAACAGTAAAGGAAATTATGATAAAAATATGGCATGTTATGGCGCTTATATTATTATGGAACTTTGATCACATACTGTAGGTGTTAAATCACAGTGAATATATACTATAATAATGAAATAATATAATACATTACATTAAAATCTAATAATATACAAGAACATAATGTATGTAAAGTATATATATATATATATATATATATATATATATATATATATATATATATAAATATACACTATAACCAAATCCATTTTCTCCTTGTATTACAATCATTCAGAATTTGGTGAGAACATCAAAACATTACACAGCACAACTTTCAACTGATACAGAGATTTCTTACCATATACTGTCTACAGAATACTCATAATGATACAGTATGTGTTTCACAGTGAGTGGAGAGAGTCCAGAATCTGCAGCACCACTCAGGAGAAGAGACAGTATAGATCTTCCTCCATCCAGTAAATAATTCCAGCTTCATATAATATCTTCTACATTTCTCTGAACAGAATAATCATCAGCATATAATAAGAGATTAAATCCTCATTCTTGTTGATCTGCAGTGAGTGGAGAATCCTGTAGTTCAGCCTCTCCAGTGTCAGTTCCTGTAGCAGAACTCCGGCTGGTGCTGCTGGGGAGGACTGGATGTGGGAAGAGTGCAGCAGGAAACACCATCCTGGGCAGAGAGGAGAGGAGCCAGGCTGGAGTGTCTACAGTGAGGCAGCAGAGTGAGAGCAGACAGGGGGAGGTGGCTGGGAGGCAGGTGACTGTGGTGGACACTCCTGACTGGTTCTGTCCTGGACTCTCTCTGGAGGAACTGAGACAGGATGTGGGACGCTGTGTCCGTCTGTCTGCCCCAGGACCCCACACCTTCCTCCTAGTCATACCAGTGAAGCAGTCTACAGTAGAGGAGAGAGGGATGCTGGAGAAAATGGAGGAGATCTTTGGAGAGAGATGTTGGAGGAACACCATGATCCTTTTCACTGTTACTGATGAAGTCCAAGAGAAGAACATTGAAGAGTTTATCCAGTCAGGAAACCAGGAGATCCAGAGACTTGTAGAGAAATGTGGGAACAGGTTTCACTGTCTCAACATTAAGGAGAGTGGAGATGGTTCACAGGTCTTAGGGCTGCTGGAGAAGATAGAGAAGATGGTGGAAGGAAACAGAGAGGACTTCTACAGCAGCGAGATCTACCTGGAGACAGAGTCTCAGATCAGGGAGATAGAGAAAATAATTGTGAGAGGAAGAGAGGAGATGAGAAAGAGAGAGGAAAAAGAAACCAAAGAGAAACTGGAGAGAGTAGACTACTGTGTAGAGGAGACTTTCATGAAGTTTACAGAACAAACCTCTGACTTTCAGACAAAGCTAAATCGCCATGGAGAACGAATAACTAAACTAGAGGAAATGCTGAAAGAGGAAAGAGAGGAAAAGAGAAAGATCGAGCTGAAGAGAGAGCAGGAGAGAGAAATTCAGCAGTGGAAAGAGGTTCAGTTGGAGTTAGAGAGACTGAAAGAAGACTCTGAAAAGGAGAAGAGCAAGATGGAGGAGAGACACAGACAGGAGATGGAGGAGATCAGAGAGACATATGAAGGAGAGGCCAAGATGGAGGCAGAGAGAAATCTCATGAAGATCATCCTGCCTGAACTCCAGCAGAGAATCTGGGAACTTCTAACAAAGAGACAGGAAGATTTTGATTGTAGGACAGAGGAAAAGGAGAGGGAGATAGAAATACTGAGGCAGAGACTAAGAGAAGGAATCTCAGCAGAGGGAGGTGATCATCAGGCGGACACCAGAGGAAGGTTTAGGAGGATAAGACATCTGCTTTGCATAAACCCTCAGTCAGATCGGTGAGAGCTCCTGACTGACTTTCAGTCGTAGCTGATGCACTGATATGACTGACAGCAGCAGCTGATGGAGAGGTGAGATCAGAATGACTGAATGAGAGACTCTACATTAGCACATTACATCAAAATATTTTATTTACAAGTGTTCAGCATTGTAGGAGCCATCACATATGATCACATTAACCCTTAACTCAGTAAAAAACATAGGGTGGCCACACATCCGGCTTACGTCCAGACAGTCCGTTTTTTTCAACTCCCAGTTCCCGTCTGACTCCACCCGATTAGGTTAGTAAAGCAATAATTTATGTGTCATATAGGTTGGGTTATGATTTTAACCTTCATCTTAGTTTGTTAAGAAGTACGGGTTGTCAAACCTACAGTACTAACTTTCACGCATCGTTCTCACCCAATCATTACTGACAGCTATCAGAGTGAAATGTAAAGTTTCACTTTCCACTCTGATCAGCTCCCAGGAGGGAACAACAGAGAGAGCAGAGATCAGAACTGCTTCACTTCCTGCCTTTAATCACGGATTAAGGATCGGTTCTCAGGACTGCAGTGAACGTGAAGCAGCATCTTAGCAATGGAGGTTATGTTAGCAGCTCCAGTTGCTACTGCACTACACGGAGCATGAGAAGCTTCATGCAGCCTCGGCCTGGAAATAGAGGTTAATGCCGGATCTTGTTCAGTTTGATGAAGTGCAGAGTAGATTATACAGTATCACTACAGTATGAAGCTGAAAATGAAGTAAAACGTAAGCATCTCACCAAACAGAACTCTATATTGACTAATATGATAAAGACTCAATTTCCACTCAGTCTAAAGCAACATAACCTTTAGGCTCATCAGTGATTTCTGTGAATGTGTGGCTGTTAAAGAAATTAATGGAAACGGAATGAACAGATAACAAAACACCACAAAAACATTCAAAATTTACATTCAGAATAGAGTTACTATACCACATATATTTTTGAGGTTACTATACTAGCTTTACTATAGTATTATTTACAGGTGCTACCTATATTTTATGGGAGAACGATACACATTACTAACTCTGGAAATCAAAATATTCAATCACTCAAAATGAAACCAAAAATTTTTGCTTATTAACTACATTAAAAACAGTGCATGACATATAGCAGACATGCTCTAAAGAGAAACGGCTTATAGCAAACGTCCAAGTTCATACTAAAGCATGAGCAGACTGATAAATCAATGTCAAGGTCTAGTTCATTATCTTGGAAATTAATGTCTTGATTGCTAAGCTAAGCATCAGCGTTGCTACTTGCATAGCTACTTACTTTATAGTCAAGTCTGTCAGACATGTTGAATAGTTTACGGTACTTTTTCTACTACAGTGAGTTTACAGAGGTTTAACTTCTTAAGGTAAAACTGTTATTCCTGTCCAGCTCATCCACTATATCAGTTTCCCTTAGCTACACCGAAACATGTCCCACACTGACACTGAGTTCAAAGCTCACACTGTTTACTGTTGTTCTATGTTTTTGGTATTTGCACTGAGGAGCTGTAAGAGGTTTTGTTTTGAAGACATGTTCTGTTTGTAAAAACGTACCAATCAGAATGTATTTGTGTCTAAATGTTTGTGTGCACAGCTGCTTTTATATTTTCATACTGTGTTACTGTCTTGCCTAATGTCATTTGTTAAAATAATAAAGCTATTTACAACGCAATAGGAATCTAAATAAACAAACAAAAATGCCAGGTAAAAGAACTTGTAAAGAATTTAAAGAGCTTCAAGAAGTTTAAGAAGATTTTAGGAGACACATCAGATAGAAAAGCAGGTTCTTTATTCTTCATTCATGGTGGAGAATGTCCACGATTATATCCAAACAGAAATTAGTTGTCTTTTATTTTAAAAAAATCTCCCATAACACAAATATGTATTAGTGCTAGTCTGTGCCTGGTACTTCTCCAGTTAGATGGCCTTGGGGGGTTAACCAGAGTTCACTGCACAATAAACAGGCTGCATGTTTGTACTTTATTTTAATGCATATTGAACTGTGTATGACTATCATTTAATATCACATTCTATCATGTGGTTGGGGAAGAAGGGTGGAGGGGGAGAAGGAGGTGCGAGAGATGGGCGCAGGTGCGGGTGGGGGAGAAATGGGGGAATACTTCAATGTCTAAGGTTTGTTGAGCCAACCAGTTGTTGGTTTCTTGAAGTTTAGTGATGAAGGTTAAATGCATAAACCTAAAGATACTAGGTCTCAGTTAGCAGCTAGTGCCAGATTAGCTTGTAACAGTTAGCCTATAGCTAGCACACACTGACCTGCAGCAGTGAAGTTAAACTGGATTTCAGATGGGTTTGTAGTGTGAAGCTATTAGCTGTGCACCTCAACATTTTAAGCATGTTAATAGATTAAACATATATACTTCTAAATTCATTGCTCAGGGTGCTGATATAACCTGATATAACCACAGCATGCGCTGGACGGAATGTTGTATTAATATAAGCCAATATACATAGTTTTATATATGTGAGAATATTTTCATACTGTATATTGCCACATGTATGAAAATATTCTCACATATATAAAACTATATATATTATCATATATGCAAACACATATGGAGAAATACATATGATGTTTATTACATATAAAATGAAATATATTACAATAGTAAATATAAACGTAAATATATATTATACCACCATACATACAATATATGAAAAGTTGAGTAGAGCAGAGAGAGAGGACGATCTGTGGACATATCAGTCTCATATAAAGGGATCAGGAGGAAAGGAGGGAGTGATGATTGTGTGTTTGGACGGAACAGTCAGTCCTGGAGTCTGCAGTGTTCTCCTTCCTCTCTCTATTTCCGGCACAACTACATTCAGACTGAGATCTCAGAACCACCATCCTCCAGAATAGGAGTGTATGTGGATCACAGTGCAGGAACTCTGTCCTTCTACAGCGTCTCTCACACAATGACCCTCCTACACACAGTCCACACCACATTCACTCAGCCGCTCTACGCTGGGTTCTGTGTTGGTTTTGGATCCTCTGTGAGATTATGTGATAAAGAATGATTATTCAAACCAGCACACTCATAGGAAACTGACGTGGTTCATCTTAACCCCTTTGGAGCCTCTCAGACAGTGAACCACAAGATCCTCCTATCTGCCCTCACTAGCACTGCATTAAAGTAGCGTGAGTCATATCTAGAGGATCGTAGCGGGTAACATGAAAAGGATCCACACCTGCTTTATTCAGGCTCTTTACTGGTGTCCCTCAAGGCTCTGTGATAGGTCCTCTTCTCTTTGCCCTCTACAACCATTTCCTTGGTAAAGTAATCACCACTGTTATGCTGATGTCTCCTCTCAGCATGTCTGACTGATGTCTCCTCATGGATGACAGCTTAAGTTCAGTCCCAGCAAAACTGAGCTGCTGTTCATCCCTGGCACTACAGGTCCCCATCATGCTGTAGCCATCTCATTCAAGAACTCCTTTATCACCCAGACTGACAATGCAAGAAGCCTTGGTGTTATTCTGTAGGATCAGTTATTATTCGCACATGACAGTCATACATGGTCATGAGGATTTCTCCTGTACAACATATGGAGGATTAAACCCTAGGGTGCCACCTAGCTGCTTGTCCAGTCTCTTGTCATTTCCAAGACTGACTACTGCAACTTGTTTCTGGCTGATCTTCCTCTGTGAGCCTTGTATCTGATCTAGAATTCAGCACCTTGCCTCAACTCAGCCCACCTTTATTCATGCCACTACTGCGCTCCCTTCCTGTAGCTTCCCACATCAGATTTTAAACTCTCACGCTCGCCTACCAAGCCTAGTATAAATAGTACAGTATATCACCACTGTCTGAAAAAAACAAGTATCTCCAAAACGGCAAGTTCACAGGAGAGGCCAAAAACCTCATTTAAGTTTAATGTCAGTCAATGGAACCAGACTTCTTTCCAAACTGGTTAAGGCCATTTCTGCAGGTCCATTCATCTTACTCAGCAGCTGATGTGTTCAAATAATGCATAAAATTTTAAATGGACAAAAGTGGAGATACATGTTTTTCGTTGGACAGCGATGGTATATTGAGTGATAGTATATACTGAAATGAATTGTGATGCACTTACGGTAAGATTAAATTATGTATGTTCTCTCTAAGTATGAACACTGGCTTGGGATTTCTAGGTAGAGGATTTGCCCTTGTTTGGGCAACATCTGACTTTCAAAAGAGTTCAGGTTCAGAACCTACTTGTACTAGCTAGGAAACATTCTCTGACTAAACACTAGGCACTTTTACAAGGTTGTTCTGGATAAGAGCGTCTAAATGGAATGTATATAAATGTAAATACATTGAACGTGACGATTACCTTATAGATACATTCAGCATAGTACTGTACAGTTTCCGACAAAGGTGTACACTTCATACACACTGCCAAATTTGGGTACACCTACTTGCACGTTGGAGAGAATGATGAAAAGTGTGTAAAACTGAACCAAGATAAAGATGAGAGCATGCTTTTGTATTTTGTTGGTGTTGAACTGTCCAAATAACCGGAGGTTTTAACTTTCACTATACTCGTACTCTTCCTGCAGCATAAACTGCTGATAATAATGAGATGAGTAATAAAAAGCAATGTATTTGCTTAATATATTTTATATTTTAATCAAAAGCAGAGCAGGATAATGCATTTATATCAATAATTATATAATAATTAAAATAATTAAAATATATAAAATAAATAATTTATTTCTATCAATTATGTCTATAAATAATTTATTTATAATAATATTTATAACAATATATATTTTATATATTTATAGTCATAATACAAACTGGACTTTCATGCTACATCTAGTATACAATATAATTAATGAATTTCCTTGGCCTTATTGGATATTGTAGAATATTTTGAGGTAAAATTTATTGAGTCCTTTTGAATATACTGCATATACTGAATATACCAACAAAGAGTGTATCATACTACTGTGTTTATATACTTTAGAGAAGAAAGGAAAGTGATGTGCAACTATGAAACACTGATAAGTAAGCAGATATTCTATAAAAGGGTCCTATGTGGTGAGAAATGATGGAAACCATAGATTCCAGAGAAATCGGGAGCTTATTTGGTAGATAATTACAGCTGTATTCCAAGAAAGTCTGAAAACATGGTACTGAATTACTGAAGGAGAATGAACACTATACGACAGCCTTAGTTAACAGAACTCCACCATGTCAGGACACGTTTCTCTGAAGCGTTCTTCATTCTACCAGATCTGTTCAGTCGTTGTTGGGTTGTAATGGTATATTAATATTAATGCAGAGATACTTTACTGTGTCTAACCCTACTCAAAATCTCAACCACCCAAACTATAAACAAACTGAACCAAATTCTTGGAAATTAATCTTCATAACAATCTAAAAAGAATGTATACTTTTAAGCCCCTAACGTTACATCATCTAATAAATCTAAACTCAATCCAGCATTGTTGTTGATCCTTTAGGAAACCAGACTGTGTCTCAGAAAGCACAATTCTGAAGTCTGTCACCCTCTATGTGACTTTATAGCCAGCTCTTTAGACATGTAGGCCTTCACAGGTGAAGTCTCTGCATGTACTGTATATACTGGTTATTGGTTTGGGGGCTCCCTCTAGTGGTGGAGATGTTTAGAACACTCTAAAACTGATCAGGATCTGAAAGCCCACACAGTGTGTTTAGCTTGAGTACTTTTGGTTAAAGGGTATAATGGCTTATTTGGTGCCAAACAACAGGCAGACACTTCATCATCATATTAATGAATTATTAAATCATTATTTTTGCTGATATTCCTAGAAGCATTGATGCTTATATTGGTGAATTATGTCTGATATAAGGAAATAGATTCTTGTTTTAAGCATTGTAGTAATTTCTTTCACGATGCGTTTGTTAAAAACATGATCATTATTTTGGACCCAATTTCATTTGTTGTATTGTTGTTTACAGGGTCCTAGTGTCCTGCTGACTAGTTGAAATTGAAGCTGTACTAGCATAGCATGTTTATACATATATAGAAGCACATTTGAGCAGTAATGTACAGAATGTAAGGAAAATGGTATATGATTTGCCTTACATATTAACTATATGCTATTTAAAATAGTATAAAAAAACATAACAGGTTAAAGTGCATTGTGTACACAAATAAACAATTAAAAAATAAAGCTTAATCCACCCTTCATACTAAAGCACATGCATTCATGTCAATATAGATCAACCGGCTACTCAGTTTGTTGGTATAAATTTGCTAGCAATAAATTTATTTCCCATTACATACAGTATAATCTACAGGCAATCTACAAATACGTATAGCTCAAAACTTTTCTCCTTTTCCGATTTCATATCTATCCTTTTCTTTTACAATTTATGCATGTTTCCCTTTACAGATTAGCTAAATGATTGTTTTTATTATCTATTTGCTCATCAGTATCTTTTCAAGCTCTAGCTTTTTTAAACAAGATCTAATATCAGTTCTGCACCCCCATTTGCCCAAATGTGATTTACAATAAGTAGCACAGCGTTACTAGAACAGGTTATGTAGAAGTCTCGAGGGAGGTTAAGTTAGGGTTGAGCACCAGGAGTACATTGTTGGGTCTACAACTTGTCCGCCTAGCCGAACTGAGCACTCAGTTGGAGGGATGCTGACAGGCCGTGGTGTTTGCTTGCCAACAGACTCAGATGTAGCAGTCCATGACATGGATCTGCAGCATGTCCAGACTTGGCTGGACTTTCCCGCACTTAGGACATGCATGCTTCAGAACATTTACTGCCAATCAACTAAAAGAGAGACAGAACAAAACTGGTTTAAGAAAACCATGTATGTATTTTAAAAATGACATCTCAGCCCGAACAAAGATTAAGCAGTTGTGGCACCACAGCTAGAAGCTATCAATTAATGAATTAGTGTTTGTCTTTGGATTTAGATTTCTAGCTTGTGGCTTTTAATCTATGGTTTGAGTATTGTTTAGAATTTAAAACAGTGTTTTAGTAAACTAGTTTTAAACTAAAGAAATGTACAATGTACAGTGAATACATTAGTTTACAATGGCACATCCTACATTTACACACATTTAACACTGAGTGCCTACATCTAAAAGGGGAAACACGTTATTCGGTTGCTGCTTGGATTTTTGATTGCTCATTTTACAGAGCACAATGTCTACAACACAATATCAGCATCTTATTTACTGTTTGAAACCACCAGTAAACCTACACGTGTTCATGGGATTCCTTCCAACACTGCCCTTTAGAAATTTGGAATGTAGTTAGAAATTTGAATAGGACACTTTAGACTAAACTAGGATTAAGCATGTTGCCACTGGGACTGTAAACCTTAGTTTTTTACTGTTTGTAATAGGTTCAGATTTTAAAACATATTTATCTCAAAAAATCCAAACTACAAAAGTTTAAAGGTATACAATGAATGAATACATCACATTTCTTAAATATATTTGCAGTAACTTTTTGTCTAGTGCCTCTAGATTTAAGGAAATAAAGGTTAAGTACATTGATGACTTTTTTTTACATTATTTTTTAAAATAAAGGTTTCTTCAAATAAGGGGTGTGTTACATGTGGTTTCTAATTTGAAAAGAATGTCCTGTAAGAGTACGTATCTCTTTCAATGTGTGTGTAAGAGAGATAGTTGTGTGTGTGTGCTGTTCCAAAATTGGAATTAAAAAGTAATTGTTGTGTCTGTGTATGTAGTGTGTAGTGTGTGTGTGTGTGTATGTGTGTGTGTGTGTAGTGTGTGTGTATAGTGTGTGTGTGTGTGTGTGTGTGTATAGTGTGTCTGTGTGTATGTGTGTGTGTATAGTGTGTGTGTGTGTGTGTATAGTGTGTATGTGTGTATGTGTGTGTGTATAGTGTGTGTGTGTGTATGTGTGTGTGTATAGTGTGTGTGTGTGTGTGTGTGTAGTGTGTGTGTGTGTGTATGTATGTGTGTGTGTGTATGTGTGTGTGTCTGCCTGTGTGTGTGTGTGTGTGTGTGTGTGTAGTGTGTGTTTGTATGTGTGTGTGTCTGTCTGTCTGTGTGTATAGTGTGTGTGTGTGTATAGTGTGTGTGTATAGTGTGTGTGTGTGTGTGTGTGTGTATAGTGTGTGTGTGTGTGACTGCATGTGTATGTGTTTGTGGGCATGTTGTCATATATCAATGTTTTTTTTGTGTAAAAGAGTGTGTGTTTAAATGTGTATGTGTATGACAGGGCCTGATCTTTGGACCAGGATAATCATCAGGGTTGTACACCCTATAGGTTAATGATACCTGTAGGCAATAAGTGGTATGTGTGTGTGTGTGTGTGTGTGTGAGAGAGAGAGAGAGAGAGAGAGAGAGAGAGAGAGAGAGGGAGAGAGAGAGAGAGAGTGTGACTGTGTGTGTGTAGTGTGTGTGTGTGTGTGTGTGTGTGTGTTATACATACACTGCAGAGAATCTCTGGTTTTTGGTTCTGAGGATGAATCCTGAATTATTCCAGCTGTGGAGACACACAAACAGGCCAATTACATGACACTTAAAATTTTTGTCCAACTATATTTTCTTTTATATACAAAAAAAATCACCATATATATGTAGTGTTCAGATTTTTCCATTTATATTTCACTGACTTACAAACATACATTACTTCATTGTAGTATTTGTGGAAAATATATCAATGCAGTAATTATTCTATTATTTTGTAAATAAATGTTCACTTTGTACAAGAAAAATGACAAAAAATGTATAGTGCTTGTAATTTCAGAGCTGCTGTCACTGCACTGATTTAAAATTCAAACGATACCAGAGCATTTCTCTCAACAGAACCAGAAGCTGCTTTAACCACTGTATGTGAGGAAAATACTTAGGCTATACTGTTGAGGCCTGGAGGTGCCATAAAGGGATATGCACACCTCAAACACACCATCAAGAGTCATCAAGAGAACAAGGTCGTCTTCAAGACTTAAGCAAGTTTCTGATTGTACCCTATGATGAGCTTCCATATGGAGGCTTGGTGTTGTGAAAAAGGAAGTCGAGGTTAGCTTTGTGTGACAGTCGGTGAAAGGACTTTATTTGCACTCCCACAAACTGCTAATATCTACTGTAAAATAGATGTTCATTCTGTCATCAGAAGCATGCAGCTTTTAAACCTAAACCTAATAACTGGTTGGGCCACCCTTAGCAGAATTCAGCCACGCTGGAGCGTTTTTTTAAGCATGAACTGCCTTTTTAAGGTCATGCCACAGCATCTCAATAGGATTCAGGTCAGGACTTTGACTAGGCCCCTCCAAAGTCTTCTCTTTGTTTTTCTTCAGCCATTCAGAGGTGGACTTGGTGGTGTGTTTTGGATCATTGTCCTGCTGCAGAATCCAAGTTCGTTCAGATGGAGGTCACGAACAGATGGTCGGATATTCTCCTTCAGGATCTTTTGGTAGACAGTGGAATTCATGGTTCCATTTATCACAGCAAGTCTTCCAGGTCTTGAAGCAGGAAACAGTCCCAGACCATCACACTACCACCACCATGCTTTACTGTAGGTATGATGTTCTGTTTCTGAAATGCTGTGTTACTTTTACGCTAGATGTGGGACACACACCTTCCAAAAAGTTCAACTGTTGTCTCGTCAGTCCACAGAGTATTTTCCCAGAGTATTTAGCTCAGCAGTGGTTTTTGTCTTGGCACTCTGCCATACAGGCCATATTTGCCCAATCTCTTTCTTATGGTGCAGCCATGAACGCTGACCTTAACTGTGACAAGTGAGGCCTGCAGTTCTTTGGATGCTGTTGTGGGCTCTCTTGTGACCTCTTGCATGTGTCGTCGCTGCGCTGTTAGGACAAGCACACACAAGATGGAGAACCTTTAGGAGGAACAGTTCAGCAGAACATCTGATCTCCACTAACTGTCCTCAGACTGTATTACCATGGTGAGTAATGTTCAGTAGTCTGTACATGGATTCTGACACTGTATGACATACTGAGTAGATTTACATCCACATAATAATCCAGTAACTGCAGAAAATCGGATTTCAGTAATAATCCATGTTTACAAACACTTCAGCAGTTCTGATAAAACTCCTCGTCTACACCAGCTTTCATTCACCTAGCAACTTGCCAAACACCTCACAGAATTACTCAACACACATAACGTGATCTAGAGGTCTGCACAAGGCAGGTTTGCCTGCAGGTCCCGTGTGATCTGTGAATTAACAGGTGGGCGGTACGCAGCCAACAGGTTGCAGGCTTGTGCGGGCAGGTATGATCACTCGCTGGGAAAGGTGTGCCTGGGAGTTCCCATCACTGGCTGCTTGCAGAGGCGAGCAGGAAGGAAAACTGCTGCAGGGAAAACCATGTAACCTCACCATGTAAATATGATGCACACACATAATGAAGCAATACGACCTCCACTAGAAATAACCTACGCCCTACATACACTACATCACCAAAAGTATTCACTCCCCTATCCAAATCATTAAAATCAGGTGTTCCAAACACTTCCATGGCCACAGGTGTATAAAACCAAGCACCTAGACAATGTCCAATCTAAACGTGGGTATGTATGCCAAGTATGCCAAACAGCCACTACGGAAAGGACCTGACCCAGAAAAAGGACTGGGGTGCCCACTGCCAAGGAATGGGCATCCCACTGCATTTGTGCTGACCAGTACAATGTCTGGACTCCACATGTTGTTGTTGTTGTTGCTGCTGCTGTTATTAGTGCGGCTGTGTTGCCTAGAGTAACTTGTGTCTTAGGAGGGTGGGGCTTTAAGAGTGTAAATACTGTCTGTAAGTATATACCCTCATTAATTACCTGCATGCAGGTTTAAGATGAGTTTCACAGAAGGAGACCAGACACGTCAGACAGGACTTGGTGGCTTTGAGTTTTCTCCCAGTGCAGAAATCACACTCCACATCTCCAGGTCCAGCGTAACGGGGAGCAGGAGGAGCAGCTTGGAGTTCTGTCTCCTTCAGTTTCTCCACCACTTCAGCCATTACGTTGTTTCTGCATAGAACAGGTCTTGGAGTGAACGTCCCTCTGCACTGGGGGCAGCTGTAGACCCCCCTCTGATCTTCCTGATCCCAGCAGTCGTTAATACACACCATACAGAAGCTGTGTCCACAGTTGATGGTCACTGGATCCTTTAGCAGATCCAGACAGACTGGACAGCTGAACTGGTCATGATCTACTGACAATTCCAGCTGCAGTATGTGTAAGGATCTTTACTTCTCTGCTTTTCTACTACCAATAATCATTCAAACCAATAATCTGATCTACAACAGATCTCTAAATAAACACATTGTGAACAATAGATCAAAGTATTATTGTAATATGTTTTTAAAAATGAAATAATCCACATCTTTTAACTTTTAGATCACATCTTTAAGTCCTTAACTGCCAGCAGTTCAAACCTCACATTCTTCATTTCAAAACTTCAGTATACACAAATACAGTATTATTTGTGTTGTATGCTCCTAATTAAAGATCTTTAATCCTAATCATGAAATTCTGATTAGTACTTAGGAAATTGGGGATTTTCGTTTGGTACATTCCAAATCAATAATCTAAATCAAAATAATTCCAAGTAAATTAGGTATTTTTCCCATTACACAAAGTCAGTCTGCAGAAAAAGAACACAAGAAATAATTTAATATAGTCAGATGAGTTCTGGTTGACATGAGAATTTCCAGTTCACAGTGTGATCTCATCAATCCCCCTCTTTTAGGAAGGACGTATTTAGTTTTCACAGGTGTTTTTCTAAGATTACACACCATCAGTCTGCAGACAGACAGCACAGCAGACTGTGACAAACTGTCAGTTGAGTTTGTAGTTCTTGCTGACATATGAATCACCAGTTCACTGTGCCATCTAATCAGTCCAGCAAAGACTGACTCCACTCCTGAATCCTGCAGGTCATTGTTACTGAGGTCCAAATGTCCAGTTTAGAGTGTGAATTCTTAGCTGCGCTCCTGAATCCTGAATGTCATTGCTACTGAGGTAGTATTTCAAGGATTTTTTTGGCATGTTCCTAATCAGAGATGTTTGTTTCTAACCAATTATGACTAGGACTTTTGAATTTTGGGATTTGTTGTTGATACTTCTGAAATCAACTATTCTTGTTTCAAACCATCTGAAAATTTTAATTTTCACTGTTAATTTTCCTAATATTACACCAAGTCCGTCTGGAGAAGAAGAACACAAGAGATGGTGCAGTATAGTCACTTGAGTTTGTAATTCTTGCTGATTCAAAATCACCAATTCACTGGTCCACATATATCAAGGATTTTTTTGGCACATTCCTCATCACAGACATTTATTCCTAACACTCTAAAAATTTTCATTTTGGATTTTGGGATTGCATACATTCCTAATCAGTTTCATTCATTTCATGTGATCTTGCCACTTTGCTATATTCTGCACACTCAAAGTAGACAGATCAGAGAAAAGGCTGTAGAATTGATGTCTTTAGGATAAAGCAGTGAAGAATTGTTTTAAATAATGTTGACAGCATTCCCAAGAATATGAACTGAATCTCTTTTTTTCCATTGGAATAGATAACACATAAAATATTAGTCTCTAAGTCAGTTGTTCTAATCACATGACACCAACAACACCATAAATGCACCAAGGGAATTGTGACGAGTAAATCACTTCCTCTCCTGTGCCAGTGTGGCGCCCATAGCCTTAGCCGTTGCTACTTCTTGTTGCCTCTCAGTCAGGGGCCTGGCACACCAGCTGCTCATTGAACTAGCTACATTTAAGCCCCTCACTAAATCAGTTAGTACTCCCTTCGATTTCCCCCTTTTGTTTGTTCACTGGTCTGTCTGTTTTTTTCTCTCTGTCTTTGACCCTGCATTACCCCTTTTGTTATAATTGCCTGGATTTTGCTGTTGTACTAAACTGTCAATTTTTCAAATAAACCACTTTTAGCTCTGCGTCGATCTCTGCGTTGTCCCTGACATAAAGATTAATTACTGGGGGAAAAAAATTGGTACCTAATAATATACATTTTTCTGAATCGACATGGCATGTTTTGAATCAAAATCTATTTATCTATCTACTGTAGATAAATCTATTATCTTTTTTTATTTTTTTTTACATTTTTAGAATCAAGCTTGATTTTTTTTGTAATAATTAGGGGCAAATATAACTTTTTTGGAATTAATATTAAATTTTGAAATCAAGATCATTATTATTACGGGTAAACATCTTTTTTTTGGACTTTGAATCATAAACCTTGGTTCAAGATTAATAGTACATTTCATTGGAATTGAGATTGCTATTGATATTTTGAATTTTTTAGGGGCAATGCATTGCATTTTGAGAATTGTTTCAATATCATTCAGCCTTCCAAGAATGTAATGTGCATCCCTTTATTTCATTAGATCATATAGGAGCACATCCCAAATATAAAACATTGGAATCTAAATTCATTGTCTTCTGACACCAAAACATTTAACCCCAAGGTTTTGGCGAATGAAAGTTTGCATATCCTAGTTTGGTAATGCTAGGGTCAGAGCTTGAGTAGTCTGGGGCACACATCTAAGAATACGATGTAAATTCCTTATGTTTTCCTTTGGAATAGATAAGAGAGCATCAAATATATAAAACAGAAGTCTCTGAAAAGGTGAACACTAAATGTCTGGTAAATAGCAGCATAGGAATGTTAATTTAATACTAAGCTAGGTGGCAGACTGTGATTGGCCAAAGTAATGAATGAATGAGCAAGGGAGCATTGGAGTCTTCCTGGCAATTAAAATTTCTGACCAACTGACACCAACAATGTCCAATCAAAGATGTGTCTGATCTGTCCAAAAGGAAGCCAAGGTCACAGGAGCATGAAAGTCGGAAACCCGATAAGTTGACATTAACTCAATTCTATAAACGCACTGAGACGAGCTCCAGCTACAGCTACTTCCTGTTCCCCACCACTTAGGCATCTGGCACACCAATATGTTGTCAAGCACCTCCCCCCAAGCCCCTACATCAAATTTTGAACACATACGAGGTGTAAGGTGTTCTAAGCTGGCAGAGGGAATGCTGAGTCATAGGAACATAAAAGTTGGATATGCTATAATGGGTTCCAGGGCATACTACATATCTGAGTTTGGTGATTCTAGGGTCAAAGCTGGAGTAGTGCAAGCTGTACTTCCGAGAATGTGATGATATAAATATTAGCCTCAGTGGTTCTGATCAACTGACACCAACAACACCACATTCGCATTCCATATTGGCAACCATGTGTATACCTCTATACCTCTGCTTGAGTACTCTTAGGGCCGTACCTCAATCTTTGCCTATGCCTGAGGCCTATGCGATTTTAGGCCTGTTTCTCCATGACCATTGACCCTAGGATCACCAAAATAAGATAAAAAGTATATTGTGACAGCCTGACTGACATAGGTGTTTCATGCAGCTGTTGATAATCTAGTTATAGACACAGTGAAGTATCTCTGCATAATATAAACTTAAATATTACAATCAGACAATGATTGAACAGATCTGGTAAAAAAAAACACTTAACCTCTGACTTTACTGAGATTTATCCTGATAACGGTAAAGTTCTAACAGTGACTAAGACTGGGTGAGTAAAGGATGACCTAGTATCTCTTCCACAGGTATGTTCTACTGGATGTCCTTCATTGAGGACAGTGAAACTGCAGTTTATTAAGTACGTCTTTATTGTATTTGCAGTCATTTGCGATTTCATCAGGTCCACCAAACATTTTAAAGGGCAACACAAGATGCCATTTAAACTGTGTTGTAATCTCATGGATAATGGGCTATTGGAAATGTTTTTCCTTCTCCTGTGTAGTTTCATTTTGGAAATTTTAATTTTAAAGTAAATTATATATTATTCTATATTTGTAAATTCTTACTTATAAATTATTTTCCGGACTGTGGAATGGCTATATTCTAATTCTTTTGAGATCTTTTCAAATCCTTATCTGGACTCATATGTACCTCCATATATTACCTTCGTCTCTCAGCATTGCTCTAATAAACATCAAATGTCCAGATCATTAAATATTTGAAAAACAAAGGTTTTATTTTGGGCATCTTAGTATTTTCACATGATTATTTGGCTCTGGCTTTTACTGCACTGGTAAACAAAACAGTGTCATAAGAAGCACCTTCAACAAATTAGTTAAAAGGCCAAAAAGAAATGAAGCAGTATATGTTAATGTTGAAATTAACGGTTTAATAAAGTTCAGCTCTTTACGACCACTGTCTGTTAACTGACTTGACTTAACTCCATGTGATTTGACTTGAGTCTTGCTTGACTAATAACAGGGACTTGATTTGCTTGAATCTTCCCACAGTAACTTAGGACTTTCTTGAGGCTTGAAGGTTAAAACTTTGTTAAAACACAGTACCTATTGTCCATTAGGATATTGTAGCCCAGTATGGGAATGATAACAAAGTGTACCTAATAGCCTGAAAACCAAATTGGGTGTTTCACATGGTGAACGCCATCTTATGGGAGCAGGCCAAACAACAGCTGATAAGCTTGTCAAGTTGTTGAAGTTCCTAACTGAACTGAGTAACTGTCAATACCCATGAAGAATTTAGTTTAGCACGGGTCAGTAAGCAAATCGTATGTGAACAGTAACATGTACCGTTCATGTATACATTGTTATAATGGTGTGTTTCTGTTTCTCTTTAAAACGACAGAGTTTAAACCACAAGAGTAAATACTGAAAGCACTTGGCAAATTCCTGAATGAAGACTGCAGCAAACTCATCTAACAGAACTTGGTTGGTTCCCCTGACCTTAGTCCCTGACAGGACTCTTTCATTTTGCAATGCTCAGAGACAATGTTATTTTATCTGGTTTGATGTATTTAAACCTTTCCAAAATTTTTATGTTGTTTTCAGTTTTCAATTGATATACAGTTCAAATTGTATATCAATAGAGTTTATAGAACTAACATTAGTGTTAACATATAATATGTAACACAACTGGTGTGTGTCAACATTAATTCTGATGGTATCAGTTGGCCTTGAGCTGATTTTATACTAAGAAAATCAGGACATATCAGACTTTGATAACGGTCTTTAACACAAACTAAGATAAACATTGTAAATGAGGGTTCCTTAAAAACTGTTAATATTTTACAAACACATAATTTGATATAGCCTAGCCAATTTCCCACCTTTTTCTAAATGTGGATGTGAAAAGTACACATTCCACCTCTTTAGTATACAAAAACCGTATACTCTTGCATCTTATGTGTTCTTGTCCTAACAGTGCTGGGCAGTGAAAAGAGAAAAGAAGCTCTCAAAAGTTGTCGAGAAGAAGCAACAGCCTCTGAATAGGTCACTCCATGACTGAGGGTTTGTAGGGCTACCCATGTTTCTTTGTTGGCTTGAGACAATCATTTTTCTTTGTGGGAAATACCTGGGCAGATTTGACCTCTGGATCACCTACGAGCAGTTCAGTGGAAGGGTTAAATGTGGCATGTATTTCTTGCTCCCACAGAATTTTTGGGTCCTGATATCCAGATTGATAAAGAGCTAGCTGATGCGCAAAGACCTTTAGAGGCATAGTCTGCTGGGTTTTCTGATGTATCTACATAATCCCACTGACTGGGATATGTATTTTCCCTAATCAGTTGAACACAATTAGCAACGAATACACAGAACCTTCAAGATTCATTGTTGATTTATGCCAAAACAACCTGAGAGTCTGTCCAGAAGAACTCCTCATCGATCTTCATTTCAAGCTCAGCATGCTACTCACTCTGGCAATGACCACAGCAGCTGAAAGCTCTAATCTTAGACTACTTGTGGGTGCAACCAATGGCTTTGCCATTACAAGACCTTTCAAAACTTCACCTTTGTCATTTTTATACCTGAGGTAGGAGCATGCACCATATCTTATATTACTGGTATCTGATAAGTGGTGCAATTCTGTCCCCACAATGCTTCCAAAGTTTTATAGGTATCTACAAACTGGATTCCAAAAAAGTTGGGACACTAAACAAATTGTGAATAAAACTGAAAGCAATGATGTGGAGGTGCCAACATCTAATATTTTATTCAGAATAGAACACAAATCACAGATCAACAGTTTAAACTGAGAGAATGTATCATTTTAAGGGAAAAATATGTTGTTTCAAAATTTCATGGCATCAACAAATCCCAAAAAAGTTGGGACAAGGCCATTTTTACCACTGTGTGGCACCCCCATCTCTTACAACACTCAACAGACGTCTGGGGACAGAGGAGACCAGTTTCTCAAGTTTAGAAATAGGAATGCTCTCCCATTCATGTCTAATACAGGCCTCTAACTGTTCAATCGTCTTGGGCCTTCTTTGTCGCACCTTCCTTTTTATGATGCGCCAAATGTTCTCTATAGGTGAAAGATCTGGACTGTAGGCTGGCCATTTCAGTACCCGGATCCTTCTCCTACGTAGCCATGATGTTGTGATTGCTGCAGAATGTGGTCTGGCATTATCTTGTTGAAGAATGCAGGGTCTTCCCTGAAAGAGATGACGTCTAGATGGGAGCATATGTTGTTCTAGAACCTGAACATAGTTCTCTGCATTAATGGTGCCTTTCCAGACATGCAAGCTGCCCATGCCACAAGCACTCATGCAACCCCATACCATCAGTGATGCAGGCTTCTGAACGGAGTGTTGATAACAACTTGGGTTATCCTTGTCCTCTCTGGTTCGGATGACATGGCGTCCCAGTGCTCCATAAAGAACTTCAAATCGTGACTCATCTGACCACAGAACAGTCTTCCATTTTGCCACACTCCATTTTAAAAGACCCCTGGCCCAGTGCAAACGTCTGAGCTTGTGGAGCTTGCTTAGAAATGGCTTCCTTTTTGCACTGTAGAGTTTCCGCTGGCAACGGCGGATGGCACGGTGGATTGTGTTCACTGACAATGCTTTCTGGAAGTATTCCTGAGCGCATTCTGTTATTTCTACTACACTACACCAAAACAACCACCCACACACACACACATCTACACACACTCTCTCTCTCACACACCTACTCCTGTCTTGTCTTGCCCCGTTTATCTACCTTTTCTCTGGTTTTCCGTTTCTGTCTTTCTCTTGTCATTTCCATGTGCTTCTGTTTGTTTTGGTTATTGCTCATCCTGTCTCCACCCTCTTGTCAGGCCCCTCACCTGTCCTTAGTTTGTAGCTCCACCCCCTCCCAGGTGTTCCTCCTTAGTCCTTGTTGTTTTATGTTCCCTTTGTTGTTGTTTGGTGTTTTGTCTGCATGTCAGTAGTTTTTAGTAACCCTGTTTCTTGGTAATGTTTTTGTTTCTTATTTGTTCTAGTGTCTTTGGTTTGTCCTTATTAGTTTTCCATTTAAGATTTGCACTTGTATCCTGTCTCCTCGTCGTGTCCCATGTTACCACACTTCCTTCTGGGTGCTGCTGTACCCGTGGATAATGAGTGTATGTATATGTCGTCGCCTCTCACCACATTATAGCACATTATGTTTACAAGCTTCAAATCATAAAAACACATTTTAAAAAATGCCTTGCGTCACATCACTGTTCTTATCACATATACAGTCGTGAAGAAGTAAGTACACTCTCTGAAACACTATGAAAGACTCTACTTAATTATTAAAGCCTAAAAGGAGAGTGGAGAACTGTCAATGTCTTGAATCTTGAGTAGATAAGAGATGACGGATGACAGAAAGTAAGATTGGGACTATGCAGCTGTATGACCATCAGAAAACCACTTGTTAGCGAGGCTCATTGAAAAAAAGGCTTCAGTTTGCTACAGAGCATAAAGACTCGACTCTGGAGTGGTGTAAAAAGGTCATGCTGTGTGATGAGTCCAGATTCCACTGTCTAGAGGATCATTCACAAGTTACTGCCAACCTGGGATAAAATACTACAGGTGTATCATGTGACATTTTATTGGTAGTGTTATGACCTTGAAGACCTCTTATAAAGAGAGCATGATCACATGACCGAACGGTTCAAAATGTTCACCAACACTGACCACAAAACACTGATATAATAACCCCAGTACACAACAGCACACATCAAAGACCTGAAAAACTGGCAACTTCGGCTTTCCTCTACAGGGTGTCCAGTCCTTCATTCAAACAGATCATCAGGGACATGTAAGAGTGTATCACAATGGTTATATACATCTTCCTGGAGACCCAAGATCTCTGTACATAGCTGTATATTTAATGGTTGTAACAGCTGCCTCTAGCAGAGGGAGTTATCTTTAAAATGATGATTTGCACAGTAATATCTGACTTGGCAGTTATATGTAAATTGATTATGAAGTGGTGTTACCTCAGGGGAGGTCTTGAACACCCACATCTTGGGAAGACTCACCATAGATTAGGAAGACTTACAAAAAAGCTGTTAACTGGACCGTACTAGTCCACAGTACCACTTGTTTCAGGCTGATGGTTGATGGTCCATGAAGCCATGGACCCCAGTTACCAAGGCACTGTGCATGCTGGTGGTGGGTCCATACTGGTGTGCGGTGTGTTCTCGTGGCATGGTTTGGGTCCAGCGGTCCACTTAAACATATCATTACCTGATGCCACTACGTTTCCCTGCTTCCATTTATAGCCCCTCATGGGCTCCATTTACTCCCTCAGTGACAGGATATTCCAGTAGGGTAATGGACCATACCATCCAGCCCAAGCTGTCCAGAAGTGGTTTGAGAAGAATTCTGGAGAGGTCGGATGAATGATGTCGCCTGCATGTTCACCCAACATTAATCCAATCGAGGCATTCCACTGTCATCATGCCCGCAGTAATTCATGTCGCCTTGCCATGATGGCCAGTGTTCAACTTCACTCACTAGATAATACCTCACAACTTATACAGGTGTGAGTGTTCACAAGCTCCTGGGGTAACACCACTTCGTAATCAGCCTACATACTGCTATCCCATAACTTTAGTATATAAGTAAATCATGGTGCAAGTTGGTAAAACTAAAAATAGTTATTTGAGAAAAGTGGCAATTAGGCTATTAACTATGAGATTTCAGGTGAGCCAATTCACAAAATATTAGGTTACCGAGCTAGTTTATGTAATGAATAATAGCTAATACAATAGGTAATAATTGATAAATGATAACTGTGAATTTTTCATTGTCTTTAAGTTTGGAAATAAAGCTTGGTTTAACCTGAGTTGGCAATAATTCTGCAATAATGAGAGAAAAATCAAGATCCACTTTAATAAGCTGGAGTCAGTTTAATCCAATAGTTCTTTAAATGTCTCCTCCTCCTTTCCTCCTCCTCTCTTTCCCCACCCCCTCTCTATGAACATTAACCAGCAGAAAACCAGGAAGAATTCCTGCTCAGTTCAGAGAAACGAAACTAATCTCCAAGTGCTGCTCTCTCTCCGTCTAGACGTTCAGGAAAATGGCAGAGGCCAGTATTTCAGTAGCTCATGACCAGTTCAGCTGTCCAGTCTGTCTGTATCTGCTAAAGGATCCAGTGACCATCAACTGTGGACACAACTTCTGTATGGAGTGTATTAACGGCTGCTGGGATCAGGAAGTTCAGAGGGGGGTCTACAGCTGCCCCCAGTGCAGAAAGACGTTCACTCCAAGACCTGCTCTATGCAGAAACAACATGCTGGCTGAAGTGGTGGAGAAACTGAAGGAGACAGAACTCCAAGCTTCTCCTTCTGCTCCCTGCTACCCTGGACCTGGAGATGTGGAGTGTGATTTCTGCACTGGGAGAAAACTCAAAGCCATCAACTCCTGTCTGACGTGTCTGGCCTCCTTCTGTGAAACTCATCTTAAACCTCACTATGAAGTTCCTGGATTGAAGAAGCACAAGCTGGTGGAAGCCTCCTCACAGCTACAGGAGAAGATCTGCTCCCAGCACCACAAACCGATCGAGATCTACTGTCGTACTGACCGAAGCTGTGTCTGCTATTTGTGTACGATGGCAGAACATAAAGGTCATGATACAGTTTCAGCTGCAGCAGAGAGAACCGAGAAACAGGTGAGAACTAGAACTCTTTAGGAACCGGTTGAGGCTAATTGGATGTGTAGTCTAGAATGAGCTGCATTAATCAGGTAAACTATTTAAACTGTTCTTCATATTGTTGAAATCGAGCAGTGAGTTTTTAAAGAGTGTGTTTAAACTGCTGGGTTTGAGGTCGTATTTAATAACTGGGTCAGACCAGTCAGTGATCGTGTGACCAGCCAACACCCATCAGCCTTACAGTGTTCAGATGACCGCATGTAGGCTGTATAGAACGAGAACGTGTTCCAGCTCTTTAGCTCTTTATGTCGTAGTTCACAAACACTCATGAAACACCACTAAATGTATCTGTTTATAGAATCAGCTGAAGGAGGTACAGAGGAACCTCCAGCAGAGGATCCAGGAGAACCAGAAGAAGCAGCAGGAGCTGAAACAGGATGTGGAGACTCTTAAGGTAAGCTCAGGGCTCAGTTCAGTAAGAACTGGAATGATGGTTCAGGTGGAAAGGAGATGTTTGGTGAGACATCAGATCTACAGTTTTCCACTCAAGGCCTGTTAGGAGTGCAGAGTTCAGCTAATGCATTAATAAGTAATAAGTAATGGAAGCTACAGTGTACCCTACCAGTTAGCATCCAACAAACTGCAGAGCTAAACCATCACAGACCCGCCCAAAACTGGCTATGAGATTATGTGTGTTTTGTATATTTATATATTCTGTTTTCACATTACATTTTTGAGGTTTAACTCGGTGTGGTGTAGCATTACTAATCCTAAGCATTATAAGCATTATATAATAAGCAGAACTTATATGATAATTATCAATATAAATCACTTTTACATTTAGAAACTGACTCAACGATACAAATTCTTTGGTTATTTCTCTCAATTAATCATTAAAAATATATTTAAGGCAGGCTATTATGCTAATGTTCAGTGGTTTTTTTTTTTTTTTTGGTCTACTAGAATATGAAGATTTACATGCTTCAGTTTTCCCGTAACATAATTTTTTCCTCCCACTGTACACCTGAATTCAACCTCTGTCTTAAACATTCCATTAGGGCCCCTGTGTCTTTAAGCTCAGCCTTCCAAAGAGCCCAGTTGACTTGGTTAGCTTGCCCACTCTTTTGGGGTTGTCAGCGTGGTGAAAAAATTGCATTAACAGAAAAAAGTGTCATATAGACAGGAATTCTTTAAGTACGTCTATAAAGCACTTTGCTTTCCGATATCTCTCCAATTAAAGGCCAAAACATATTACCAGAACCACTTCAATAACCTTGCAGTGCTGGAGCCTATTCCACACTGGGTGGAGGACAGGAAATGCCCTGGACAAGCCACCAGTCCATCACAGGGCAGAGATACCCATTCACTTACATTCGATTTCGAATCATGCCTGACTGCAGACGGCAACTGGAGCACCTAGATTAAACTCAAGCAGATTCTGGCAGAAAGGATCCTGGTTGCCTGAGCGGGGAATTAAACCCAGGCCCCTAAGGCTCAGAGGGAGCAGCCCCAGCCCCAGAAAACTAATAGTAATGAATTAATTAGTGGGCGTGGCCACTCAAATTGTGGGAGGACTATCTAAGTTTTTAGTGTACTCAACTGAGAATCCCACCAGCAGAAACACAGTCAAGTCTAATTCCTGATCAGCGGCCAACCCTAATACATTCCTCATATCTAAACGGGTGACCGGTGTGTTAGTTAGTCAGGGCTGACTGCTTTAGGTGGGTTACTCTGTTCAGAATCGTCCTCACTTCTGCAGCTGAAACTGTAGGAGCTGGCTCCTGTGCTTCCTCGCTCACCAGAACCCTCCCTGGTGGTTGTGTGTGGAGGACTTTGTAGCAAGCAAAGAAGGCAACCAGCTCATCTATCAGAGCAGCATGGCAGTGGATTTCTCCTCTGTGCTTGTTCTGATAATCAGTGAGCTGTTTCTCTTCCTGTCACATGCGTTGTATTGTCTCCTGGCCTCTTTAATGTATAGGTCTTCTTAGAGGTCATACCTGGCTTTTTGTAGACATCAGGGTTACCTCATATAGTTACTGAATAACTCCTAGTAGTTACTCTGGGATACATCTTCAGATTAATGACTGCACAATGCGGCTCCAGTTGTTAAGGGGTTAAAGGTTCTCCATCCTGTGTGTGCTTGTCCTAACAGCGCTGTGCTCAGTCAGCAGTGGAGGACAGTGAGAGGATCTTTACTGAACTGATCCGCTCCATTGAGAAAAAGCGCTCTGAGGTAACAGAGCTGATCAGAGCTCAGGAGAAGGCTGAACTGAGTGGAGCTGAAGAACTCCTGGAGAAACTGGAGCAGGAGATGGCTGATCTAAAGAGGAGACGCACTGAGCTGGAGCAGCTTTCACACACAGAGGATCACATCCATTTCCTCCAGGTACCAATCACTGATCTACAGAGGAACCTGTTCCTCATCAAGCTTCTAAAACTCCTCCCACCAGAAGCTGATGAAGACCACCGTAAATACTCCTGTCTGGAATCACAAGTTTGTCTTTAGTGTGATTTGAGCTGCTTCATTTCTCCTGTACACCTTTATCTTCCTCCATTGTGTTTGTTCTCTCTGTAGAGTTTCCAGTCTCTCTGTGTCTCTTCTGGATCTGAGGACTCACCCAGCATCACTGTCCACCAACCTCTCTCCTTTGATGGAGTGAGAAGATCTGTCTCTGAGCTGAAAGAGCGACTAGAGGAGTTCTGCAGAGAGGAGTTCAGTAAGATCCCTCCACATGGTAAGATCACAGTCCACATTAAGCAGCTTAAAATACTCAGTATAGAAATGTGAAAGCTCTATTCTATTCTATTCTATTCTATTCTATTCTATTTTATTCTATTGACTGTGTTGGTCTGTGTGTTTGTGTCTCCACAGCTGCAGCAGTTCAGACTTTATCCTCAGAACCAAAAACCAGAGAAGATTTTCTACAGTGTATGTACCACACACACTCGACACACACACATACTACACACTACACACACACACACACACACCTACACACACACACACACACACACACACACATACACACACACAAGCCCACACACTATGATTGGGAACGACAGCAACTCAGTCACAAGGTGGTAGGACATGTAAAATGACAAAGCGGATGCTGAGGCACACAGGTCACCAACTTTCTGCAGAGTCAGTCACTACAGACCTCCAGACTTCATGTGTCCTTCAGATCAGCTCAGGAACAGTGTAGAGCTTCATGGAATGGGTTTCCATGGCGGAGCAGCTGCATCCCAGCCTTACGTCACCAAGTGCAGTGCAGAGCGTGGAATGTAGTGGTGTAACTCTAGCTGGACACAGCAGTGGAGAAGGTTTCTCTGGAGTGACCAATCATGTTTCTCCATCTGGCAATCCGATGGACGAGTCTAGGTTTGGTGGTTGCCAGGAGAACGGTACTTGTCTGACTGCACTGTGCCAAGTGTAAAGTTTGGTGGAGCAGACAAAGAGACTCTGGACAATTTCATGCTCCCAACTTTGTGGGGACAGTTTGGGGACGGCCCCTTCCTGTTCCGACATAGCTGCACACCAGTGCATACAGCAAGGTCCATAAAGACATGGGTGAGCGAGTCTGGTGTGGAGGAACTGGACTAGCCTGCACAGAGTCCTGACCTCCACCCGATAGAACACCTTTGGGATGGATTAGAGTGGAGGCTGAGAGCCAGGCCTTCTCGTCCAACATCAGTGTCTGACCTCACACATGTGCTTCTGAAAGAATGGTCAGGAATTCCCATATACACATTCCTAACCCTTGTGGAAAGCCTTCCCATAAGAGCTGAAGCTGTTATAACTGTAAAGGGTGGGCCGACATCAAATGAAACCCTATGGATTAAGAATGGGCGGTCACTCAAGTTCATTTACATGTGAAAAATGTAAAAAATCTTAAATGTTTTCTTTATTTGTGTTTAGATTTCTGTCAGCTGACTCTGGATCCCAACACAGAAAACTGTCTCCTCGTTCTGTCCAACAAGAACCAAGTGGTGACGTGGAGTGACATCGTCCAGCTTTCCTCTGATCATCCAGAGAGATTTGACTACTGGGCTCAGGTGTTGAGTAAGGAGAGTGTGAGTGGACGCTGTTACTGGGAGGTTGAGTGGAGCAGTGCGAGATGGCCAGTGTTCATATCAGTGTCATATAAAGGGATCAGCAGGAAGGGACGTGGTAACGAATGTATATTTGGATACAACAGTCAGTCCTGGAGTCTGCGATGTTCCCCTTCTCTCTTATTCCGACACAACAAGATTCCGACTGAGATCTCAGGACCACCATCCTCCAGAATAGGAGTGTATGTGGATCACAGTGCAGGAACTCTGTCCTTCTACAGCATCTCTCACACAATGACCCTCCTACACACAGTCCACACCACATTCACTCAGCCACTCTATGCTGGGTTCAGGGTTGGTGTTTATTCATCTGTGAGATTATGTGACATATAATTATTAATATATTGATTATAATTAATGGTTAATATGATGACTACCTTATAGATACATTCAGAACATTACTCACAATATTTAGACAATAAAGTAGGTTATTAAT
Source organism: Prochilodus magdalenae (assembly GCA_024036415.1). NCBI lineage: Eukaryota > Metazoa > Chordata > Actinopteri > Characiformes > Prochilodontidae > Prochilodus > Prochilodus magdalenae. Next base: position 14,294 of record JAMWET010007576.1, on the reverse strand, counting down.
AATAGATTAATAGAATCTGTAGTAAAATCATAAATAAATAAAGTTCTGTACAGTTTCTGACCAAGGTGTAAAATTCATATACACTACCAGTCATGGATATGAGTGTGTTCTATGTATATGTTCTGTCATATCATCTTAAATACAGTTTTTATGTTTTTAGTGTCAATGAAATGTATTTCTGGATTAATAAAAAATAGTGAATTTAAATTATTAAATGTACACTCATCATCAAAGGAACAGCTCCACCCAGAAGGAGGTGTGGGAGTGCGGTGGTGTTGGGAAGGAAGTTAAAGGTGACCAGGATCAATAACTGATGATACATTTAGACTGATATGATCAATATTTATTGAGCTACACATACAGAAGTCTGTCTCTCAGTATGGCGTCGGGCCGCCGTGTTTGCTAACCCAACATGCCAGACGTCTCGGTATGGAGCTGTAGAGGTTCCTGATGGTGTCCTGTGATAATCCATCCCATGCAGCTTGAACATCTTCACACAGTTCCTGCAGATGGTGCAGTAGGGGTGGAGGTGGAGGGACACCAGGTCACAAACCGTTCATCTTGGTGCTGATGTTGGTCCACAAAAGCGGGCTTCGTCACTGAATGTCCATGACAGTTTCGGACGACACAACTGCAGTCTTGGGTGACACTGAAGTGGTGTTAAGGACAGTCGTCATAACAGTCTCTGTGCTGTTCACTGTATTCGAGCTGTGAAAACATTGTACTGGTAAATGATGGTTTTAAAGGCAGCACAACAGCCTACTTGCAAAAATAGGGCAAACACCCTACATAGCCAAACTATAGTGAGATAATTCACTTTCGCTCACCTCCTTGTCCCCCCACCACCACTATCAAACTAAGGTTCTACATACACTCCATACCTGTGTGTTATTCTGTATATTGTTATTGTTAATATTTCTATACTACTACTACTACCACTACTTCATTAATATTATTATTATTATTATTATTATTATTATTATTATTATTATTATTATTATTATTATTATTATTATTAACTAAGGTGAGATAATTAACTTCTCACCTACTTTTCCCATCATCAACCCCTCAAACTGAGGGTCTATTTAGACTTCATAACTGTGTGTTATTGTGTATCTTGTTGTTATTATTAATATACTATTATTAATATTATTATCAATAATAGTCCATGATTTTCTGTGCTGTTATTCTGTTGCTAGATTTCCGATCAAGTTAGTCTGAGTCTTCACTGCAGACCTGTTCACCATGGGAGACCCTACCAGGAGCATACTGCTCCAGACGACATAGCTGTACACCACACAAGCCCCTCCGCCACGCCAAAGCCCCGATCCAGGAAAGGGTTATTATTATTATTATTATTATTATTATTATTATTATTATTATTATCATTATTAATGAAGGTGAGATAGTTAACTGCCTATCTCACCTTCTAGCTGAAATGGGCAAACAGCCTACACATCCAACAGCCTACCTACAAAAAGAGGGCAGATGGGCAAACACCACACATGTCCAACAGCCTACCTGCAAAAATAGTTAACATGGGCAAAAAGCCTACACATCCAACAGCCTACCTAATAAAAGAGGGCACATGGGCAAACACCCTACACGTCCAACAGCTTACCTACAAACAGAGGGCAAACGGGCAAACACTGTACGCGTCCAACAGCCTACCTGCAAACAGTGGGCAAAAACCATACACAGCCAACAGCCTACCTGCAAAAGGAGTTCAAACACCCTACACGTCCAACAGCTTACCTACAAAAAGAGAGCAAACGGGCAAACACTGCACACATCCAACAGCCTACCTACTAAAAGAAGGCAGATGGGCAAACACCCTACACATCCAACAGCCTACCTAAAAAATAAGGTCAAACACACTACACCTCCAACACCCTACCTGCAAAAAGGGGGCAAACAACACACACCGGCAACTGCCTACGCACAAATAGAGGGCAAACAGGCAAACACACTACATGTCCAACAGCCTACCTGCAAAATGAGGGCAAACGGGCAAACACTGTACGCGTCCAACAGCCAACCTGCAAACAGTGGGCAAAAACCATACACAGCCAACAGCCTACCTGCAAAATAAGGTCAAACACCCTACACGTGCAACAGCCTACCTACAAAAAGAGGGAAAACGGGCAAACACCCTACACGTCGAACAGCCTACTTACAAAAAGAGGGCAAGCGGACAAACACCTCATATGTTCAATAGCCTACCTGTAAAAAGAGGTCAAACACCCTACACGTCCAACAGCCTACCTACAAAAAGAGGGCAAATGGTCTACACATCCAATAGCCTACCTACAAAACAAGGGCATACGGGCAAACACCATACATGTCCAACAGTCTACCTGGAACAAGAGGGCAAACAACACACACAGGCAACTGCCTACCCACAAAAAGAGGGCAAACAGGCAAACACACTACACGTGCAACAGCCTACCTTCAAAAAAAGGGCACACGGGCAAACACTCTGTCCAACTGCCTACCGGTAAAAAGAGGGAAAACGGGCAAACACCTCACATATCCAACAGCCTACCTACTAAAAGAGGGCAGATGGGCAAACACTCTACACATCCAACAGCCTACCTGCAAAATAAGGTCAAACACCCTACACATCCAACAGTCTACCTGCTAAAAGGGGGCAAACAACACACACAGGCAACTGCCTACCCACAAAAAAAAGGGGAAAAAGGCAAACACACTACATGTCCAACAGCCTACCTGCAAAATGAGGGCAAACGGGCAAACACTGTACGCGTCCAACAGCCAACCTGCAAACAGTGGGCAAAAACCATACACAGCCAACAGCCTACCTGCAAAATTAGTTAAAATGGGCAAAAAGCCTACACATCCAACAGCCTACCTAATAAAAGAGGGCATATGGGCAAACACCCTACACGTCCAACAGCCTACCTGCAAAATAAGGTCAAACACCCTACACATGCAACAGCCTACCTTAAAAAAGAGGGCACACGGGCAAACACCATATGCGTCCAACAGCCAACCTGCAAAAAGAGGACAAACAAAGAAACACCTACACGTCCAAAAGGCTACCTACAAAAATAGTTGAAATGGGCAAATAGCCTACACATCCAACAGCCTACCTACAAAACGAGGGCATACGGGCAAACACCATACACGTTCAAAAGCCTACCTGCAAAAAGTGGGCAAACGGGCAAAAACTGAACGCGTCCAACAGCCTACCTGCAAAAAGAGGTGAAACACCTTACACGTCCAACAGCCTAACTGCAAAAAGAGGGCAAAAGTCCTACATGCTCGACAGCCTACCTGTAAAAAGAGGGCAAACGAAGAAACACCCACACGTCCAAAAGGCTACCTACAAAAAGAGGGCAAACGGGCAAACACCCTAAACGTCCAACAGCCTACCTGCAAACAGTGGACAAAAACCCTACACATCCAACAGTCTACCTGCAAAAAGTGGGCAAACACCACACACAGGCAACTGCCTACCCACAAAAAGAGGGCAAACAGTGGGCAAAAACCATACACAGCCAACAGCCTACCTACAAAAATAGTTAACATGGGCAAAAAGCCTACACATCCAACAGTCTACCTTATAAAAGAGGGCATATGGGCAAACACTCTGTGTCCAACTGCCTACTTACAAAAAGAGGGAAAACGGGCAAACACCCTACACGTCGAACAGCCTACTTACAAAATGAGGGCAAACAGGCAAACACTGTACGCGTCCAACAGCCTACCTACAAAAAGTGGGCAAAAACCATACACAGCCAACAGCCTACCTGCAAAAAGTGGGCAAAAACCATACACAGCCAACAGCCTACCTGCAAAAATAGTTAACATGGGCAAAAAGCCTACACATCCAACAGCCTACCTACTAAAAGAGGGCATATGGGCAAACACCCTACACGTCCAACAGCCTACCTGCAAAATAAGGTCAAACACCCTACACATGCAACAGCCTACCTTTAAAAAGAGGGCACACGGGCAAACACTCTGTGTCCAACTGCCTACCTAAAAAAAGAGGGCAAGCGGACAAACACCTCACACGTCCAATAGCCTACCTGCAAAAAGGGGGCAAACACCCTACACGTCCAACAGCCTACCTGCAAAAAGAGGGCCAACGAAGAAACACCTACATGTCCAAAAGGCTACCTACAAAAAGAGGGTGAACAGCCAAACACCCTACACATTCAATACCCTACCTACTGAAAGAGGGAACATGGGCAAACACCCTAAACGTCCAACAGCCTACCTGCAAACAGTGGGCAAAAACCCTACACGTCGAACAGCCTACCTGCAAAAAGAAGGAAAACGTCCTACATGCTCGAACAGCCTACCTGCAAAAAGAAGGAAAACGTCCTACATGCTCGACAGCCTACCTGCAAAAAGAGGGCAAACAGAGAAACATCTACATGTCCAAAAGGCTACCTACAAAAAGAGGGCAAACACTGTACGTGTCCAACAGCCTACCTGCAAAACAAAGTCAAACACCCTACACATCCAACAGTCTACCTGCAAAAAGGGGGCAAACAACACACACAGGCAACTGCCTACCCACAAAAAGAGGGCACACGGGCAAACACCGTTCACACGTCGAACAGCCTTCTTACAAAAAGAGGGCAAGCAGACAAACACCTCACATGTCCAACAGCCTACCTGCAAAAAGAGGGCAAACGAAGAAACACCTACACATCCAAAAGGCTACCTACAAAAAGAAGGCAAACGGGCAAACACAGTACGTGTCCAACAGCCTACCTGCAAACGGTGGGCAAAAACCATACACAGCCAACAGCCTACCTGCAAAATTAGTTAAAATGGGCAAAAAGCCTACACATCCAACAGCCTACCTAATAAAAGAGGGCATATGGGCAAACACCCTACACGCCAACAGCCTACCTTCAAAAAGAGGGCAAGCAGACAAACACCTCACATGTCCAATAGCCTACCTGCAAAAAGGGGGCAAAGACACTACACGTCCAACAGCCTACCTGCAAAAGAGGGCAAACGAAGAAACATCTACATTTCCAAAAGGCTACCTACAAAAAGAGGGCAAACGGGCAAACACAGTACGCATCTAACAGCCTACCCACAAAAAGAGGGCAAACGGGCAAACACCCTACACATTCAATACCCTACCTACTGAAAGAGGGCACATGGGCAAACACCCTACACGTCGAACAGCCTACCTGCAAAAAGAGGGCAAACGAAGAAACATCTACATGTCCAAAAGGCTACCTACAAAAAGAGGGCAAACACTGTACGTGTCCAACAGCCTACCTGCAAAATAAGGTCAAACACACTACACATCCAACAGCCTACCTGCAAAATAAGGTCAAACACACTACACATCCAACAGTCTACCTGCAAAAAGTGGGCAAACAACACACACAGGCAACTGCCTACCCACAAAAAGAGGGCAAAAAGGCAAACACACTACACGTCCAACAGCCTACCTGCAAAATGAGGGCAAAAACCATACACGTGCAACAGCCTACCTTCAAAAAAGAGGGCACACGGGCAAACACTCTGTGTCCAACTGCCTACTTACAAAAAGAGGGAAAACGGGCAAACACCGTTCACACGTCGAACAGCCTTCTTACAAACAGAGGGCAAGTGGACAAACACCTCACATGTCCAACAGCCTACCTGCAAAAAGGGGGCAAACGGCCTACACATCCAACAGCCTACCTGCAAAAAGAGGGCAAACGTCCTACATGCTCGACAGCCTACCTGCAAAAAGAGGGCAAATGAAGAAACACCTACACGTCCAAAAGGCTACCTACAAAAAGAGGGCAAATGGGCAAACACCCTACACATCCAATAGCCTACCTACTAAAAGAAGGCACATGGGCAAACACCCTACATGTCCAACAGCTTACCTACAAACAGAGGGCAAACACCCTACGCATCCAATAGCCTACCTACTAAAAGAGAGCACATGGGCAAACACACTACACGTCCAACAGCCTACCTGCAAAATGAAGGCAAACAGGCAAACACTGTACGCGTCCAACAGCCAACCTGCAAACAGTGGGCAAAAACCATACACAGCCAACAGCCTACCTACTAAAAGAGGGCATATGGGCAAACACTCTACACGTCCAACCGCCTACCTGCAAAATAAGGTCAAACACCCTACACGTCCAACCGCCTACCTGCAAAATAAGATCAAACACTCTACACGTCGAACAGCCTACCTGCAAAAAGCGGGCACACTGGCAAACACCTCACATGTCCAACAGCCTACCTGCAAACAGTGGGCAAAAACCATACCCAGCCAACAGTCTACCTGCAAAAAGAGGGCAAACGAAGACACATCTACACGTCCAAAAGGCTACCTACAAAAAGGGGGCAAACGGGCAAACATCATACGCATCCAACAGCCTTCCTGCAACAAGAGGGTAAACACCACACACAGGCAACTGCCTACCCACAAACAGAGGGCAAACAGGCAAAACACTACACGTGCAACAGCCTACCTTCAAAAAGAGGGCACACGGTCAAACACTCTGTGTCCAACTGCCTACCTGCAAAAAGAGGGCAAATAGGCAAACACGTCATGCTAACAGCTTTTTCCCCAGAGCTGTAGCGCTCCTCAACCACAGTGGACACCTTCCACTGTAAACCTCAAAACATACAACTGAACTCTACCAAACCGGACTGAACAGCTACTTGCACTCTGCCTATTTGCACTCTGCCCATTTGCACTCTGCCTATTTGCACACCTGTACAGATGTTCTCATTCTGTAAATATTCAGGTCATCTGTAACTTTCTATTTTTCAACTAAATCTGTTTCACATCTCTCAGCTTCTTCAACTTTTTATTACCTTTAGTACTTTTTACTTTTTTAATGTATCCCCTACTCTATTTATTGTTTAGTGTAATTTTCCTTTAGTTTAATACTGTAAATAATCTGTGTTCTGTGTTTTTGTTACTTGTTTTTGTTACTTGACATACGTGTTGCTCTTACCAAGACAAATTCCTTGTATGTGTAACATACTTGGTGAAATAAAGAGATTCTGATTCTGATTCTGATTCTGAAAAAGCTTACACAGCCTACCTAATAAAAGAGGGCATATGGGCAAACACCCTACACGTGCAACAACCTACCTTCAAAAAGAGGGCACACGGGCAAACACTCTGTGTCCAACTGCCTACCTACAAAAAGAGGGCAAATAGGCAACACACAGTACGCATCCAACAGCCTACCTACTAAAAGAAGGCAAACGGGCAAACACCCTACACATCCAACAGCTTACCTACAAACAGAGGGCAAACAGGCAAACAACCCACACATCCAACAGTCTACCTACAAAAAGAGGGCATACGGGCAAACACCCTACACGTGCAACAGTCTACCTGCAAAAAGAGGAGAAATGTGCAAAAAGCCTACACATCCACTGGCCTACCTACTAAAAGAGGGCATATGGGCAAACACTACACGTCCAACAACCTGCCTACAAAACGAGGACAAATGGGCAAACATCCTACATGCTCAACAGCTTACCTGCAAAACGAGGGCAAACGAAGAAACACCTACACGTCCAAAAGGCTACCAACCAAAACTACGGCAAACGGGCAAACACAGTACGTGTCCAACAGCAAAAAGAGAGCAAACGGGCAAACACCATACGCATCCAACGGCCTACCTGCAAAAAGAGGGCAAACGGGCAAACACCATACGCATCCAACGGCCCCCTCAAACTGAGGGTCTACTAACATTTGATAACTGTGTGTTAGTGTATTATTATTATTATTATTATTATTGTTATTATTATTATTATTATTATTATTATTATTATTATTATTATTATTATTATTATTAATATTTAAGGTGAGATAATTAACTGTCTATCTCACTTTCCTCTCCCACCACCACCACCCCTCAAACTGAGGGTCTACTAACATTTGATAACTGTGTGTTCGTGTTTATATAATGTTGGTATTATTATTATTATTATTATTATTATTATTATTATTATTATTAATGAAGGTGAGATGTATTAGTATCTATTATTATCCACAATACCACTTATTTCACTGAGGGGAGCTCAATTCCCTTGTCTCCACCACTCACCTTATTGAGGGTCCACCACCACCCCCCTCAAACTGAGGGTGTACTGATCCTTCATAACTGTGTGTTAGTGTGTATATAACGTTATTGTGTTATATTATTATTATTATTATTATTATTATATTATTATTATTATTATTATTATTATTAATGAAGGTGACATAATTAACTATCTATCTCACCTCCCTCTCCCACCACCACCCGACCTCAAACTGAGGGTCTACTAACATTTGATAACTGTGTGTTAGTATGTATATAATGCTATTAATATTATTATTATTATTATTATTATTATTATTATTATTATTATTATTATTATTATTATTAATGAAGGTGAGATAATTAACTATCTATCTCACCTTCCTCTCCCACCACCACCCCCCTCAAACTGAGAGTGTACTAACATTTGATAACTGTGTGTTAGTGCGTATATCGTTATTATTAATATAATATTATTATTATTATTTTTATTATTATTATTATTATAACCAAGGTGAGATAATTAATTCTCATCTATCCTCTCCCACCACCACCCCGATCCAAACTGAGGGTGTACTTAACATTTGATAACTGTGTGTTATTATTATTATTATATTATTATTATTATTATTATTATTATTATTATTATTATTTAGGTGAGTTAGTTATTATGTTCCTCTCACCTTCTTATCCCACCACCACCCCCTCAAACTGAGGGTCTACTTACAACTTTGATAACTAGCATTAGTGCCTGTATTATTGTTATATTTTATATATTATTATTATTATATTATTATATTATTATTAATATTATTATATTATTAATGAAGTTGAGCTAATTAACTACCTATCTCACCTTCCTCTCCCACCACCACCCCCCTCAAACTGAGGGTCTACACACATTTGATAACTGTGTGTTAGTGTGTATATCGTTATTATTAATATTATTATTATTATTATTATTATTGTGATTATTCTTATTACTATTCCATTATTATTATTTCATTATTATTATTCTGGGTATTCACTGAGACCAATTAACCATGTCTATCTCACCTTCCTCTCCCACCATCACCCCCATCAAACTAAAGGTCTACTAACATTTGATAACTGTGTGTTAGTGTGTATATAATGTTATTATTATTATTATTATTATTATTATTATTATTATTATTATTATTATTATTATTATTATTATTATTATTATTATTAATTAAGGTGAGATAATTAAATTCCTATTTTACCTCCTTTTCCCACCACCACCACCCCCTTCAAACTGAGGGTCTACTAATATTTCATAACTGTGTGTAAGGGTGTATATCATTACTATTATTATTATTATTATTATTGTTATTATTATTACATCTAATTAATCTTCTTATCTAATTAACTATCTCACCTGTCCTTCTCAAACTGAGGGTCACTATCAGTCATAACTGTGTTAGGGTTATCGTTACTAACATTTATTATCCACTGTGTGTTAGTGTGTATATATTATTATTATTATTATTTATTATTATCTTATTACACATTATCCTATTGTTATTATTACTGGGTTATTATGGTCACCCACACACTGGGTTACATGGGCCCTGGCCTCCAGGGGCTCGCAGGGGAACCATGTCCCCAGTTTCTGCCTCCTGGGACATGTCCCAGTAACCCTGTCACGGGCAGGGTACACAATATACTGTGTACCTTTTGATACTGGGGGGATTTCAGATCGAGTTAGTCTATAATTATTATTCACTCCAGACCTGTTATTATGGGATTACCCTACCAGGAGCATACTGCTCCAGACGAAATAGCTCTGAAGATCCCTAGACCACACAAGCTCCTGAGGGTCAACGATAACTGTGTGATCCCAGTCTCCATATGTATTATAAGTATCATCATTATTATTATTATTATTATTATTATTATTATTATTATTATATTTATTAATGAAGGTGAGATAGTTTAACTTCCGATCTCACCTTCCTCTCCCACCACCAACCCCCTCAAGCTGAGGGTCTACTTATACTTCAAAACTGTGTGCTAGTGTCTATATAGTTATTATTATTATTTCGTATTATTATACATTATCATCTTATCTTCTATCTTATCTTAACTATCATGTCTATGTCTGTGTCACACTATCTCATTCTTCTTTATATCTAGCACTACACCACCAAGGAGGCCTCCATGTTGGACCATACAGATGGTCTCACACAGATGGTCCCCCAACCACACTGGGTTACATGGGCGGCCTGGGCCTCCAGGGGCTCTGCAGGGGTACAATGTCCCCATTATCTTCTGCCTCCTGGGACATGTCCCAGTAACCTTCCCTGTCCAGGGCAGGGTACACAATATACTGTGTCCTGTACTTTTTTCACAACCCAACTGTGTGTTGGGATTTCAGGATCGAGTTAGTCTGGGGTCTTCACTCCAGACCTGTTGCTGGTGGAGATACACCTCTGGGAGACCCTACCAGGAGCATACTGCTCCAGACCTTCATAGGAGAGTGAAGATCCCTAGACCACACAAGCCCCTCCGCCACGCCAAGGCCCCGATCCAGGAAGGGTCATTATTATTATTATTATTATTATTATTATTATTATTATTATTAATGAAGGTGAGATAGTTAACTTCCTATCTCACCTTCCTCTCCCACCACCACCCCCCTCAAACTGAGGGTCTACTTATACTTCATAACTGTGTGTTAGAGCGTATATCGTTATTGTTAATATTTCTTCTTATACATCTCCATCTTCTTCTGATCTGTCTGTCTGTCTGTCTGTCTGTCCTAGTCTATCTAGTCTATCTCATTCTTCTTTATCTATCTAGCACTACACCAGTCCTCCATGTTGGACCATACAGATGGTCTCACATGGTCCCCCCACACTGGGTTACATGGGCGGCCTGGCCTCCAGGGGCTCGCAGGGGAACAATGTCCCCAGTTCTGCCTCCTGGGACATGTCCCAGTAACCCTGTCCCGGGCAGGGCACACAATATACTGTGTCCTTTTTCCACTGGGGGGATTTCAGATCGAGTTAGTCTGGGTCTTCACTCCAGACCTGTTCACCGTGGGAGACCCTACCAGGAGCATACTGCTCCAGACGACATAGCTCTGAAGATCCCTAGACCACACAAGCCCCTCCGCCACGCCAAGGCCTCGATCCAGGAAGGGTCATTATTATTATTATTATTATTATTATTATTATTATTAATGAAGGTGAGATAGTTAACTTCCTATCTCACCTTCCTCTCCCACCACCACCCCCCTCAAACTGAGGGTCTACTTATACTTCATAACTGTGTGTTAGTGCGTATATCGTTATTGTTAATATTTCGTCTTATACATCTCCATCTTCTTCTATCTGTCTGTCTGTCTGTCTGTCCGTCTATCAGTCTATCTCATTCTTCTTTATCTAGCACTACACCAGTCCTCCATGTTGGACCATACAGATGGTCTCACATGGTCCCCCCACACTGGGTTACATGGGCGGCCTGGCCTCCAGGGGCTCGCAGGGGAACAATGTCCCCAGTTCTGCCTCCTGGGACATGTCCCAGTAACCCTGTCCCGGGCAGGGTACACAATATACTGTGTCCTTTTTCCACTGGGGGGATTTCAGATCGAGTTAGTCTGGGTCTTCACTCCAGACCTGTTCACCGTGGGAGACCCTACCAGGAGCATACTGCTCCAGACGACATAGCTCTGAAGATCCCTAGACCACACAAGCCCCTCCGCCACGCCAAGGCCTCGATCCAGGAAGGGTCATTATTATTATTATTATTATTATTATTATTATTATTATTATTAATGAAGGTGAGATAGTTAACTTCCTATCTCACCTTCCTCTCCCACCACCACCCCCCTCAAACTGAGGGTCTACTTATACTTCATAACTGTGTGTTAGTGCGTATATCGTTATTGTTAATATTTCGTCTTATACATCTCCATCTTCTTCTATCTGTCTGTCTGTCTGTCTGTCTGTCCGTCTATCAGTCTATCTCATTCTTCTTTATCTAGCACTACACCAGTCCTCCATGTTGGACCATACAGATGGTCTCACATGGTCCCCCCACACTGGGTTACATGGGCGGCCTGGCCTCCAGGGGCTCGCAGGGGAACAATGTCCCCAGTTCTGCCTCCTGGGACATGTCCCAGTAACCCTGTCCCGGGCAGGGTACACAATATACTGTGTCCTTTTTCCACTGGGGGGATTTCAGATCGAGTTAGTCTGGGTCTTCACTCCAGACCTGTTCACCGTGGGAGACCCTACCAGGAGCATACTGCTCCAGACGACATAGCTCTGAAGATCCCTAGACCACACAAGCCCCTCCGCCACGCCAAGGCCCCGATCCAGGAAGGGTCATTATTATTATTATTATTATTATTATTATTATTATTATTATTATTATTAATGAAGGTGAGATAGTTAACTTCCTATCTCACCTTCCTCTCCCACCACCACCCCCCTCAAACTGAGGGTCTACTTATACTTCATAACTGTGTGTTAGTGCGTATATCGTTATTGTTAATATTTCGTCTTATACATCTCCATCTTCTTCTATCTGTCTGTCTGTCTGTCTGTCCGTCTATCAGTCTATCTCATTCTTCTTTATCTAGCACTACACCAGTCCTCCATGTTGGACCATACAGATGGTCTCACATGGTCCCCCCACACTGGGTTACATGGGCGGCCTGGCCTCCAGGGGCTCGCAGGGGAACAATGTCCCCAGTTCTGCCTCCTGGGACATGTCCCAGTAACCCTGTCCCGGGCAGGGTACACAATATACTGTGTCCTTTTTCCACTGGGGGGATTTCAGATCGAGTTAGTCTGGGTCTTCACTCCAGACCTGTTCACCGTGGGAGACCCTACCAGGAGCATACTGCTCCAGACGACATAGCTCTGAAGATCCCTAGACCACACAAGCCCCTCCGCCACGCCAAGGCCTCGATCCAGGAAGGGTCATTATTATTATTATTATTATTATTATTATTAATGAAGGTGAGATAGTTAACTTCCTATCTCACCTTCCTCTCCCACCACCACCCCCCTCAAACTGAGGGTCTACTTATACTTCATAACTGTGTGTTAGTGCGTATATCGTTATTGTTAATATTTCGTCTTATACATCTCCATCTTCTTCTATCTGTCTGTCTGTCTGTCTGTCTGTCCGTCTATCAGTCTATCTCATTCTTCTTTATCTAGCACTACACCAGTCCTCCATGTTGGACCATACAGATGGTCTCACATGGTCCCCCCACACTGGGTTACATGGGCGGCCTGGCCTCCAGGGGCTCGCAGGGGAACAATGTCCCCAGTTCTGCCTCCTGGGACATGTCCCAGTAACCCTGTCCCGGGCAGGGTACACAATATACTGTGTCCTTTCTCCACTGGGGGGATTTCAGATCGAGTTAGTCTGGGTCTTCACTCCAGACCTGTTCACCGTGGGAGACCCTACCAGGAGCATACTGCTCCAGACGACATAGCTCTGAAGATCCCTAGACCACACAAGCCCCTCCGCCACGCCAAGGCCTCGATCCAGGAAGGGTCATTATTATTATTATTATTATTATTATTATTATTAATGAAGGTGAGATAGTTAACTTCCTATCTCACCTTCCTCTCCCACCACCACCCCCCTCAAACTGAGGGTCTACTTATACTTCATAACTGTGTGTTAGTGCGTATATCGTTATTGTTAATATTTCGTCTTATACATCTCCATCTTCTTCTATCTGTCTGTCTGTCTGTCCGTCTATCAGTCTATCTCATTCTTCTTTATCTAGCACTACACCAGTCCTCCATGTTGGACCATACAGATGGTCTCACATGGTCCCCCCACACTGGGTTACATGGGCGGCCTGGCCTCCAGGGGCTCGCAGGGGAACAATGTCCCCAGTTCTGCCTCCTGGGACATGTCCCAGTAACCCTGTCCCGGGCAGGGTACACAATATACTGTGTCCTTTCTCCACTGGGGGGATTTCAGATCGAGTTAGTCTGGGTCTTCACTCCAGACCTGTTCACCGTGGGAGACCCTACCAGGAGCATACTGCTCCAGACGACATAGCTCTGAAGATCCCTAGACCACACAAGCCCCTCCGCCACGCCAAGGCCTCGATCCAGGAAGGGTCATTATTATTATTATTATTATTATTATTATTATTATTATTAATGAAGGTGAGATAGTTAACTTCCTATCTCACCTTCCTCTCCCACCACCACCCCCCTCAAACTGAGGGTCTACTTATACTTCATA
>JAMWET010007575.1:0-116625 GCA_024036415.1 Prochilodus magdalenae | reverse complement strand
GATGCACCTGTCTGTCCTGTGTCCATGTATGAGAGGTCGCCACCAGCATGGCTATGTAGTTACATGACGTCTGGGCACACAAGTCCTACCTGACCACTTATGAATAACAGAGTGGACAGTCGACTCAGAAGATCTGATTTGAGTAACAAGTCTGATCTGCTTGCGGTCTGAGCGCTTGGCATTTCCATGTGTCTCGAAAGAGCACTTGTGATTGGCTGTCTGACTGGAGAGTTACAGCATCGCTCTCTTCTCATGTGTGTTTTAAGAAATGAATGTCCTGCAGTTCCTTGTACGTGCACACATACGGGCTGTCGGCGACGTTTAGACCAAAAAGTGGATCATAAACGAGAGTGGAGCTGCACAGCAGCTGCTTCTGCCTTTACTCTGATGACAGAGCTGATTAAAGTCCTTGAATGCTGTGAAGGACACATGGGGGCGCTTCAGCGTTCACACTACAAGTGTTATGTGGTCATATGCGTCCCTGACCTTCTAAACGCCTGTTTTCTAATCAGTGTTAATTATGATCCAGTGTAGTGGACCTCTCGGGTGATTTGGCTTTACATGCAGCAGTGAACTCACTTCATATCATGAACATGCACAATGTCTGAACTGGTTGATATTGTTTGGGTAGAACTCATGCCTGTTATTTAGACTGCTCATGGGAAATGCTTTAGTGCTGTGGATACACAGTGATTGTTTAGTGTAATGAGTGCAGGAGCACAACCTTCCCTCATTCTGCGGAAATGCAGTCAGACAGCAGTTTTAACTGACTGCAGGTGTAGCAGAACGTTTTTATGGTATTTACTTTTTAACCAGCTGTGACATGCAAATACAAAAACATGCTGGGACTGTGTTTTCTACATGGTATTTGCTGGAGGCAGAAAATAAACTTGACACATCACCATGTTTTAAAAAGGAGCAGCTCTCCCGGATCAGATTAAGATATGAGTATCATCACTGTAATATTAAAATCTTTGGACGCTGGCTTGTAAAGGAGAACAGATGTTTTTTTTTTTTTTTCTGTGTTAATTTGAATGAAAGGCGAAAAGCGGGCCATAACCAGAAGGCTGTAACCATCCTAATTAAATTCAGTGCTACTGTAGAGCCACTTGTAAGATTTATTGTGAGTTTTTTCCCTCTGCCATGGGCCTTCACCACAGATCACAGGCCTCTTTATTAACGGCTTTTGACTCTTTTCTACTGGCACCAAAAACTGTACAGTGGTACAGCAGTACCCATCCATCCATCTTCTTTATCTTCTAGCTCTTTTGTACCCAGCGCTATCGTTCCCTGGTGTGTTTTATAGGCTTGTTGAGGATGTGAGTAATAAGTGGCCCGTCTAGCACATTCATACTGCTGGTTTGCCAAACTGTCGTAGCACAGCCTGCAACTGCACAGGCTGAATAACGGTCTCCTGTCTGACATCATCTTATTGTACAGCTTTCTACAGCTGATGGCTCATTAGTGTATTATGTTACTGGTAATTCTCCATGTACAGCTCCCTTTAGCATCATTACTTATAGTGAGGAATCAGTCCATTTCTGTCTGCACACTAGTTTGTGGTTCAGGGTTTTGGGTGGCAATGGAAAGCACTGTTTGAAGCCCACTGTGACATAAGGCCACATTAGTCAGAGTAAGCAGAGATGAAAGGTGGGTTTATCTGCTGTTGCATCCTGGGGCTGGCAAAAGCCCGTGCCCATAGAGGAAGGCAGGTATGATAGCACTCAGGTAGCCACCGCTCAACTAAATGAGGTTTTGTATGTGGTTACAAGCTACCACCCCTCCAGTTCTCCTAAAAAGAAAAGAGGAAATGGAGATCTGATAGAAATACTTAACTTTTATGTTACTTCTTAACCCTAAGGCGTTATATGTGGGCCTCTGTTTCAGTTCCGCACTCTAAGGACTACATGCATAACTTCAATTTATTTTTAGGAGTCTTTAAATAATTTATAAGACTTACTGTTAAATAAGGCTGACTAGTGCTATCGCTTCTCTGCAAGAAGGGCCTGGGTTCAATTCCCCGCTGAGCGACCAGGTTTCCTATCTGTGTAGACTACTGTGTGCATGTTCTCCCGATGTCTCTGTGGGTTTCCAGGGGCTCCAGTTTCCTCTGAGCCCACGACTGGCAGTCAAGCTAGTTGGAGATTCTGGACTGCCCTTAGGTATGTGTGTGTGTGTGTGTGTGTGTGTGTGTAAATGTGGCAGACTGGTGACCTGTCCGGGGCGTTTTCTGCTTTCCGCCCAATAAGCACTGGGATAGACTCCAGCACCACCTGTGACCAGGAGAATGTTTGGTGTAGATGATGAATGAATAAAAAATTTGTCTGACTAATTATCAAGGGTTTGAGGGTTTTATTTAACAGAACCATCATCATTGTTTTGTAGTATTTAACACTTAATACGAGTTGGTTGCAAACAAAAGGGTTCAGTTCTTGAAATTCCCAAAGAAAAATGATCCGGTCTGGATTTCTGTATCAGTGATTTTTAGGTAGATTGAGCCAAGCTGCCTGTCCCATTGGTTAGGACTTCACCAGGTAAACTGAAGGCATTACACGTTAGATGAGCTCATTGCTTCATTAGTAGTAGACAATCGCATGTTTTTTTCCCAATAAATGGGAAAATGAGTTTCCACCAAATTGGGAATTCTCTTCCCTTCTTTGTGAGGACAGATCATCACTGTAGGCCTTTTGAAACTCCCAGGTACGTCACTGATTGTTGTGAATTAAAAACATTCCCATGCCAGAGTGCTCTACTAAAAGGTTCACTAGCCCTGTTTACAAGCAGTCTGATGATCCATTAATAATCTGACTAATATCCAAATTGGAATTGAATACATTTGTGCACGCACTTAATTGGAATAGACTATGAAATGAAATACAGTTTCTGTCTGATTAACCCTGTAAAAAACCCAACTAGAAGAATCACATCCTTGTAAAAGCCTGGATCTGATTATGTTGCTAAACAGAATGTTTAGGTGTGTTCAGTGCACATAACAGAAGTTTATAATGGCAGGATATAGGTTTGTGGGGGTGTGCGGGGGTGTGTGTGTGCGGGGATGTGTGTGCGCGGGGGTGGGTGGGTGTGTACGTGTGCGGGTGTGTACTGTGTGCGGGTGTGTGTGTGCGAGGGTGTGTGTGTGCGAGGGTGTGTATGTGCGAGGGTGTGTATGTGCGAGGGTGTGTGTGTGCGGGGGTGTGGGTGTGTACGTGTGTGGGTATGGGTGTGCGTGTGTGCGTGTGTGTGCGTGTGTGGGCGTGTGGGCGTGTGTGGGTGTGTACGTGTGTGGGTGTGCTTTAAGTAAAATATGGAATATCTATTATAAGCTTCAAATGTCTTGGCAATAAAATGCATGTGCATCTAGCTTAGTGCTAATATACCGCCGTAAATTCCATAGGAGCCCAATCACAAATGAGTATAGATTTGACGTTTACAGCCCAAACTGAAGGCCTGGCTCACAGTCACAGTTCACTTACGATGTCATTGCAAGTACCATAAGGACTGGATTCCCAGCATAAAGTGACTAGGTAGCTCCATAGCGTAATTCAGGGATGTCTTGATTCAACAGGCGTGGGAGTAACCAAGCCAGGGTGTGTCTAGTTTTATTGATCCTGGTTAACTAAATGTGATGGACTGCTTAACTGTGTAACTGAGAGAGCACAAAGTAGGACAACAACAAAGCAGGGAGAGAAAAAGAATAAGGGTTTTATTTGACTGTGTGCATCAGACTAAACCCCCCCTTTTTTTTGTCTTTTCAGCTGGATATCTGGTCAAAGTCCAACTACCAAGTATTTCAAAAGGTGAGTGGATCTGCATGCCCGTGGTTTAGGCCCAGAGCCTAATTATGCATCTTTTAATAGGGAAAATGAGGGGAAAATTCAATATTGTCTGTGGTGGGGTATACTCCACTAATCCTTATTTCAGTGTGCGTGTGGTCATTAGTTACTGCAACCTTGTGAAGAAGCGCATTAGGAGCTGTAATACGTTTTAAATCAGCCAGAGTGGTGTGAGCGTGGGTGTGATGAGAGCAGAGTTATCCTGCTCTACCCTCCTGCTGAATTCTGGCTGGGCCGCTGGTGTGAGGGGCTTTAATCATTCATCTGTGGAATCTTACAGTAGGCCTTAATTAGATCTCCATCTCTCATCCTGATGGCGCTCACGTTTCCCTCGGCCTCACCCAGGCCCAGCCCGCCTTTTATCCCTCGCACATCATTTGTCTTTGTGTTTTTGATTTCGTTTTACTCCAAAACCACTTTCTCAGTCCACCAACCAACCCCCTCCTTACCATCTCCCCCCCAACACCAAACCCCCAAACATCTGGGCTGGAGTCTGCCACTCTCTTCCTTTTATGTTCCTTCCTCTCAGAATCTCATTAGACTGGAATTAAAGCTCAGGCAGCCTCTGGGCAGATGGAGCTCCGCAGCCCGGCGCTGTGCACACACCTTACCCACAGAGAGAGCGGAGGGGGTGGGGGATGAGAGAAAGAGAGTGGGAATGAGAGAGAGAGAGGCCGGGCAAGAGAAAGAGAAACCATGCTTGAGATTGACAGAGAGTCACTGCAACTTGGCCCTCTAGATGAGAGAAAGCAAAGGGCGAGAGAGAGAGAGAGAGAGAATACAGCAAGAGAGAAACCTCACATCTGGTTGACAGAGAGTCATTGTAACTTACAGGAAGAGAGGACAATAGATAGAAATAAAGAAATACTGCAAGAGAGAGTAAACTTGGGGGAAAGAGATCAAAAAGGCAGATGGAGAAAGCAAAAGGGGAGAGAGAGGGAGAAAAAGAGAGGAAGAACTAGAGCGAAAGAGGGAGCAAAAGTGGAAGAAAGAACAACAAAAATAAATGAAAAGAGGATAGAGAAAAGAAGCAAAAGAGAGAAGGAGAGAGTGAGAGCAAGAAAGAGAGAACAAAGGAAGGAGAAAGAAAAAGAGGAAAAGAGAGAGGGCTGGCGAAAGAAAGGTGAAGTAAGAGAGCCAAAGAGACAGACAGATGGAGCAAGAGGGAGCTTGCTTGAGGGGGCAAAAGAGGGAGATGCAGAGAGAGCTAAAGAGAGAAAGCACCAAAGAAACTGAAAGAGGGAGAAGGAGCAAGAAAAATAGGAGAGAGCAAAAGTGAGTGAGCATGGGGTAAAAGGAAGAAAGCTCTAGTTTGTCTGTCACTGGAACTATGAAGAACGACAGGAAGAGAGAGAGAGCAACACAGAGTGAAAGAGCAAATGAGAAGAACAGAGAGCAAAAAAGAGGGGCAGGGAACGACAGCACAAAAGAGGAAGAAAAAACAAACGGGAGGACAAGAGGCCAGAAAGAGCGAGGGACACCAAGGGGAGAGAGTGACAGCAGAA
This sequence comes from Prochilodus magdalenae, assembly GCA_024036415.1. NCBI lineage: Eukaryota > Metazoa > Chordata > Actinopteri > Characiformes > Prochilodontidae > Prochilodus > Prochilodus magdalenae. The sequence goes on along the minus strand of JAMWET010007575.1, from coordinate 111,287 downwards.
GAGAATGAGAGAGAGAGGGGGCAAGCTTGCTCGAGATTGATAAAGAGCAAGTCAATGCAACTTACAGAGAGAATGAAAGAGAGAGCAGAAGAGAAGGGGACAGAGAGCAGAACAGGGTGAATAAGAGAAAGCCAAAGCAAATGTGAGAGAGAGAGAGAGAGAGAGAGAGAGAGAGAGAGAGAGAGAGAGAGAGAGAGAGAGAGAGAGAGAGAGAGAGAGAGAGAGAGAGAGTGAATGTTAAAAAAAAAGTTACAGAAAAGGGCAGCGCATGTCAGAGTGAAAAAGAGTGAGATGAAGGAAGAGATGGAGAGATGATCCTAAAAAGAGATGAGACTCTAAAAGTAAACTTCAGGAGAAGTGAGGGTTTTATATGTGTGTATTTTTAACTGCAGAGAGAGACCGAGCCTGGCTCACATCTGGATGGGCTGATCAAAGGGACGACCTGTTTATTTCTTTATTTATCCCTCACTCCAAACGCAAACTCAGACATGGCCGTCTGAAAGTGGGGGGGGAGGACCCCCTCTCAGCTTCTCCTCCCAGCTGTCACTTCTGCCTGGCGGCCCTGCACGCTCGCTCAATTAGCCCTTCTTTCAGCTCAACCCGTCCCATCCCGGCCCACGCACGTCCCACCAGAGCGCGGCGCGCGCCGGGGAAAATAGTTTTGTGATCGTTTGAATGGAGTTCAGCTTGAGCAGGACATGATGTAACGGCGCTGAAAACATAACCGTCTTCGTTAAAGTGGCCGGCCTCGCTCGGCGGATGATGACAGTGTAGTGAAAGTGCACAAGATCTAGAAGAATGAAATTGTTCACTTGTAGCCCCCCACGACAATTACATTAGTGACGGGGGATGAGACGTTGGAGGAGGTAATATAGGGATGGTGAGCTTTTGGGAAATGAAACTGTGGTGTTAATCTCAGAGTAGGTGGGTTGGATTGAAAATGGGCTTAAGTTTGATCAGATGATCTATATGCTCATGTCCTTTCAAGTTCAGAGGGTTTTTTAATGCAGTGAGATGCATTTGATCTGATACCGACTGAAATCAAGCCGCCTCTCCTGTGCACACACTTATTAGCTTCAAAATACCTGCTATGTATTTTAAACAGTAGTCAGCCAGTAGTGCTGTGCAGAACCTTGAGATTCCCCCATAGGGCAACATCACATCTGTCAAACCACCTTTTCCAGTTCTGCAGGTCCACACATGGCTGCAGGAAGAGGCTCGGGAAGATCCTGCTCAGTGTTCAGGTCTCAAACGTAAATCAGCATTACACTGATAAAGAATTGATAATAGTAGATAACTCACATGCATCCTCAGAGGACAATTTTTCAACATGCTCGCAGTCATCAGATTCTGCTTTGGAGAGAGGACCGAAACACCGTGGACATTACAATATGTTCCTCTGTGCATGGCGTGCAGTTACATATTACTGCGAGAGAGGTCCTCCAATCCCCTGAATCTGCACAGTACAGCTTTAACACGGTCTGCCACTGACCATGTATTACTGACTAACATTTCCTGCCTTTACAGCGTTTCCCTGTGTTTGTTCTCCAGGTGACAGACCATGCCACCACAGCTCTTCTGCACTACCAGCTGCCCCAGATGCCTGATGTGGTGGTCCGCTCTTTCATGGTGAGCTCCTCCGGGCGCTTTTATTTACGGCAGCATCATGCTCCGTACACACTGCCCTTCTGTCCCCTACTGTGCTGCCGTTCCAGTAAACCCCCTTAAATCAATCAACTACATTACACTGTATTTTATCTATAGTTTATTTACAAAAAGCTGAATTTAATAGGAGCAGTAGTATTAATAAGCTACTAATAATAGTCCTAATAATAGTACTAATAGATCTGTATAGTGTATATGAGGAGTTATCCTTAAAGGAATGTGTTGGTGAGGAATGAAACAGTTGATTTCTTATTGTATCCAGTGTGTAAATGTTTCAGCATCAAATATGGGTGTTGGGCAGTGTAGTGCCAACAGAGCGTTGTCGTGTCTAGGACGCTGCACACCACCCTAATAGGAAGTCTAATGTGAGAGTTGTTTTTATTAATCCGATTAGTATTACATCCTACAGTCTGTTTGTTGACGTTGGCCTGTGGGAGGACAGAACACTCTCTGGCACACACGGCCCATACTGTCCTCTTCATGACACCCAGGAACGGCTCCACAATCGTTAGAACACAAAACCACCAGCATAGGACATTTGTAACCATGATCGGCAATTTCTTGACCCCTCTCCTCCTCAACAACCTATGAATCCACACAGGAACGCGGATGATGATTGGTCAGGGTCAGATTTCCTGTCTCTCATCCAAGTTATGGCACAAATGTACAGCACTATGATTGGCTAATCTGACATACTGAACACTGTAAACGACAGGAGTAGCATATAGCTACAGCGGATGTAGCTGATCAGCTCGTGTAACTGGAAGGTAATGGCTGAAAGATATGGGAAGGTGTTTCTGATCAGTATTGCGACTGCAAGTCCAGGCCTGTCATATGGCCAGTAGGAAAGGAGGATCCCCTTTCTCAGTTTCTCAGCTGTGGTTGTGATGTAACAGCATAAAGTTGTTTGGCTGCCTCTGATTAGTCTAACACACCTACAGGCAGCTTACAAGCTCTGATATTATGTAACGCTCCCGTGTAACACATGGCCTATGTAATAGCCTATAATAAAACTTGCAGCTCTTGCGATTTGAATATTGCACTTTTTTTGTGATTTTTTTTAAATTTGCGATTTCAATGTAAAATCCGTCTATCTTTTAGCCGTACATTTACCCCACCAGTTACCCTTTCAGGCCTAAATCTTTGTTTATCTAAATTACTAGAAGAACCTGACAGACCCGGGACCAAGTCCCGAAACAAAATACATTTTTGTTACATGTACATTTGCCATCGTACTGTTTGCTAAAGCTACATGCCCACCAAATTATGTAATTCATATTCATTACTGCTCACTACCTTGTTTTCGGGCAGTGTGTGAAACATGCATGAGATTTCCTTGATTTTTTCACATCTGAGCGACTGAACTTGTTCAGGGTTGATCTATGACTGACCTCAGTGTGACCTATCATTTGCTTAAGATTTGTGAGACAACTTGAATAGAAGTCTCAGCTTTGTGAAATCCTACTCAATATATCAAATAAATATAACCGTAGCATTCAGAAATAGCACTATAGCACTACAGGGGAATGTCACAATAGCCGAAATAGGCATGTTTTTGTGACGGTGTTGTATTAGACTGTATTGATTAGTAACCTAAAATAGAATCTTATTTGGTTTCCTGGACAAGTACAGACCAGGTTTATGGCTACTACTGTTTTAACGTATGTGATTTTGCGTTGTTCAGTGTCTGTTAGCTACATTGGTCTTCCAGCTCTAGTGTGAAACTACTGACACAAACTGGTGATGCTAAACATGTCTGGTTTTAAGGTAAAGTAAAAATGGTGTAAATGAGGTTTAATGCTGAACTGTGGCTTTAAGATAATGTAATGCCAGGCTACGTAATGCCAGGTGCTGTGTGTGTTCAGGCTTTAAATAGTGCACTGCGGCCTGCTCGGGGCAGCGAGGACGGGACCGATTGATTACTGCCTTTCTGTCTCAGATCAATGCAGAGCTATTCTGATCATGTCAGTGTGCGGCTCCTTTCCTCTTCTCCACATTTAAACCTCTGTCAGGCTGTTTTAAACCAGCTCCATAACTCACAGTCAGTCATCACCACTGTGTCTGTCTGATAGTCTTCTGGTGCTGCCAGAAAGCTGGCTGTCAGTTTGGGTCGAAATGAGAGTGCTGCCTGCCAGTCATACAGAGAGGTGGTTCATCTTTTCAGTGGGGTTTAAGACTACAATCAGCTTAGAAGCGATTTATTTCCTAGTCCCAGGACAGTCAGGTAGGGAAATGTAATGCTTCTGGAAATAGGGGGCTACGTTTAGTACAGAACAGACACAGTCAAAAGTCTCTGAATATAATGTATACAAGCAGTAATTTCAAAATATATCCCTCTACAGCAGGGGTCCTCAAACCTGGACCTTCAATCCACCTTCCGGTCGTAAATGGATTTTGTATTGAATATTGTATCTGAAATTAAGGTCTAGATTTAGGCCTATGGCCCAAAACCAGTTGCCCATTGACTTGTTTTATACAGTGGGGGCTGAACAGGATCTCAGATCATTTATTTATTTAGTGTCAAGATTAGATTAGATTATCTTTATTGTCCCTGAGTGCCAATTTGGTTTGCAGACAACAGTCAACCAGCACACCTGCATAAATACACATACAGTATGAATTTTTTTAATTTAATTTTTATTAATGTATTTTATTGTGTGGCATTGTAAAGCACTTTGAGACTTGTTCTGGAAAGGTGTAATGTAAATAAAGACTGCTGTCGTTTTGCATATTTTAGGTTCCACCTCAAAGGCATTTGATTTAGGAATTGGCCTTGAGGAAAGGTGTACCTCAATCACCACTGACAGTTCGGTTTCTCGGAAACGGAATGAATAAGTGTGGAGAGCCCCTTCACAGCCTGTAACAATAAGCTTTCTCCATACAGTCCTCCGTTTCGGTTGCTGTTATTTTTGGGAGTGTAAATAATGCTGAGTCTGCTATGTGACTCTTTTGTAATCTGCCTCTTTTACCGTCTTCTATTGTAAAAGCAGGGGCTGTATTTGAAGGTGGAACAGCAGTGTTTGAGGTTCACGATTTGATGCCATATCTATGTTCCAAATTCCTTTTAAATACAGTCTTGCGTTCTGTGGCACCTTTAACATCCTTCTGCTGATCTGGTCCAGCCTTTTTTCCTTTAAGTAGCAGTAGGTAATGAGATGTTTAGGAGTCATAGGCTCTGCTAAAAAGATACGTTTTAAGTCCATTTTTGAAACTCCCAATCGTCTGTGGTTCCCTCAGATGGTCAGGGAGGGCATTCTATAGTCAAGGGGCAGCAGAACAGAAGGCCCAGTCACCCATGGTGCTGAGCTTAGTTCTGGGGTAAAGGAGGGGACTTGAGTTCACAGACCGGGTGAGTGGGGTGAGTAGCTCCTTTAGGTGGGCAGGGGCATTGCCATAAATACACTGATGAGTAGTGAGGGAAACCTTGTACTCAGTCCTAGCGGATATAGGAAGCCAGTGAAGAGAGTGGAGAATGGGTGTGATGTCTTCACATTTCCTCCTTCTCCTCAGGATCCTAGCAGCGCTGTTCTAAATGTGCTATGGCCTTTGAGAAGTGCATTGCTGCTAAAGGAGACAAAAGCATGAACCAGCTTTTCAGCGTCTGATAGGGTGAGAGTGGGACGGAGTGTAGCGATATATTTCTGAGATGGAGAAAGGAGATCCTGCAGACATGTTTGACAGGAGCCTCAAAGGTGAGTTGAGGGTCGAATCTTACACCAAGGCTTGTGACTGATGAGGTGAGGGGAATATTATGAGCAGAGAGTGCAATGCCAGTGATGGAGGATGACTGAACCTGATGCAGGTTCCCAAACAAAATTGCTTCAGTTTTGGCACTGTTAAGCTGCAGAAAATTGTGCTTTATCCAAATCTCTATCTCCTCCAGACAGGCTGTAAGTATTGATAGAGAAGATGAAGCTGGTGAAACTGCAGCAGCTGTGAAACTGAGTGTGGCTGTCTTCAAATACAGTTGTAGGTATAGGCATAACAATAAAATTACATTCCATACCAACTGATGAAGTGGCCAGCGGGGAGCATGTATGTAGTGAAAAGGATGGAGAACTGACACCTAGGGGACTTGGCAGGTCACAGTTTGTGTCTAGGATCTTGCATTTCCTAAGGAAACATACTCTTTTCTGCCAGTCAGATAGGCCGGAAACAGGTAAATGGAGTTCCCGTGCCTCCAATGGAGTGATGTAGCCAGTTTAGGAGTATACCATGGTCAGCATTGTCAAATGCAGAAAACAAGTCTAGGAGGACAAGGAGGGATGGTGTTTCTGCATCAGCTGCCATCATTAGGTCGTTTGCGACTATAACCTGAGATGTTTCAGTGCTGTGAGCAGTGTAGAAAATTTTTCAGTAAGGTTGTTGTAGGTGGTCCAGAAGCTCATGATCTCATAATATGTCAAACTCTATTTCATAGAGTAGGACTAACTTTATAAACTTTAGCCAATGAAACATCATCTGTGACACCAGGTAGACCAGTTTGTAGGAGGGACCAACCCTGTGACCAGCTCAAGTCAAGCAGTTTTTATTATCATTTTAACCATATACAGTGGTGTACAGTACACACTGAAACGGAACAACGTTCCTCCAAGACCAAGGCGCTACACAGAACAATAATGCAATAAATACACAAGACAATTCACAATATACAAAACAGCAAACAATAAATACAGGGAGGGTACAGTGCAGATAGCCCACTGGTAGGGGGAGCAGTAAAGTGTGGTTATGTCCATATGTTGGTATAAATGTAAACATTGTACTCTTTAAGTTTATGTGTAGACAGATTTAAAAGATGAGATCTGAAATGCGTGCAGTTATTCAGAGTGGGTGTTAAGCTGTCTGATGGCGTGGAGAAAGAAGCTGTTGCACAGTCTGGATGTGAGGGCCCGGATGCTTCTGTGCTGGTTGCTTTGCGAATGCAGCATGTAGTGTAAATGACTGTGATGGTGGGAAGAGAGACACCGATGATCTTCTCAGCCGTCCTCACTACTCACTGCAGGGACTTGCGATCCACAGTGCAGTTCCCAAACCAGGCAGTGATGCAGCTGCTCAGGATGCTCTCGATGCTCCATCTGTAGAATGTGGTAAGGCAGCCTTCGTAGGAAGTAGAGACGCTGCTGGGCTTTCTTGGTTATGGCACTGGTGTTGAGGGACCAGGTAAGATCCTCTGCCAGGTGAACTCCAAGGAACTTGGTGCTCTTGACGATCTCCACAGTGGAGCCGTCGATGTGTAGTGGAGAGTGGTCACGCCTTGTCCTTCTGAAGTCAACAACCATCTCTTTGGTTTTGTCTACGTTCAGAGAAAGGTTGTTGATTCTACACCAGTCCGTTAACTGTTGCACTTCCTCTCTGTATGCTGACTCGTCATGGGATTGCTGGGTTAAGATGTTTGGATGAACTTGTAACAGCTGGTTCTAGCATATTCACAGCAGCTCCTTTATCCAACAGTACTTCTTCCGCAGAAGTGCTCTAGTTATGCTAGAAAGACTATTTTTAGCTCAGTGAGCAGGCAGGCCAGGCTTGGGGCTGGCGGGGGACCTGAGTGGGTCAATGGGTGCTGACAGGGGAGAGTAAATACTCAGTGGGCTGTAAGGGTCAGTGGAGCTGGACATAGAGGTGAGTGTCTACAGCACACCTGTTCCAAATCAATGGTGCGTTAGAGTGTGCTCCAAGGCCTGCTGTGTGGACCCCAGGCCCCATACTACGCTCCTACTGGTCATGCCAATGCAATAAGGCCAGTCAGTCAAGTGTATGAGTTTTTGTCTGACCAGGGAGTGTTTATCTGAAGTTGGTATTTGGATTCAGTATTTTAATGAACATAATGAGATGACTGTTGATGTGCATGGATCTTCTCCAGAACAGAATTGGTCTGTTTTTATTTGTGTTTTTTGTTTTTTTGTTTGTTTGTTTGTTTTCTTTTAACATTAGCATTTCCATGACTTTCACTGACAATTCCTATGTAATTACATTCTAACATTCCCAGTTAAATAAATATGGGTGTTAACCCAAATAAGGTGTACTAAGCAAACAGAACAGCTGCTGGGTCCCTGGCATAGCTGCTACAACTCTGACTCTAAATGGCAGGGATTTAACTCTGTTCCCCCAAAATAAATTACTGTCATGGGGATTGTCATTCAGGACACTACCATAAGTATGGAATGTTTCATCATAGGATGAACTCACTACAGGTGACAGCCATTCAGACCTGTATGGTTTTCTTGGTGTACATTTGCACGCATGCACTCTCCCATTTGAGAGGGATCTGATCGTCTGGTTTGACATTCTCAGTCACCTGAGGAACTTGTTTTACGTGTATCAAAATAATGTGTGAGCATCACTGGGTGTGCGCTTCTGCCCCTAATGCCCCTCATACATACATACATACATACATACATACGTACATACATACATACATACATACATACATACATACATACATACATACATACGTACATACATACAACATCTGGTTAACATCCAGTTGATTCCACCACTGCAGTCAACGGCGAAGTTGCAGCTTTATTAAAAAACAGAGTAATATTCGGTTTCTTGTCATCTGTCTAGTGTAAACATGGACACAGCTTTAGAAATAAAACACAGCTTCAGCTCTGAGTCACTGTAAAACTGCTACACGGGACAGTACATGTTCATTTGTCTGTTACTTAAAATAAAACATGGAAACATTCTGAACACTATTACACCACTACCCAGCCTGTCCATCCACACAGCGTGTCTGTACCTCCACACAGAAACCTCAGTCTCACAAACACGCATGATTCTCCCGGCAGGGCATGTTTGTCTGACTAGAGTGAGTGAGTTTTTATGGCTGACTGGAATGAGCTTTTTGGGTTTTAGTCGTCTCTATGGAAGTGAAGAAAGCACTTCATCACCTCCTGTATCCCTTAACATCACTGAGTGCTTCATTTCCTTTCCTTTTCACTAAGTGCTTTTGCCAGCTCTTGCAGTTAATTCTTGCAGCCTTAAGACGTTTTACCATATGAGTTTGACGTGATTTTGCTTCATATCTCCCTGACAGACATGGCTCCGGAGCTACATCAAACTTTTCCAAACCCCGTGTCAACGCTGTGGCAAATTCCTGCAGGATGGCCTCCCACCCACCTGGAGGGATTTCCGGACCCTTGAGGCCTTTCACGACACATGCAGGCAGTGAAGCGGCCCAGAAAGGGAATACACATTAGTCACGCTGCCTGCTGGACTGCATTTAACAGCTGGACACAAGAAATGCGATGCGGAATTATGAGTATGATGCCATTAAAATTAGAAGTCTGAACGCCGAGGCCTTTTCACCATACCACTTTGTTCAGTGGACTACAGCTTGGGTGCACTGACGGAAGGTGCAGCTCTGCCACTCGTCCTACAGTCTTTCCTATATGTCAAATTTAGTAAATGATCACAGTCGCTGCCCAAGCCCCTGGCTTACTGAGAAGGAAGTGGGCTCTCTATCATAAGCAAACATTAACTCCCGGCATACGTGCTGCGCTCACATCTATAGTTTCCCAACTTCGCATAAACTTGTGTCCTACTTATTCACCCCTTCCACTCAGTTTAATAGCTTTTACCTAAAAGAACGCTGCACTGCAGTGAAGTGCTCCAAACCAAGGCATGCAGCACGTTTTTTGTTGTTGTTGTCGTTGTTCTTTGTGTGTGCGGTTTTGTAGTTCCATTTATAAAGAAAAGTTCTTCAATATTTGATAATTCATCCTTGAAACGTGTAGGGATGTGTTATTTTATAATAACACAAACTGCTACAACTAGGTCATAACCTCAGTGCATTCTGTGCGCAATGACTCTTTCTATGATTGAACAGAACCTCTTCTTCTTATTTTGATACAATAAAATTGAAAATGTGCCTTTTTCTTTCCTTTTATTATTATTATTATTATTATTATTATTATTCATAATTTTTTAATCCATCTCTGCTAATAGGAGCCACTGTTTTTTGACTGTCAGTCCTGCATCATGCTAATGTATTTTTACCAAACTTGACATGCACAATAGCAGTTTGTGCTTTTCCTATTACTTTAATATGTAAAAGTGAAATCAACAAACATCTGTAGATCATGGGCCAGACACGCATAGGCACCTGGAGACTTAGGCTCAGGAGTTAAGTGCGTTCTTACACCGGGGTGACCTAGAAATTATGCCCCTGCTCCATACATAATTTAGACCAAGGTGACAAAGTAAGGCAGGATTTCTGCAGGCAGCCAATGTAGGCCTGGCTATTGGTTTATAAGCCAGGCAGCCGTGGTAGTTCAGTGGCTCGTGACGTGCGTGACCTTACTATATGCAACAAGCTGAATTATTGATAGAGTTTTTGTTTCTAGCCAAGATGGAAGAGGAGGAAGGAGGTACAGATTACCTCCATTAAGAGACAATATTTCTCTTATTCCAAAGATATTTCAACTATCTGCATATTTTAGCCATTAAGACGCAAACACAGTGATTGTTCACAGGGGAGGCGATTGGAACCAGACAGCCAAAGCATTAATGGCTCTTAAAGGCTTGTGTGAAGGAGTGTATGAATATGGTAATAATAGTTCTGAGCTAAGATTTCAGCCTGAAGCTACACTGGTCATTGTGGACAGTAGTTAGTGACCCTGGTTCCTAGCACAAGTACTGTAAAGTACTGTACAGTGGGCACTATGCATGATGGGTATATGCACCTTCTCTCTTTTTCCATTGCTCCAGAGTCCAGTATATATGCTGTCTAACACACTGAATAATTTTCCCCCAATTAGCTTCACCAATAAGTGTTTGTTTTTTGTTGTTGTTTGTTTTTTTAGTTTTTTTATGAACACCCAGCTGTTTCGACCCAGTCCTGTGAGTTCTAGTCATGTGGGAAGGCCCTTACTTTCACTATTGAACATAGTCATGTGTTCTGTGATCCATTTTTTACCATTTAACTTCACAGAGCATTTAAGTGATCTCTGATCACTGCAGACCACATCTCTTCTGTGAACTCTCCTTCCAAGTGCTAATAAAGCACTGCACAGGCATTAAGCCAGTTCCAGTCCATTCAGCTTCTACTTAGTTGCCGTTCCTTGATTTGTGCAGGATCATAATCTGACCCTTCAGAAACACAGTAAGACATTTTCCATGACCATCGGATAACGTTTTCCCAGATTGTTGTTTAAGGAATGAGCAGCTACTTATACAGTGTATGTTTTCTGGTGCTTTTCCTGTTTGAAATGGAATCACCCAGAGCCAACTTTTAGAAAGCCTGAAGTCGCAGAGCGTCTCAACTATAGCAATCAAAGAAATGAATTATTCAAGATGTTTACCTGCTCTGAATTTGACTTATGGCCTCTTTGGAAACAGGAAAAGTTTGAGAGCTGCATGGAGTAAAGCAGCCTTACATAAGTATCTGTGTTTTATATGTATTATATAATAATAAATTGTTTTCTTTTTGGAAAGTTTTACAGAATATGGGCTTGCCTGCTTAGGCTTGCATAGGTGTTATGAACTCAGCACAACTCGTGAAATTTTGACCCACATTATCACCTTGGGAAAATTCTCCGTACCCTCTCTGTGCCCAATCATGGAGATACGTTTGGGAATGATGCAGGTATGTTAGGAATGTTAACTGTTTCCTGTGGCTAAATAACCTTTTATATTATCTTGATGTTAATTCTTGCTGTAGACAGTGGACAATCATCACACCTTGTAGCTCTACCTGAAGCTCATCTGTTGACACAGTTTGTTAGGCACCACAGATGATCAGAAACTGACCAATGATGAGGGGAGGATGGTCCAAGCTCAAGCATTGACACTTAATGACAGTAAACACATTTCCCTGCCAGTATTGTGTCAGTGCCGCTGCAGTTTTAGAGAAAAATATGGATGCTATAAAAACACAGTTGCTCGGTTGAGGGGGTGAGGTTAGGCTAACTTTTTGGTGTAGCCAAATTAAGCGTGCCAGCTTTGACCAGCAGGCCACACTTTGGACAGCTCTGGTATTGAAACTTCATGCTACATGTTAGGTAAACTCTACAAAGGTACCGATGCACACAGCAATCTCATTTACACAACTGTTTACATAAAGAACCCGAAATTAGTGGTTCTATGTCATCCCTCCAGAGAACCCTATTAGGCTGGATTATTTTTGCGAGTGTAGGTGTTTCTAATAGAGTGGATGGCGAGTGTAGAAAGGACATATTTCTCCAACCTCTCAGTCTTTCTTTCATGACCCAGTGTTGGGTTTGAACCAGCTTCAAAGCTGCCTATTCAAGCCAATGAGAAAGGTTTCTGAGTGAGAGCGCAGCAGCACCCTGCGCTGCTTCTGGTTTTGTGATGTGTCTGAAAGTTATCACTGGCTTCAGTTCAGATCCTACACAAGGTGACGCGTGGAGTCTTGCGCTGACAAACTCAAAGGGGGAGAATAAACACTCTTCTCAAACGCCTCTTTTTTGCTGCGCGGTGTTGGAGTCTGCCTGCTGCTCTGGCTGGAAGCGTGACTCAAGAGCTAGTGCCCTCACCCACTCCTCAGAGCAGTCACCATAGCATCTGCTTCAGCACGGGAACAAAACAACCCAGCAATGTCACCACACAGGTCACTCGGCGCTTCACCACAAAGATGGGTTTATCAGTGTTTTCTGTGTTGACAGATGGCAAAAACATTACGACATGCCTTTTGTACCGCCAGTGGCCTCGTTCTGTAACACCGGCCTAACACACTGTAGTTAAAGGGGTCATTAAACGAGAAATTTTGCACACTGAAAGGTTTCAGCTTGGTTTCATGTTTTCCAATTTGTCATTCAGTGTGGTTTGGTGTGAAATGCTTAATTCTAGAGAAAGTCCAACAGAGGCTGCCACTGCTGTGTTTCTACAGTAGGCCAGAATGGACAAACCACACACTGGCTGTAGAGAATGACCTTCATGGGTTTTTTTGTTTTTTAAACTGGAATTTGGTGGTGCTAGAAAGAGGACAAATCCTTGTTTAAATGTTTCACCACACTTACATAGGTTTCAAGTTTCTCTGTGCATTACAAAATGGCTTAAATGGCCTCAGCAGAAATCCTATCAGCATCGAAATGATGAGGCTGTGCAGTTCGTTCAGGTTCTTTTTCACCAGTTTCTTGTTCAACTGTTTACATTCACCTCAAATGATCCAGCAGTCACTACACAGTCTCAGGTGTAATAGTGTAAACCAGCTTATCAGGGGAAACAGTGGTAGTTAGGCTGGGTCTTAACTAAATAGCATTGGTCCTAGAGAACCATTTTGGGTAGTGAGAAGAACTAATGGAGGGCAGTAATTATTATTTAGCACAAAAACACAAGAAAAGGTAAAGATGGCTTAATCATCAAAGAAGAAAAACATAAAGCAAAATGTTGTGGGAGCTGGCTGTTACACGCCGCTCCTTTAAATGGTTATGAATGTGCTGGTTGATGCCTGAGATATTGTTTTATGATAGTTTAAAGGTTCTGGCCTAAAATATATTTTATTCATTGCTGATGGAGAGATACAAGTGAGCTGTTGTACTGTGCAATGGTCTAAAATACATAACCCCTACATTACACATACCGATCAGAAGACACGCCGGTTCATGCTGGTGGTTTTGGATGGTAAATAAAATGGCTGTATTTGTGTTGTGGATATAGTAAGGCCCGGTTCACATCACCAGCACTGTAAATCAGAGTCACTAAGTTTCCCTACAGTGAACCGTTTGCATCAAACCACTGTGCATAGCTCTGTTTGCATCTCTGTGACTGAATTATACGGAAACTTTGGAAAGTAGGTGGAATTCTCTATCCACTTGCTAACACGAAATGCCTTGTGCAATTCAAATGAATGCTAAAATCAGCATGGATCAGCGTTTCTTGGACTGCACTGCCCAGTTTAGTGCTTTCCCTGCTTTTGCAAGCTTGATTCAACTCACATACGCCTTGCTCATTAACTATTGACTCGAGTGAGGAGATGCATAAATGCGGTGCAGGGTTACTGCAAGACCTGAGCTAGCATGCACCATTCTCAGTTTCATGCAGACCTCTTCCTATAAACTGCATTATATACAAACTCAGCAGTAATTAGATGAATTTGTGAATTACCATCAATCGTTTTCTCGACAGTTTATTGGAAAGTGTTTTTATTCCTCCCTTATATCTCCAGCATTTTTATATAACGATATTCCAGTCTATCTAATCATGAAAATGTAAAACCAACAGGATATCTATAATAAGCTTTACCTCCAGGTACCTTATCAACTGATGTCGTGTTATTGAAAATTTGCAGATGAGTATTTTAATTTCCCCATTAAACATCTAAGAAAAGCCTGGACAAAGAAACTTTACATGTGGTCACATGATTACATATTTGGTTGTTATGTATATCCTATTCCCAAAACCATTAGCATTTTTAAAAGTGCCATAGATTGGAAAACTGTATTTACATTGTTCAGTACATAGAAATATTACTGCAAAGTGACCTTCAGACACTGTTGCTCCTTCAAATACAAATCCTGTAAAATAAATAAAAACAAGCCGTTTCCAAAATCTTAGACTGTTGCATAACAGTCCTGACTAAAACCGAAAAGATGCCCCAAAGTCCAAGCTCAAGTTCCAGCTCAGCAGAATCAGATGAACAGATCAAGAAAGAGAGTAAGAGCAAAGGTGGAATATATACATGCAGAAATCTACTTTTCCAGGCTGTGAAGGGGAGGTTGACACTTTGCATGCCGTTTCCAATCATCTCTTTTCCAGCATGCCTTTAAACAAGGCTGAAGTTGGCGTCCTGTTCACCAGCATCGCAATCGAATGTTTTGTTGCTTCCACAATTCCACAGCTTCCTTTGGTGCAACTGCAGCACCATTTAAGGGGGAACAGAAAATTAGTGAGGCAAGCTGCTAAACAGGAAGCCAACTTTAGCTTCACATCTGTAACAGGATCTTGGACCACTTTAATTCAAAGTTGTTAGTTTACTCTGCACATTGCTAAATTTTACTTTGCTAAATTTCCTTCGGGATCAATAAAGTATCTATCTATCTATCTATCTATCTATCTATCTATCTATCTACATTTCACTCTGGACAGTATCTCAAACCTTGGACAATATCGAGACTTCGCTCATTGCAGAAAGAGGAAGAGATTTGCAATTCCGTCTTAACTACCATCACAAGTAGAAGCCAAGCTGTGTGATTTTATCATTGTTTGCTGGGTAAAGCATTTACTTTGTGCTGATGTCGAGGTTTATTTCATTTCATTCGTGTTTTGTGTCTCTTTAGACATGTAGCTCTAAAACCAGCCAGTCAGCACAGAGAGGGGAGGAGAAAGAGGAGGAGAGAGGAGAGATTCCACCATCACAACCCCTACTGTAATCTATTAGTAGGAGCCATGAAACTGAAGGTTCATAGAAAGTAACACCTTTAATCTACTTTGTGTTGATGTTGAGCTTCATTTTATTTCCCTGTCTGTCTGTTCAGGCATGCATTAAAAGCAGCCAATCAGAGCAGAGCTCATCAGCATATTACACAGAGCACTATACAAGGCCAAACAGCTTGTTTTATTCCAGGGCTGAATCACAGGGGTAAAGGGGTACGTGAAACTGCATCTGGACATTTTTACTCTGACCAAAGTCACATACCTTCTAACATACCTTCTACGTACAACATCAATGGACAATTCAAAATAAATAAATAGTTAAAATAGCTCATTTAATATTTCCTCTATATGAACATGTATACGATAACTGTTCTGTTGCAGACCTTCTGCTTAGTCTTGTCATTTACGCTACAATACAATAAAGTTTTTATATGCTAGTAATAGTACTGAATATCAACCTAGCAAGTCAACACTTACTCCAGTGCTGGCCTCTCTTCATTGGCTGCCTGTGAGCTACAGGATAGATTTTAAAGAACTGGTGCTGACCTATCAGACATAACATAATGATTCCCCTTCGTACCTCACTGAGCTTTTATCTCCTCTTAACAACAAGAGAACTTTAAGGTCTTCAGATCAGGGGCTACTAGCTGTACCCCGAACTAAACTGAAATCAAGGGGGAGACTGATCTTTGCAGCACATGCTCCAAAACTGTGGAATATTCTCCCTGCTGACATCAGAGTTTCAGTTTAAGACGTATTTTAATTCTACTATTGGTTGCTGACTATTTGTATTATTTAATTGTATTTTATTGTGTGGTGTTGTAAAGCTATATAAATAAAAACTTACTTGCTTTATATGTTATTTTATATTTATGAATGTGTTATTTGGGCCTAATTATGTATGTTTGTTGTGTGTAGACCAACACAAATGTCATAAATGTGTAGATTTGTATATACAACAGAAATGTAGATCAGCGTTAATCCAGTGTGGTGTGAGGCAGCCATGTGTGGTTTGCTTATGTGGTTAGCATGATGCTAATCGTTGGGGTAGAAATTGTCCTTGTTAGCTACATTAGCTCAGTGTAAATCAGACTTTTGGCAGAACTCCAGCGGTACCACAGGGGTGTGCAGCAGTAGTCTTTATGGAAAGTTTTGTTTTGAAGTCAGCCCACCTTGATCTCTCTTACTGCGCTTTCTTCGCTGGTTTCTTCACTGTAGCGCTCTGTTGTGTGTTGTGTGCGGTGTGCCTTATTATTGTCGTGTGTTCTCTCCCCCCTCTGCGAGTGTGTGTTAGCGTGTGTGTATGTGTGTGTGAAGCTCCCTGCTGAGGCAGCCGTTCACCCGTCCCTGGCCTGCGGCCTCATTAGCTGCCCCTCTCCGACTCTTCCCACACACTCGCCTCTGAACGCCTAATTACTGCTGGCGACCCATGCTAAAGATTGATATCGGCTCCGGTGCTTCGCGTTCCCCTCGTCCGTCCTCTAACCTGGCTAAATCCGTGAAAGATGGAGGGTGGAGAACTTCAAAAACAACGAGTTCTGGGTGAATTGCATGTTTGAAACAGACCGTATTTAGTGTTCCAGAGCTACTGGTGGGGTTTCTGCTGCCTAGTCTGCTCTAGTTTTGATCTAGTGCTAAGAACACATCTGGGGGAACCTCGTTAAACTTCTGGTGCTGGATTGTGGTGACATTAGCTGCTAACAAGGGTATTCCTCCTCTAAAACCATCTTTAAGTCTTGGCTCTTTTAACGACTGGAGTAAGCAAACCCGGCTAGCTAGCTAACACCACCATTAGCCATTAACTGTTTAGATAATGGTTATTCATGTTACATGTACATGTGACAGATCTACATTTTTGATTGGAGTTTTAAGACGGAACCTTTCAGCCATTCTAACTTACATGACATACATTGGACACTGTCACCCACTCCAAGCAGACACTAGACATCAGTTTGTTGTGGTGGAATCTAATGATGGACAGACATTGAATTTTGGCTGGATATGAAAATAGGATATCTGTCAAATAACGTAAAGTTGGAATCAGGCTTTGTTAGTACAGTTGTTGGCCATATGGGTTCAACTTAATCTATACATGGATTTGGATTGGTTTCTAACTTGACTCCTACTTCAACAAGTTCCACACACATTTCTCCCAAATTTCTCATCTACGTCCATGTATGATCTCATTACGAGATCACATCTGGTCCTAAAAAGACCACCATTGCTTTTGGAAAAGGGCTTGTGGTTGGTGTAGCTCAGCAGATAACATAGCTACCCACCAGGGAACCACCACCACATGTGGGAGACTGGGGTTCGAATCCTGGTCTGGGTAACTATGCTGTGCTACACCAATAAGAGTCCTTGGGCAAGACTCCTAACACTACATTGGCCTACTGCTAATATGATTAACCTTGTAAGTCGCTCTGGATAAGAGTAAATAAATGTAAATGTAAATGCTTGTAACCTGGATAGCTTTGCTCCTAAAAAGGTTAATAAAATTGTGATACCTTGACTCAAAAACCTTGAGAATTTGAGTTCACTTCTCAGTAATGCCACAGTCAGTGCAGGTGATCTATTAGCTGATATAACTAACCTGGCAGGAATGGCTCTCCTTCAAGCAAGTTAAAGCAGTTGGTGTAGCATAGTGGACAATACTGCTGTAGTCCATAGACTTTGGTATGATTTCCTGCTTGATCAAGAACATAATGCTAACTCCTAAAGCTACATAAGCCTGTTTTTGTTCTGAAAAGAACATGATAAATGACATATAACTCTCTTACTAATTGTAATTTTAAGTAGGTTACAATACCTGTTTTAGTCACAGGGTTGTACTTCTTGGTTTTTGAATTCTGCAGTAGTGAGGGTTTTTAGAATACCGCTGTATTTATATTTATGTTTGTTTAGCAGACAGATGATGTTATAAACATGCTAATCAGAAGTCTAGCAGCAGCAGTCTGGAAACGCTTGCTTATTGGCTAATTCATGTTTACATACTGAAATTTGTTTTTGAATGCCAGCGTTTTGTTGGTACCATAAAAGTGTCAAATTACAATATGCAGCCCTAGATTAAGGTAGGTCTGGGGCTGGGAGAACAGTGGAACTGATTACCCAGGACCCCCAGGTGGAGGGTGTCTCAAAGGGCCTGAACTAAAAAAAGTAATTAATGTCATAACTGAATAAACAAATGACTGAACTGTACCTCCATAACAAAATACTGAAGGGGCTTCCCAGCCTCTCCTCACCCCTGCTGCTCCCTCAGTGTTTAGGCACAAATGCTGGTGTCTGCACTTTCACGGAACTTAAACACAGAAAACCGCACAAACATCAAAAGCAAAGTAAAGACGGAACTACAAGAAGAAAAAAAGAAAAAAGACGTGTGTGGAACGCCTGGATGGAACAGTTTTGGATGGGACCAGTTTTATGCCTTTCACTTCCAATTGAAATAACAGAGGTGCAAATATTTGAAATCCCCCAGTGAAATCACATGCTCCTAAGTGAAAATGAGTTAATGCATTCTTCATAGGGAACCATGAACCATTAAGCTGGCCACTTAATGAAGTCCACCTACCTTGCCACCTGTGTGGTACACAGTGATAGTGATACACTTGCTGGCCTTTTGAGTAGATACATCCACAGTGTGCAATACAGGGGATCCAGTGGGGTCTGGGAGCTCCTAATTAATCTCTCAAAATCAAATGTCTGCTTCACAATGAGCAGACTTTGTTGGTTTTCTTAACCCTTAAAACTTTATGGTGGCCTGCCTAATTTCCCAGGAGTTTGGTGGAAAGAGTGAATTGCTACTCATTTCCCAAAACAAAGTCAGAAGAGGAGACACGCATGGCCTCAGTTAATGTGTGAAAGACCTACCAAACTAGAAAAGAGCATGTCCAGAAGATGAACTGTTAAACTAAACATTTTGTTGTCTTTGAAACTAGAAACAGCACCGCTATGGTAATTCTGGTGTAGCCAGCTAACATGGGACCCCTTGAATAAAAGGGGGTATTTTGCACACTGGACACATCTACCATACTGGCACACCTGTCTCATTTAGAGTTCGCTTTTACATGCAACATTTATATTTACCAATCTTCTAGCCGAGTGGTCACCAACCTATGAGACCTGCATTTCTGCAAAAGTCCAGTTCTAGCCCACACAAGCTACAACAACTTTTTGAAAGTCTATGACTGGCAGAACATACAACATTTTAAATGCTGGTTGGTACTGAACTCTGCAGGAAGGTAGATCTCTAGAGAGAATGTCGAGGACCACTGCCATCATTATCTATCAATCAATCAATCAATCAATCAATATTTATTTGAATAGCACTTTTGACAACTAATGTTGTCTCAAAGCAGCTTTACAGAAAACCAGTTAATGTAAGAGAAAGAAGACAAAGAGTCCATGTATAGACTTAAAGAGAAGGAACCGGGGTCCAAGCCCCCCATGAGTAATCCAGAGGCAACAGTGGCAAAGAAAAACTCCTTTAGAGTAAAGGAAGAGACCTCGAGGGGAACCCAGGCTCAAGGGGGGAACCCATCCTCCTTTGGTTGATCCTGGATGAAGAGAGAAAGACAGAGCCAATAGGATAAGGAGGCTGGATCATCTATTAGAAACCTTCTGATTAATGCAGCAGATAGTAAATGTAACAGTAGAACCAACTATCAGTGGCCAGCTGCACTGTGGGCTAAAACTGACCACTGTTGGATGGAAAGGGGGGTTGATTAATTGTGCAACATATGGGCTACAGTCAGTATATGTAAAGCTATGTGGCAAGTGTTTTAGACAGAAGGAACTATAAGTGTAGCTGCAAGGGAGGTATTTCTTATATCAGTGCACAGGTATACAAGTCACGAGCCGTTTGTCAGTTGCCCTCTAGCACATTTATCAATGGTCAGATTGTTACAGACTCTTCTCACTTTGAGTAAACAATGAGACAACCTCACTAATGTGATGGTACTGTACTCTATTAGGCTGTGTTTACACTTACAAACAACCGCTGTTAAGGATTTCTCCAAGACAGATTATTATTGATTCAAAGAATTTGGCTGAGAAGTCTTTTCTTAACAATAATGTTCAGTCATCTGTTTCCCTAGACTCAGCAGGTGGTGCTCACTGCGGATACAAATAGAATTGTCTTATGTTGTTGCACCCTGCCAGCTGCAGTGCTCCGGCGGCTGCTGTGCAGCTCAGTGACACAGCCTCAGTCTCTCACACCAGTGCGCACAGGGCAGGAGGGAGGCGGGGTGGATGAGTGGACCCATGTTAGGAGGTCGTCCTGGGAGACAGATGGTGACTAGATCCTCCTCTGTGCCAGGAATGTTCTGGAAGATCTCCATGCTAAGCGGCCCGGGAGTATGTAGGAGGTGTGTGCATCGGCACCATGTTCAGGCACAGGCCGCATCCACGTTCCATCTGTTCCCAGCACCTCTCCGCTAGCACTGCGCAACGGCGCTCCTGAGCCTCAACATGCACCTCAGACTACATTCACATCGCAGAGCTGAAACGGTACCAACCTGATTTCTGTGCTTAAGGCCACGCTCACATCCTGAGCCTTATCCCCCCATTTGTGCGAAAATACCCTCATCCTGAATAAACTCACATGCATACATTTCCAAATCTAAAACATTGTGAGGCACTACCAACACATTTATATGTAATTGCATCATCATGCTCGTTGTGCATAAACACCGCAAGTAGTGTAGTAATACAGTTTTTCATGGTATGTAGGCAGATACAGCTCTCTTATTGGTCTGGACTTCAGGAGTTTACATAACACATCAACCATCAATGTACAGTAGTTAGGAACTGTCAGTGAAGTTAATGACTTTTAATTTGTAATGGCTGGGAAAAAGACAAATTGTCATTCTACATACATCACTAATTGCAAATAAGAGCTCTAATGGTGTGTTCTGTATAGCTTTGATGTTATACCTGTGTTTAATGTCACACCTGACTTTCCAGTGAAACATTCAGAAAGCCAAAATGGACTCTTTCAAGAAAACCTTGCTTGCTCTTTAGAAAATCCCATGTAACCTGGGTGTCTGTAACCGGTTTGGTCCCTGGCTCAAGCCTTGACTCTGACAGTGGTCTGAACGTTTTAGGTGGTGGGGCAAAAGTTTTCTGTGTGAGGTCATTTATTTAAGGTAAATAAACCAAATGAATAAATTGCACTTTCTGTGTAAGAAGTGCGGACATTCTCACAAACAACACAAATAAGCTTCCAAAATAGTGGATTATGTAGTGAAATGGGACCATGTTTTAAGATATAAGCCCCCTTAAGGAACTGGTTTGTATCTTACTTACTCACATTTAGCAGCATAGAAATTTCTCCACATGTGGGCGCCACTCATACTTGAATATAATGCTGCAAAAAAGCAGTGCTTCATTAAAAAGAGAGTCCTGTTGTGGGTCCTTTCAGGACTGAAGCCTATAATGATGTACAGGGTTCACTTGCGAACACAAATAAATGTGAACCATTGAGACAGTACTGAGCAATAATGCTTTTACTGTGTGCCTAACCCAAAATCCGCACACCTGTGGGCTCCTGAGAGGGCGCTGTCCTTACATTCTGCTGAGTGGAGCTTCAACCGGGCCTTCTGCTGAACATCTGCGCTGTGATTAACCCATGCGCCCGAAACAGCATAAATCTAAATATATTAAAATACATGCACAGAGGATTTACACATACGCTCTCTCGCTCAAACACATGAACAGTCCTGCCAGCGTTCACGAGGGGTAGAGATCCACTCTAGTTGAGATTTCATTGACTCTAACAAAGCTTGATCTGCTCTTAGGATAATTTATTCACTCCATCTTCGAATGTCTCTGGCATGGAGACGGCAGCCTTGCACCGATGTGTCATCTGATCTGTGCCGGGAGCCGAGATTCGCGCTTTAGTCTGAAATTATGGAGCTCGTCCTCTTGGCGCGTTGAATCACCAACCGCTAGAGCTGGTGACAAAAACCCACTATGCATCAGATGCTCTCAGAGGCTCTTGGACTGAGAGAAGCAGAATTTTTAACAGCTCATCACAGATGGCGGCAACTTTCTCATGAACTAAAGTTGAGCGCGCACGAGTCAGAAAGACTTCAGACAGAGTAGGACTAGTGTGAGTCAGATTGTTAGTCAGGAGACAAATTCGTAAAGCTTTCAGGAGCACTCTTTCGAAATCGGATCTTCATGCTAACTTCTTCATGCTCAATTCTCAATCAGGGCTTGATCTGCACACAAGGTTCTGCACACGAGGACACAAGGTCACAAAGTCTCCTTTAGAAAAAATAAAAACAGTCAGATTTAATTAAGCCTGGCTGAACAATAAACAATGGGAATTTGATCCTTTCATAAAGATGGCCCACTTAATCAGATCATATAAGATTAGAGTCAAAGTCAATACAGAGCAGAGATGGTCACAAGTCACAAAATACAAGTCCAAGTCAAGTCATGAGTCTATAGGTTAGAGTCCAAGTCAAGTCACGAGTCTATAGGTTAGAGTCCAAGTCAAGTCACGAGTCTTTAGGCTAGAGTCCAAGTCAATTTATACAAAGCATATATAGTGACTGTAGCATTTTTTTTTTAAAAGCGTAGATTAAAAAAACACAACAACTTTGTATTTTTTTTTTTAGTCCAACACTTTTCTTTCTTTCTTTTTTGGTTTAAATGCTACATATTTCCTTACAATATTCACTCACAAAAAATGACATGCTCTACAACTCTCAAACAGAACAAACTAGAAGCAATATCACTTTTTGTTTCGGCACCATACTCTGCCTCAAACACTTCCTGTTTCAGGCCAGCTCAAGGGGTTAATACTGTATGTTATATAGCTGAAATGATGGCTAAGCGGCTAGCACAAACCTATCCGGGTGTGTTTTCAGATGCCTTATGAAGTTTCATGTGGTCTATCCAGTTTCTTTATTTTGTTTCCCACAGTCGTTGCACGTTGCCACTCCTCTGTTATATGCTAGAATTTTGAATTCCCTGTAACCAAAGGCTACCACGTACGACGCTTCCGCCGAAGCCATGCTACAGCGTTGTGTTTACACTTGGCGCCGCTCACTGTTTTCACGCACGCGCGGAAATCGGATGTTGTGATTCGTCCGTGTCCGTGGGCCGTGTCCCAAATCAACGAAATAAAGTGTACATACACAAAGGAATTATTTTCCTGTAACCTCCGCACACCGTGCCTGGATGGTAATGGAAAGAAACTTGATGTTCATGTGTTATTTTGGACCGAGTCTGAGTCGAGTCGGGAGTCATTATAGACGAGTTACAAGTCAAGTCTGAGGTCTATTTATACGCAACTCAAATGCGACTCGAACTCGAGTCGCTAACTCGAGTGCCCATCTCTGATACAGAGTATTACAGGATATGGAGAAGCATGTATATGTTTATTGTCTGCTGTATGTATTGTATATGTCCTGCACTGGTTTCACACCGTTGTGTATCTGCACAGTACGTAGTCCTGTACATTGTGCTGCTGTTGTGTGTTGCACCACGAGGCCTGTAGAAGGACACTGTTCCTGTGTTCAAGCTTTATTGAGGACTGAGGATAATACAACAATTGATATGATTTGACTTAAGCATCTCATTTGTCTTAAATGTCTCTATATAGCCCTTACTGAGGTTTCCAGCACTTTCTACCATTTTGCATGGTATATAAAACCAGCATGGAGAGCAGCTTACAAGCACACAAATAATTATTGAAGCAAATTATGCCCAAAAAATAATAATTTAAAAGTTTGTATTTAAGCGTGCAAGAGCCTTTGATTGCATAATTACTGCAGTGATTAATGTGTTTTAGCTACTACAATTCTTTTAACCCTAACTGATCCAGTGACTAGCTTGGCATTCCAACCATCTGGGAAGGTGTATCTGGTGGTCTTGGAAAAGATTGTCAGGAGGGTCAAATATTGTCCTCCATCAAGCAAAGAAAATCACTAAGGAACAACTAAGGAAATGAATGGAATTGGGCTCAGACCTGTCCAGCGCATTATTAAAACCCAGGAGTAGAGTGGTGAACTGTTAGCCCTATTAGCCCTAGGGATGGAGGTGTCAGGGTAAGAAGTGAAGCGCATTAAGTGATGTTCTTATCATCCATTGTATCCACTGTACAAGCTCCTGGAGGCAGTGCTATGGTCTGGGTCAGATTGAGGCTCATCAACATTACGTGGTAATAAAATGAGGTCAGCTGACCACCTGAGTTTACTGAATGACCAGGTTATCCCATCAATAGATTTTGTCTTCCCTAATGTCATAGGTTTAATCCAGGAAAACAGTGACGGGCTCAGGAAACAAGTTTCACCAGGCTCAGATTGTAAAAGAATGGTTCCTTAACCCCAGTGAAGTTTATGAGTGTACAGGCAGTGTACAGACATTAAGATTACCAAAGCACTCTTGACCACTTGAAACCCATCTGTTTTTCAAGTCTAGTAGAGAGATGTACACTTACAGACCACAGTCTAATTTTTCAGACATCTCAACCCTGTTCTTCTTGGGTCAGCCTTGACCACAAGGCTGCTGTTGATGAGCCATTATCTGGGAGGTAGCCCATTCTCAATACACTAACACTCCGGCCCTTTTCTCAAGACAACAGTGCCTAGAGATTCCTACAACTTGATTTTACACACAACAGTGTCACTGCTGAGCTGTGATTGAGCAGATTGGTGTTCAGAAACTAACTGCTGATGAAAGGTTAGAGCATGTCTACCACAGTGTACACAAGCATCATACTTGCCAGTGAGCTTCATTTTCTGTTTTCTAGAAGTGACAGTGAAACCTGAAATTGCTATTGACTTAAAGGGGACATATTATGGAAAACTACATGGAAGCTTAGAGCGAAGATCAAGAATGGCTCTGTTGCTGCATGCACCTGACTAGATACAGTTTACCGTTTACAGTCTACCGTTATGCTAAAGCCTCAGGTTACTTGCTTCTTGTTCAAATATTCCTGTTCCACCTTAAATTGTGTTGCAGTTATTCTAAGGCCTCAGGTTATCTGTTAAGCTTCTTGTTCAAATGTTCCTGTTCCACCTTAAATGGTGTTGCAGTTATGCTAAGGCCTCAGCTTACCCGTCAAGTTTCATGTTGCAAATTTTATTTTCTATCTTAAATGGTGCTGGGCTGCAGTTTATTGGTGCTGCAGGGGATTATAATAATAACTGCTGCCACATTTAAGGTGAAACGGGAAAATTCAAGCAAGAAGCCGGTAAATAGAAAGCTGACTTCCGCCTTGTGTGTCTGACTGCTGCTTTTCCGGTCTGGGTCGGTGCAACACTGCAGACGAGGATAATGTAAACTATTTTTAAAAAATAATTATTTGTGTATTTCCATGGCCATTTAGCACTAGCAACCGCTAACAACTGATTTTTTTTTTGGACATTCTTATTAGTCTGTTAGTTGGACATCTTTAAGGTGAACTTCTTCTCATTCTTGCATTTACACACTGTGCCTGTGGAAAAGTGGGTGGAGCAGTGGATCATTTTCATATAAAGGAACAGACACTCAAACCAGTTGCTCAGCAGGGTGAGAAGGTGCTTTGCTGCCTCTGGCATGTGGTATTTTGCACAAAATATTTCACAGACATTCATTAAGACACATAGAACTAGATTAATATTTGAAAAAGAGTTATAATACAGTATATTACCTTAATATCATATACACTTATCTTGTACTCTTAACAGGGTCTCCATGATCCTTTCCTCAGATCATCGTACTGATGCACCCCTCGTCACATCCACCATAAATTATTAGGATCTGATTATAAACCAAGGAAGCACATGACCATCTTATACATAACTTCAGGAGGCTACAATTAATCTTGAAAGGAAGGCGTTATTTGAAAGGATTATTACAGAGGGAAATAAAGAGTAAGGTTTACTGACCTGTTGAGCGTGCATATTACAGTTTTCATTTCAGCACTGCAGGAAAATATCAGCTCCAACTCGTTGGTTCTTCAAATGAGTTGTCTTTATTAGATGAATCCAAATTTGATTGCATTCTAATCCCTATTCCATTAAAAGAACACGGGCTGGCGACGGGAGGACCTTCTTCATATTATCAACAGTCAATTTATACTGTTTTGGAATTTCATTCTGGGGACCCAGAACATTCAGGACTGATGCAGGAACATAAAGGGCAGCCAAGGTCTTCAACTGATCAAGATTTAATTGCCTCCACAAAGGGAAGGAGCAACAGAATACAATCCAGATGATCTTCAAAGTGACCGTATCGGACAGAGGTTTAAATACACACACAGGTCATTCATCTAGTGGCAAACAAGATTAGAAGGAGGAAGAACAAGGAGAAAATATCCTTGAATGTCATATAGAAAGTAAATGACTTCTGACCCTGGATATCGAGCTGCTGAACCTGGGTCATCACTCAGACACCTATTTACTTCTGACAGTGACACCATACACCCAATCAGTAACAAATCATTTCAGTTCAATTCAAAGAAGCTTATTCCAAAGCTGTGGTTCCAGCCCGCTAATAAGTGTCACTGAGCATGGCAGGAAAAACTCCATAATGATGTGTAGACGAACCACAAAGACGGAAGGGGAACCAAGACTCAGGAAGAACAATTTCCTGAACGCACGAGGAAGACTCTCTAAGGCGAACCAAAACTCAAGAAAAAGAACAACATGAAAGCATGAGAAAGAATCTGTAAAAGGAACCAAGACTCAAGAAGGACAACTTCCTGAAAGCATGATAAAAAAAACAATAAGTGGAACCAAGACTCAAAAGTAAGAACATATAGAACATATAACTTTTTATGGGTTCAGTTGTGAAGTGCTGGTGTTTAATAGAGAGAAACTGGAAACTGTGTTTGATATGACAGCATACGAGAACACTGTGGGTAAGAAGTTCACTGTCAGTGTAAGGCAGCAGAACACTTTCAAGAAAGTTAGAAGTTCATTCAGGGGTTGCAGTTCATTTCAAATCATGGCAGCCAGTTGAGGGGATGTGATGGTAGACTATTCGTTAAAATCCAACATTAAAGTCCAAACATGCAGAAGTGTTGTGCTATACAGACCAAATCTTTCAACAGAGGAGAAGCTTTTAGGTTCCTACAGATTCCACCCGCAACCTCTTAGCCTGAATACAAATGCATTTGTGCAGTGCACCTTGGTATATTGCGCTATGCTCAGAAGTATGAAGAATGAAAAAGCAATACATTTATGAAAATGGCTCTTTAAAGCTGGCTTTTATTCATTTCCATATTTGCTAGGAAGAATGGTATAAAAGAGCTGCCAGTGTCGAGAGGAGGGGTGGGGTGGTCTGGAACCTGTACAGTATGAAGCATTTTCTGCAAGGGCACCAGGATCAGGAATCCAATTGTTAATGTAATTAAATGCAAATATGAAAATAGGGGGTTTGGGTCACTACATGAAAGTGTGCAGTGAGTCCACTGGGGGTAAATAATGTGAATTCCATCGATTTCTGGCCTTTTAGACAAGTGTTCACAGATTTTCTGTCTCTGGCAGAATTGTTGTGCTTGTTAATCCATTTGAGTTGGAGCGCAGTGCGTCTTGGTTGCTATAGGTCATGGCTAATGGGATGCTAATGAGTGCCCAGTAATCAATTTGTGCTTAATCAGCCAATCAATGTCGACTGCAGCAGAGCGGCGGCGGGGCCTGGGACGCTGCTGGAGCCGTGAGAAACTGAGAGACTTCCTGCCCTTGCTCTAAACTCTGTTTGTTGTTTTCCATCTTGCAGCTTGCGATCCTGGGAAATAGACGCTGGAGTGTTTTCAGCTGCCTAGCGACTTCAGTAAAGCCAAAAAGCAAGTTTTGAAGGGAAATTTCACATATTTTCCAAATTACTGCCTAATTAAATCATTTAGCTCTGAACAAAGTCGGCCATAGATGCGGTATGCTACGTTCTGGAAAAATGACCAAGTCAAATGTTCTCAACAGTGGCGATAGTAGCCAGACATCCATACACATACATATACTGTATTTATATGTCTAAATATACACACACACACACACACACACACACATATATTTATAAGTCTAAATATACCCACTTAAAACGACTCACCAAGGAAACCAAGACTCAACTCCCTGAAACCCTATATATATATATATATATATATATATATATATATATACACACACACACATACATATATATACTGTATATATATATATATATATATATATATATATATATATATATATATATGGGAAATGGTTTCATTTGTCTTTTTTGTGACATACTGACCTTTCTTTTTTTCTCCCTCTTACACATACAGTCACCCCATTGATGGTGTATAATAGGGCGCTGCATTAACCTTTAGTTTAAAGCCTGCTAGAAAGATGATGTAGCCCAGCTCCATTTCTTTTTCACACAAGGAAAAGCAGATTTTCTTTAAATAAAAAATGGAAGGGAAACAAAATATAGTAACTAGAACAACAAACACGGCAATGCCGTGACCTGACAGGCAGGAGAAGAAAAGCGATGAATTAATTCGGGGAAAAGATCAGAAATAAAAGCAGCCAGGAGGTAAGCACTCACGGGCCGGAAACTCTGCCATATGCCTCTCTTCTCTCTAAATGAAATGGCAGAGCTCTGTTGAATTTAATCATGGCTGTGCTAAAAGTAGGGGAGAGTGGCAGTCACTTCCTGTTACAGGCCAATCTGTATCCCCTGTGTGCTGTGCAAGTGTCATGGATGGGACGAAACTGCACCATTACAGCATCCGGGCCAGAAGGACCTGCCGAATCAGCACTTTATCCAACAAGGAAGTCATGCAGAGAAGATTGAGCTGACACTGGCGTCTTCAACCTGCCACTGTACATATACATTAACCAGGTGCTGAGCAACTGTCCCCAGGAACACTGTCCCTAACTAGTGTAGTACATGAGTCTCCAAACTCATTTTACTGGCAGAGAATCTAAAAAGGACTCAACCAATCAAGCAGCCCCAAAGATTAAAAGTTTCAAGCCCCAAAGTTTCCAAAAATGTTATGACACTGTTCCAAATACATAAAAGCAGAATGCACTGACGTCCAGATCATTTAAACTCTATATGTAACTGAATATCATGCAAAGACAACATAACAAATCATTTTTATTTTGAATTTGATATCAGATGCACGCTTCACAGTCGGGACAGGAGAAACAAACCTGGTGGAACATCTCGCAGCTAATACCTCCCCATCTTTACTCCTAAAAGACAGCATCCCAGAGAGGGGGAGCCTTTCAGAAGTAAAGATAGGGAGATGTTCTCCACTCTGTGAAAGACAACATTGCAGTGCAACAACTCAACAGTAGTGTTTCTCAACGTAAAACAGCAAAGAACTGGGAGATTATCATCATCTACACTACATAATATGAATGAAAGATTCAGAGAATCCAGAGAACTCTCTGTATCAAAAGAACCACAACTGGATGACTGTTACAGGAATAACTGCATTAAAAACCAACACGACTTCTCAAAGCACATGTGTAAAGCTTTATTCATGGGGTACGATATCTGTGGGCTTTGGAGAATACGTAAGATGCCATCCAAGTAATGTCTTTTTTAGGGATGGTCTTGCTTCTATTACATCAGTATGTCTTCCTGGTAAAAAATCTGGGCGCTAAACTGGACTGGTCACCCTCTGAAAACAATTTGCAGAAAGAAAAATAGGACAAAAAAGAAAAATGGTCAGTTGGAATCTGATATCAAGACAGCAAATATGGAAAACCTCTCATGTTTCTTTAGTGCCCAAACAGCTTACAGAGTTAAAAGAAGAGCTGATGAACACAGTGGTAAACATGACCCATAACTTTTTTGAAACATGTATAATAATAAATAAATGTGGTTGCTGTAGCTCAGTGGTTAACACCACTTCCCACTAGGGAGCCAGCACCACATGTGGGAGACAGGGGTTCACATCCCGGTCTGTGTTGCTGTGCTACACCAATAAGAGTCCTTGGGCAAGACTCCTAACACTAGACTGGCCTACCTGTAATGTGATCAACCTTGTGAGTCGCTCTGGATAAGAGCGTCAGCTAAATACCAGAAATGTAAATACAATTTCTCAGTTTCTGTGTGTGATATATTGTCTTTGTGCTATTTTCATTTAAATGCAGGTTTAAATGATTTGCACATCACTGCATTCTGGTTTCATTTACATCTTGCACAGCATCCCGACTTATTTGGAAATGGGTTTGTGAACTACATCACATTTGTCTCCACTCTTTCACTGTGGCTTTTATTTTATTCTTTTAAGTGGCGTTTCAGTTTTGGTGCTCTAGTAGGTCTTGTTAGGAGTCCCTCTCCTGTAGCTGTTATTTGTTTTTTGAACTCCTGCTTTTCTTACTTTTTTTAAATCATACATGTACATAGTCTGCTTTATTTAATTTAATAATAATAAATATGAATGAATCATGGTTCCGTTTCATCATAATAATAGTAATAAACTCAACGTACGTAGAAGCCCAGAGTAAAACCACTGCTTCTCCTGTTATGATGCATTAAGCTCCTCCTCGTTATTCGGCCTCATGCAGGATGTTGTTTTGTGGCCGCTTGGCTAAAAGTGCTGCATCATAGCTTCACTTTATTGATGTGTAAATCTTAGCTCTCCTCGTTCTTCTGATTGGGTTGCACTTGCTGTCCCATCCTCTCTACGTGTGGAGCAGAGAGTAAAGGCAGCACACTAGAAGGTACATTCAGATGAGCAGCAGGCATTATAAATTCCTTTTGATGGAAAACTGATTTGAATATCTTTTACAAATATATATATTTATTTATTTAGAAACATGCGCTATATATTTCACATACCTTGTTTTTCTGTATTTTCCTCATCCCTGTCAAGCTTTGTAGTTTCTGCCGTTACAGGATTAATGCTATACAGCCAGTTTGAAAGAAAAGTGAAAATGAACTTGGTAGGCCTCATAAATGTTGCTTTGGAAAGATCACGTTGTGATCTGAGGCTGCCACCCACACAGTCCCTGAAAGTGGCTTTAAACTCCAGGAGATGAAATGTGAGAGTGTGGGTGTTTGGACTGAGTCTCTGTCCATGTGTGAGTCTATTCTTGTCATTTTCTGCATCAGTTATTCATTTGTTAGATTCTTTACCCAAAACGAAAAAAAAAAAACCTTGCCGAAGAAGAAAGTGGAAGAAGTTTAGTCCGCTGTAGCCTACGTTCCGGCTCAACAGGGGGTTAACCACCTCACACGGGCAAAACCAGCCAGGCTTAATGAATGTACACTGACAAACAGCCTAATGATATGAAACTGGGATATATGAATGTCGAACCCATCAGTCATACCAATACCACTAACCATGTCTCTAAAGTAGTCACTGCAGTGCCCCCTAGTGGCTATGAATGTCACTGCCTGATGCTGGCTGAAGGATTTTGCCACGAGGGTGTAACTGAGGAGCATCTGGGTATGAATATGAAATACGGTTATGGGTTTTAAGCAAACAATGATATTTATACCGGGTGAATGAAATCTGACAAGTGGCATAAGTAAGCGCATGAATCATGGGGCAAGACACTTACGGAATGAGTGTACTGTATAACACGGCATAACACAGCACATCACCAACAGAAGAAAACAAAGATCAGCTATTTAGTGCATGTGGCTATTTAGTGAGTACGTAATCGGTGACTACCTCAGGCTCAGTGTGGAAGATCATACTGAGGATTAGGGTTAGGTCATGTTAGGTCAAAGTAGACAGCATTTTAGGTCAAATGGGACTGAGTTAGGTCATTGTAGACTGTTTCATAGACATGTTAGGTCATATGAGACTGTGTTGGTCACATAGAATAGTGGGTTAGGTCATATAGATATTGTGTTTAGTCATATGGCATAGTGTGTTAGGTCATACAGGCATTCTGTTATATTAAACAGTGTGTTAAGTCTTGTGGAACACTGTATTTGGTCATAAGGAACAGTGTGTAAAGTTGCATGCAGCAATGTGTTAGGTCATATAGGCAATGCCATTAGTCATAAAGGACATTATGTTAAGTCATATGGCACAGCGTGTTAGATACTATGGGATATAGACATGTTGGTTAATACAGACAGTGAAATAGGACCCTGTGCTAGATGATATGGCATTGCAGTAGGTCACATGAGATGTGTTACGTGATATGAGATATGATTGTGTTAAGTCACATGGAACACTGTGTACAGCTCTATAGAAGTGTGATTGGTCATGTAGGACAGTGGGTTAGATCACGTAACCATTCTATTATACCCAACAGTATGTCACATTAGTCAGTGTGTTATATTGAACAGTTTGTTAAGTCATATTCATCAGTGTGTTAAGTTTTTTGGAAACTTTGTGTTTGGTCATGTGGGACAGTCTGTTAAGTCACATGGAAAAGTGTGTTAGATCATGTAGGCCATGTGAATAGTTATAGGACAATGTGTTGGGTAATATGGAACAGTGTCTTAGGTCATATAGACAGTGTGTTAAGTTACATGGGATAGTATAGTACGTCATACAGACTGCGTCATAGCTGATATAGACATCATGTTAATTTATGAAGGACAGTGTATTTGGTCATATAGCCAGTGTGTTAAGTCATGAAGGACAGTGTGTTAGGTCATAAAGCACAGTGTTTCAGGTCATGAAGACAGTGTGCTAGGTCATGCAAACATTGTGTTAGGTCATTAAGGACAGTGTGTTAAGTCATAAAGGACAGTGTGTTAGGTTATAAAGGACAATGTGTTGACAATGGACAGTGTGTTGTCACATGGACAATGTGTTAAGACATAAAGGAGAGTGTGTTATGCCACATAGACAGTGTGTTAAGTCATGAAGGACAGTGTGTTAGGTTATAAAGGGCAATGTTTTGGCATATGGACAGTGTGTTGTCACATGGACAGTGTGTTAAGACATAAAGGAAAGTGTGCTATGCCATATAGACAGTGTGTTAATTCATGAAGGACAGTGTGTTAGGTCATAAAGACAGTGTGCTAGGTCATGCAAACATTGTGTTAGGTCATACAGGACAATGTTTTGACATATGGACAGTGTGTTGTCACATGGATAATGTGTTAAGACATAAAGGAGAGTGTGTTAAGTCATTTAGGACAGCGAGTTGTGTGGACAGAGTGTTAAGTCATAAAGGACAGTGTGTTAGGTTATAAAAGACAATGTTTTGGCATATGGACAGTGTGTTGTCACATGGACAATGTGTTAAGACATAAAGGAAAGTGTGCTATGCCATATAGACAGTGTGTTAAGTCATATTAAGTTTAGACTGAACCTGTTTTAGGCTTGCATTGCGGATATTTAGTGCCACTGTGATTTCCCGGCCCATCATGTCTTGCTGTTCCCTGATCTCTTTAAGAAAGTATGACATGTAAAAATGAATAATAACCGTAACTTCCGCATGTATCATTTATCAATAATCGGCAGCAGTTAGTTTGATATAAGATTGATCTTTTTATTTCGTGCTGGGCTGCGTGCGGCTCTCGGTGGTCCTCATTATGCGCCGTTTATCAGGAGGGCAGGAGTTAAATAGCTGCGTTGGAAAAGCGCAGCCTCTGCGTTCTCTCTGCGCGGCTCTTTAATGGATCTGCTGCCCTGTGGCTTTGCTGCGCGGTGCCCCTGTCAAACCGCCTCTGCGTCTGCTGGACTTACCAAAGGAGCCGCAGCGCTCTGCCCATCAAATCCGGTTTAATCTCTCTTTATGCGCGCGCGCCCTTTCATCTCGAGCGCCCCTCCCGGGAAAGGCGCGTTTATAGGAGCCGTTATTGGTCAAGGTCAAAGAGGACGCGCGGATGCACGCGGCCTTCACTGCGAGGGGAACAGTAATGTGTATCTCAACACCTTCCAGCAGAGCAGTGAGGTTCTACACGGTTTCCACTGTTACACTGCACCTCATATCTGTCCTGCTGACCCTCTCTGGTCCTGAACGTCTGTCCGTTTGAATTTCACCTCCTTGTGATCCTTTAACTATATATATATATATATATGTATATGTGTGTGTGTGTGTGTGTGTGTGTGTGGTGTCCTGTGATGTCCGCACTTGTGGCTGTTGGGTCATCCTCCATGGTTCGTGTAGGTCTGCTAGATCCTTCATGTCGCATGATCAGTCGTTGTAACAGCCTGTGTGCATGTGGTCCTGCATCATGCATGCCTCACAATGTCAAACTTACCAACCAAGTTTCCTTCCTGTCCGTTGATTCCTTCTGGGTGCAGCTATTTGTGGAACTATTCTGTTGATGATAAGCGTATGTACATATTCCATTTCTCCCAGTTCCCCTGAATCTCACACACTGCTCCTGTATAAAGGGGTCTGCTGAGATCCACTGAAGCATTATGTAAGCCAAAGAGTCATAAAAACCCTGCTGTGTTTCTTCCCTAGGTTCTTCTCTTGTGGCCTGGTACACACGGAGAAATAAAGAGTTTGGATTGAAAGACAGGCATGGAGGTAATGTCCTCTCTTTTATTTTTCCCTTCATTATCAGGCAGTTGTGAAGGAAAGTTTCTGTAGTGAATGTTCTGGCATGTTTCCAAACGGGGAGAGTTTCTATACTCTCCTCTGAATTTATCAGCACACACCATAGAGGAGACATAGGGGAGAGGGAGAGAGAGAGAGAGAGAGAGAGAGAGAGAAAGAAGAGAGAGAGAGCTCATTCAAGAGAGCTCATTCACTGGCTCATTCATTTTCATCAGAAATCAGCATGCCGCCTCTTAAATAATGCATTGATCTCTAGGCCTGTTGTTAATTCCCCTGTTATCAGGGTGTACAAAGTGGACGTGGCAGAGCTTGATGGATGAGTGCTTTGGGCCAGCTGTCTATTTGCTTTGACAGACAGAGTCCCTGTGCACAGGCCTTTGACTATGAGCATCCTGTCTTTCACCAAGCTGTAAAGGACAGTGCAGTCGTCTCCCATCAGCGGAAATCCTCCGTTCCTTTAGAGCGAAAGAATGAGTTCAGAGAAGCAAAGATGAGGACGGAACTTTAAACCTTCAGCTCTTTTCCTCACCAGATTGTCAAATTAACCTGACAGTGAACAGCAGTTTACAGTTCCATCACTGACCACATGATGGAGACAGAGAGAAAACCAGGTACCATCAAATGTGAATGTAGGCCATCTGTTTCTCTACATACTTTGTCATTCCCTATGTACCCTGTCCTTCAGTAGGTAGAACACTCACAGGACCACCACAGACCAGGTTTTATTTGGGTGGTGGATCATTCTCAGCACTGCAGTGACACTGACGTGGTGGTGGTGTGAGTGGCTCACGACACAGAAGAGCTGCTGGAGTGTTTAAACACATCAGTGTCAGTGCTGGACTGAGAATAGTCCACCAACCAAAACTGTCCAGCCAACAGCATCCTGTGGGCAGTATCCTGAGTCCTGTGACCACTGATGAAGGACTAGAGGATGACTGGCACACACTGTCCAGCAACCTATAAGCTATCATCCCTGTCTTTACGTCCACAATCTAGAACAAAACGGTAGCCTATACAGCATATATAAAATTGTGTTGCTGTTTTAAAAACAACGCTATGAGGTAAGCTGATGTAATGTACGGTCATCTGTGATATTTTAAATGAGAGTTAAATAATAAGACAGAATAGAATAAAACTGGGACAAGATGTCCTCCTAGCTCCCGTCTTAATTCCTCTCCTGTAAACTAATCCCAGTATATATTCTATATATTTTTTTGTTTCTTATATCATTTATCTTTTAGTTCTGGTCTAACTTTAAAAACAGTGGATGCCCTTTACATTGTGTATGAATTTCATGATGATAGGAAATGGCCCAAAATGACTTGGAATAAGTCAGGTTCCATAGACTCGCATTAAAAAGAAAAAAGTGCTATATAAATAAATTACATTTTTGGTTAGTATTTTTTGTTAGGGTTATTGTTCATTGATGTCATGCCTGCTGGTTCTCCTCTCGCCTCCGATCTCCCGGACTTCATTCCCATAACCCACCACCTGATGTCATAGTCACGTGTCCACTTTGCCCAATCACAGCCCGTTATCTCGTTCTCGGTCCCCTGAATGTAAATTAGTTCCACCTGACAGTTATTTAGTCTGTTTGTTTAAATGCTTCTCTCTCGCACTGGCTCATTGCGAAGTATACTGAGCGTTCTCTCTCTGTTTGATCTTGTGTTACTCTGGCTTTGACTCTATTTTGATTTTCTGGTTTACTCCTCTTGTTTATACCGTTTGGTACCTCGGCCTGGTCTGATTGTCTGCTTGGTTTGACCCTTGCCTGTTTATTGACTCTGTTTTAGTTTAGCCCTCTGATTGTATTTCCTTGTTCTGGGTGTTGTGTTTAATAAACCTGTTTAATAAACTGTGTCTTGCTTTTAGCTCGGCGCATGTCACAATCTGTTTGACCATTGTCACAATTGGCTACTATTGACCTGTGCATTTATTAATGAGTGTAAATATAGTGCATTTATTTATTGTATTCTATGTAGCACCTTGGTCCTAGAGGAACATTGTTTCGTTTCACTGTTCACTGTACACCACTGTATATGGTTAAAATGACAATAAAAACCCTTTGACTTGACTTGATTTGCTTGATTATGCATACTACACAATCCATACCTCATCCTTAAAGGTATACAAAATACATATACATAGCACATACAGTAGGGATCGGCTCCAGCAGCACTCCTACCATGACCAGGGATAAACGCTTTAGATGATGATCGATTGAGTGAATGAGTACATACTTAGAATACCTAATACTATACATGCGCAGTCACTGTGCAGCCACTTTACACATGTATGCATATGTTACATTTAAGTGTGTGGTGCATGTTTTGTTAAAATGCATATTGCATTCAAATACAGGATGAATATTGATGCATACTACATAGTTAAAATGCATGTTATACTCTGTAATAAAACAGGCATAAAAGATTAACACATCACATAGAACTATTAGGCGTTGCTGGTAATGAAAATATATAACTGAAACCACATAGTACAAAAAGATACAATAAGAAGAAAGGGGGCAAGAGGCCACCATGAGCTAGACAGTAACAAACCTGAGGGGAAGCTCCAGAACATGAGCTTTTATTTCTGCATAGTTCAGGCAGATAAAGCTCAGGCCTAGACTGAAAAGAATGTTCAGTGGTGATTCATCATTGGCACCGCAGTTTATTCCGGGACTGGACCCTTTTCTTAAATTAGTTTACAGGCAGTAAATTAGCACAAGTGCCGAGAAACACAATCAGACTTTGCAGCAGCTGTTTTTAGCTCTGAGTTGAATTGACAGACTCCAACTCCATGCTGCAGAAGATTACATTAATACAGCCATGTGTTTCTGTGTACTTGTAAATCAATGCACTCTGTCCATCTCCAGGTGCAAGCAGAGTGGCGATGGCGATGGAGATACATGAGCCTGCGTTATACGATCAGGATACTGATAAGGGTAACTATATTTTATTACAGTTACAGAAACAGACAGTAATCATATTACAGATACATTAGGAAAATAGATCACTGCCAGGCTTACATTCGGATCTTACATCTTACATTCATTAATGCAAAGCTCCACTGTTTCATAATGCCCCCTGATGCTCCTCACAGACTGAGTGATTCATCATTGCTTTAATTGAGTGAATGATTCCAATAAACAACTGTTGTTCTTTAAAGGAGCTCCTTGTGAAGTTCGATCCTTGAATAAAAATGTCGATAATAAGTAATAACGCTAATTTAATATTTTTAATGAAACTGAATGCGCAGTAAATAAATACATGCAAAGACACAGTCCAATAGTGTACTACACACTTAAAAATAATACTACATTTAAAAGCATTTAAAAGTATCTACTGCATTATAACTGATACATACAGGGGTTGGACAATGAAACTGAAACACCTGTCATTTTAGTGTGGGAGGTCTCATGGCTAAATTGGACCAGCCTGGTGGCCAATCTTCATTAACTGCACATTGCACCAGTAAGAGCAGAGTGTGAAGGTTCAGTTAGCAGGTAAGAGCACAGTTTTGCTCAAAATACTGCAATGCACACAACATTATGGGTGACATACCAGAGTTCAAAAGAGGACAAATTGTTGGTGCATGTCTTGCTGGCGCATCTGTGACCAAGACAGCAAGTCTTTGTGATGTATCAAGAGCCACGGTATCCAGGGTAATGTCAGCATACCACCAAGAAGGACGAACCACATCCAACAGGATTAACTGTGGACGGAAAAGGAAGCTGTCTGAAAGGGATGTTCGGGTGCTAACCCGGATTGCATCCAAAAAACATAAAACCATGGCTGCCCAAATGACGCTGTATTGGCCGCAAAAGGAGGCCCTACACCATACTAATAAATGATTGTGGTCTAAAAACAGGTGTTTCAGTTTCATTGTCCAACCCCTGTACATCTACACTAACTGGTCACTTTGTTAAGCTCACCGCTATATATCTACACTCTGTTGTATCAGCTCCAGTTAATGTGTACACAGGCTTTGTAGTTCAGGCCTGTTTCTCTGCATAAATAGTAGGGCTGTACCCGACCGAATTTTGTCAGTCGAATCGGATTCGCCCGTCCTGGCCGACGATTCGACTATTCGTTCACGGTTTTTTCTCCATGTACATGATCTAGTAATCAGTAAATCAATTTGCATATGTTTCAGATCTGATGTCCTCCTCATTAAGAAAGTCAGCAGAGTCACAGGAACATATTTCTGAACTAAAAGAGATGTGGCGTATGATGATCGATCTGAACTGGAGCCTTTAGTTCCAGGATACAGCGTCGGGCAGAGGCAGTATTTATGCTAAACATTAGCGCTTATAGCTTATAGTCTTTTCATTTCACTTCTAACAGCTTCTTCAGTAGGAGGACCCTTTGTCTTTCACCTCTCATAAATAATGAACTGCTAAATAAAACCAAATTAGTCCATATTCAAATTATTTATAGATGAAAAGAAGAATGGTAGACCTGAAACCGTTTATTAATTACCCGCTGTGAAATAATTATTTCTCGTTTATCGGCAGGCGTATTAGGTGACTGTACTTATCTTTAAATAAAGATAATCTCAGCTGTAGACGAATAAATAAACATATCTGTAAAATAGGTTCTAAAATAATTAAATTATAATAAAGCAAACGTCTTCGGTCCGTTTCTCCTTCACCGCAAACAGCCATTACGTCCAAAACGAAAGTCAGCTCCCTCGTTAGGAGCAGTGTTGGATGTCTGACTGAATGACGAGCAGAATTAGCTTTAACTTGTTCAGATTCTCTTCTTCAGAAGCTCCTCCAGACTCCAGGCTTTCTCTGAGACATCGCTCCCCCCGTGTTTCTCAGCTTCGCTGCTTCCTAAGCGGTGAACCGCCAGCGCACCCGGTCACGTGGTTGAATTTTTTTTTAGCAAGGATACGTCACAGCCCAGCTAGACCTTTAATATATATATATTTATTCCTCTTTAATAATTATTAACATGTCTTTTTCCATTCTTAAAGTTCTTGTGCATTTTTGTAAGATTTTGTCTTTTTTACGGGGAAAAAAGGTCACTGTTGTCAGTCGACTTAAAGGGTCTCAGTCGACTTAAAAGTC
This sequence comes from Prochilodus magdalenae, assembly GCA_024036415.1. NCBI lineage: Eukaryota > Metazoa > Chordata > Actinopteri > Characiformes > Prochilodontidae > Prochilodus > Prochilodus magdalenae. Next base: position 71,795 of record JAMWET010007575.1, on the reverse strand, counting down.
GCCGACTGAGGATTCGAATCGTCGACTTCAAGAGGGCAGGCCTAATAAAATGTTATCCTGTTCTGCAATAGTCATGACCACCCCTGGACCACCACAGCGCAGGAATTATTTGGGTGGTGGATCATTCGCAGCCCTGTAATGATACTGACTTGGTGGTGTGTTAGAGTGTGTTGCGTTAGTACAAATGAATCAGAGGACGCTGCGAACAGGACAGTGCTCACAGGACAAAACTGGCTGAATAGTTTTGGTTGGTGGACTACACACTGAGGTGTTTGAAAACTCCAGAATTATTTACCACCCACATAATATCTGCACTGTAGTGGTCTTGTGGGGGTCCTGGGGTCCTAGAAGGACAACAGTTTGCAATTGCGGAGCTGATAAAATGGGCCTAGGGAGATGCACTTAAGAAAGGGCTCAGTTAGTGTTGCACTGTGTCAGCACACTGAAACATATACACCCTGTTTATATACTGGCTGCTGAAGAACAGGGAAACTCTGAACTGTACATGTCACTGAGTAACTGTAACTACCTCGGATTATAATTATGTCAAGGTAAAACGCCGTCGCACCTCTTTGTACGAACATGTACCCGCAGGGCATGATATTTCACGTTGCAGCGCGTCCTCCCATCACGAGGGGGCGCTCTTTGACTGAAATAACGGGCCGGGCTGGATGGAGGAGAAAGTGAGTTGAGAGCGGGTGAATAGCAGCAGAGCGAGTAGAGAGAGTGTTAGAAAGGGTCCGGATACGATGCTGGATTAACGGGAAAAGAAACCAACCCCTCGCCCAAACCCTCAAAGAAGCGCAGTCTACGTTGGTGTCGAAGATGTCTGTAAAAAGCGACAGTAAGCCAGGTAAGCCGAGCCGAGCTCATTCAGAAAGAAGCTGGGAGCGATTGTTGTTAGCCGTGTGGCTAACGAGGTTAGCAAGCTAACGGTAGCCTAAGTCTAGAAGGCCACGGTCTGGAAAGCGGTGACTCTGAGCTACACAGAGCGGCCAATTATGCTGACTTGTGGAGCTCATGCTGAATTAGTAGTCACACAAGCTAAACAGAAGGTGGTTAGCTAGCTGGGGCGAATAGTACGCCGCCAGACAGAGCAGTAGCCGGCTGGTTCGCTCGCTTTCTCGGTGTGGTAGACTGTCTGACTGGCTGTCCCTTCAGCGGTGGGTGTGGACGGTAGGGCCGCCTGAGCAAAGCAAACACTGCCGGCTGTACAGTCAACACAGTCAGCCAGACTGAATGAGTCAACGTGGCTAGCTTCAGGTCCTCTCAGTATTAATTGACATGAGATTTCCAAGGTAGTGTGAATGTAGCTAGTCTGTTAGGCTGTGTGCGCGGTGTTGGTGTTGGTGGTGGTGACTATTTTTATTCCAACTGTGGTCAGATAGGTTAGCTCGCTTCAGTCAAATAAAGTATCTTGTGCTGCTGCAAGCTGTCGATCAAACCTCCGTAGCACTTTCCAGCTGCGGCTGCCTGTCTTGTTTTATTTTTTTCCCTTTTATGTTATTTAATTTGATTGATTTTCCACTTGTATAAATGCTCTTATTGTAGCTAGATTTTGCGCAGGCTCAGTACATTTAGCCGGACTTCCACCTAATAGTTACCTCTCTGTCTGACCCAGATGAGTAAATCACCAAACCTCCTGGCCTGGTTTAAAGGTGGAGCTCCACCGGTCAGACCACATGTGGGAATATTAACATGCCCTGAGCAGTAGTTGAAAATTTGACATGAAGTTCGCTTGTCATGCAAACTATTGTTTAACCCTTGTTCCCACATTTGTTGTGAAACGAGATTGGAGCAAGGGTGCCTTTTTCCTGAGGGGACAAAGTGTCTTTAAAGTTCCTTGTGTAGCTTGTGGCTGGGAAAGGAAAGTTCATGGCAGACTGTTATATGAGGTGTGTTTTTGTGCATGTGTGTATATATGTGTGTTCTGTCCCCTGGTAACATGTGGTTATGTGGTTAAATCAAACATCATCACTCTGGCCCACAGTCTGCCCCTTGGGCAGTACTGGATTAAAGGAGCAGTTTGTAAAATGATGCAAGTTTATATATCAGTCATACCCCAAATAACAGCAGGCAGCACATCACCAGAACACCACAGTCCCTCCTCCTCCAATATTCTAACCAGTTTCAAAGAAACGTTGCATGTTTGGCATCAGACATCATCTCTGTACTTTTTCTGTGGCAGCGTCAGTGTTAACACTTTAGTAGATATCCCAGCGACATGATACATAGACGTCATTGACGTCCTGTCAGAACTCTTATTCATTCACATTGTGCTGTTAATTGTAGTTATGTTGTAACGTTTTAAACAGTAAATCTTACATATCGCTCCTTTAAACCAATAGCTGACGTAGTACTGCAAGACCACTAGTGGGCCATTTTAGGTCTTTTCTGATGTGAAATAAAGGAAATATAGATCACCATGTATAATTTAAAAAGGTGCTATGATCTTATGTATCTATGTATCAAAAAAGCTTTTGCTAGGCTGTGCTAGTCTTTTATTACACTCATATTAATAGGGTCACATTAACAAGGTAAGGACATAAACGTTTGCTAAAATGATTCAAGGGCAAGAGGTTTTTCTTAGATTAGCTGTGTCAGCTAGTTTGGCTGATACTTAAGCCACTTCTCCACCCTGATACTGAAGGAAGTTTTCTACTAATGCTAATGCTAGTTGGACTTCTGGTTGCTTTTGTCTCCTTTCTGTTTTTGGATAGCGAGTTCACTGAATTACTGATCTGGTTTGAGTAATCAAAGTGAAAGCTGAAGTTTAGTCTTGCTTGATTATGTACATGTTTTTGGACAGGATGTAGCTTTAGACAAAGCACAGTCGGTGGGTGAATGGAGCCAAGTCTAGCAGAGTCTGTGAAAGCGTACAAATGAGAAGTCACAGCCTGTTTTAGAAGGGTTTGTGGAGTACTTCCTCTGTTTTGGTGGAAGAAGCGAAATGCAGTTCCTTCTTCATTTACCATTAGCTTTCATCAGCCAAGCACACAGATCTTGGACAGGCTTTCAGGAAGTCGGCTGTCATGGGTAATTTCACCTGTTAGGAATAATGGTCTTATCAGTTCATACGATCAGTGAGATCAGTCTTCAAACTTCCCACCCATTCAAGAGCCTAATGTCGGAGGTTTTCATATGCTTGCAGGTGCTGATGTTCACCCTGCCAGGATATAAGTCAGAGTGGCTCAGAATAAAAGTCCCTTCTGTTCCTCTGTTAAAAGAAGTGTTAAAGTTTGGTGCCTGGGCAAGGTCTTGTTAAAGCAAAGATCTGGTGCTGTCAGAACGTGCCTGCCATTCAAGAGGCCATAGGTTAAGTTTCTGCTGAACAGCGCTTACTTCACTGGGGCAGCCCCTGCTGTTGTAAAACCCTCATATTGAACAGACAGCAATAAAGTGATTGCAGTCTGATTAAAAAAAAAAAATAAAAAAAAAAAAAATAAAAACCACATGCATGGCTGTTTCTAGCTGTACATGGTAAAAGCAGTTGCTTAGGGGCCGCCTTACAAGAAGGAAGCCCCCGTTATGTGGTTCTAATGGTTGTAATGTTATTTCTCAGAACGTACAGTGAGCCTCCAGGTAGCTTGTTTCTTATGGTCGCTGTGCATATTGCACTAAAAGTGCAAAAAAAAAAAAAAGTTCATTTGTGTACATGCACAAATGAGGGGTCTCAGAATGCAGATTTATTTGGCCGTATTTGTAACCTGCTTTGCTGTAGTGTATAAAAGTATAACATTGTTCTCGCATGCTTCAACTTTATCAACATACTGTTTAACAGATGTTAGAGACTTGGTAAGTGTAAGTTAATTAATTATGATTAAGTATATTAATTGTGATCTTTTAGAACCTACTTATTTAACATCAATATTTGCCTTTATATATATATATATATAATTTTTTTTTTTTTTTATTTGTTTGTGTGTGTGTATGTTTGTAAATTTAAATGTATACATGCATTCGTTTGTCTGTATAATATTGTACTGAAGACCAGAGGGTGTATGTGGGCTAGTCCAAGTTTAGCACACTTGCTCTGAAGTGCTATATGTGGGCCACGACTTGAAACGCCACAGAACACCCACGCAAACCTCAAGTTCTGTGTCACTTTAGGCTAGAGTGTTGAGGGAAAATTTCCCCCAAATGGTTTGCCCTGCATACAATAGCGGCATCATCAGAATTCCACTATTGCATGTTTCAGCTCAAGTGGTTTGAGCAATCCCACTGTGACCAATTCAGTTCACAGTGGAAGAGGATTTAACTGTACACAAATGCCCTGCTCTTCTCCCTTTTCCCCTCCATCATGCTCCCGGAGAGCACCAAAAGCCGACATATTACCCTGCTCTAAGGCACAAAACTGCTCCTTTTATTTACATGCTGGGAGGAGTTTGGTGATAGGCCTACGTCCTATAGCCTTTCGCTTGTTTCTGTTTGATTTAAGGCTGGTGAGCAGTGAAGGGAGTAGACCTGTATTCAACATGCTACAGCAGGCGCTGACAGATCGGAACTAGATTTTTACATAGCTGTAAATAATTGCCCTGCACTTACCGTTTAAACTGAAGTTTCGGTAGCTGTTTCTTCCTTATCCTAACTCAGTGTTTGAAAGAAGCGGTGGTGGTGGGCAAAACAGTCCCCACGTATTTAACAGTTTCAACCCCTTCAAACACAAGTAGCCGTCCGAGCGTTAGGATTCACAGTCACATAGCAACCGGAATGTGAACTGGATTTAGACTCATCATACAAAGAATTGCTGCACCCAGAAAGAAGTGACAGATTGCAATGCTATCCGAAAGGAAGAAAACGGATTACCAGAAACAATAAATGAAGAAGTTTTTCTGATATGGCCAATTTTTATTGAGCTACACATACAGAAATGGTGTCTCTCAGTATAGTGTTGAGCCGTTTGCTAATGCAGCATGCCAAACGTCTCGGCATGGCATTGTAGAGGTTCCTAAAGAAGTCCTGAGATAATCTATCCCATGCAGTTTGATTATTCTTACGTAGTTCCTGAGATTATGCCGTAGGGCTGGAGGTGAATTGACACCATCCCTTCTGGACATATGACGCGTGACAAACCGTTCATCTTGCCGATGACCATGGTGCCTCCACACATGGATTTGTTGATCGTCTCCACTGAGACAAAAGTGGGACTCGGTATTGAAGATGACCTGCTGCCATTCTGAGTCACTGAGTCACAAAGTTATTGGCAGTGGTCCTGGCACTAACAGGATGGAGACTCATGGAGGGCGTCACTGCTCACAGAACGTCCACAATCGTATCTGTTGGGTCAACCTCCGTGCATCTGGTTTGTATAGGTCTCCTAGACTCTTTGTGTCCCTGGTGCGTGCCTTCTGTTCACTTTATCCAATAGTGAGGCTTAGCCTATCATGTACAGCAATAAGGCCCGTCCTTGTTGTCGTCACAAGCGATAAGAAACTTGGATCATTCACGTCTCGTGGTGATGATGTTTTTTGTTGTTGTTGTTTTTTTTTTGTTTTGTTTTTTTAGATAACTGGCATTCAACTTGAAATTCTAAATTTAAAGTTTAGAATTTAAAGTTGCTCTAAATTACAGTTTAATTTTACATCTTAAAAGCTATGCAAAAATGTTTTCCCTCCTGACCCTAACTTATTAACTCCTGACGTTTCTTTTTCTTTTTCTTTCTTTCTTTCTCTCTCTTTCTTTTTCTCCTGTTCTTTTTCCTCACAGACTCTCAACGCTCTCACTTGTCATCCATCAAAATGAGGCTGATTGACAAATTTCATTCCCCCAAGACCAAAAGGACGCCTTCCAAGAAAACGTCTAAGCCTCCAACAGAGCATCCTGCCAAGGCACCTGAGCAGCAAGTGCCTAAGGTACATTATAAGCGCAGTGCTTATACACTGATTAATATAATTATTTTTACTTCATTCCCAGCTGAATCCAAGTCTTCTCCCTTTTCTGGGTTCAGAATCACAGTCGGTTGGACGATAAGGAGAAAGAGGTGGTCAGTGCCTTGCGGTACTTCAAGACAATAATTGATAAGATGGCGGTGGACAGGAAAGTTCTGGAGATGCTCCCTGGCTCTGCCAGTAAAGTGTTGGAGGCTATTTTGCCTTTGGCACAACTTGACCCCAAGATTCAGAACAGGTGGGTCTGTCTGTCTGTCTGTCGAAATTAATTAAAATTGATGAGAAATTCATCTTCAAATTCATTTATTTGACATTTTTAGAAGTGATGTTATTTTTTTGTGTGGCTCCTTGATAACAGCTAAGGGAGCTGAGTCCTCCCTGGGGACACTGAGAACCAGCCACGAGCAATAGATGTTGTGATGTTAGGTTTCTTAGGCGAAATGGGTTGGATTTGTTGGTTGCTGTTTAAACACACACTTCAAAGTCAGAGAGAAAGAGCGAGGGCAGTGGTTGAGCAAGGTAGATGGTGAATAAAGAGAACTAGAGGCATTAGCAAGAACAAAGAAATAAATCAGGGATTTATTTATTTATTCTTTTGATTCCCTTGTGTCGGTGAAGTTAACTGCACAACTCCTTATCGTTGTTTTATGCCATTAAGTGTTCTTTGGAGTATCCATCTAATCCTGGAGAACTTTTTTTGCACAGTTCATCAGTGGCATCCTGTCTTAGTCGAGTCTGTCAGAGTCTGGGGAATCTCATCCGCTGGTCTGATCAGGTGATGTTGGAAGGAATAAACTTGGAGGAGAAGGAGACCATTGGGGCCGTCACTTCTATCATCAAAGCAGTGCTGGATAGTGTAAAGGTAAGGCCCCTGAGTAATAGCAGAGAAGCTAATCCCCCCCAAGGGAAAAAGATATGCCTTTGTACTACGTTTCACTGCCATTACCAGGTTTACCATTTATTTAGCTTATTTGCAGTGCATTAACTGGTGTTATTAGAGAATACAACAGCATTAAATTAAAGATTGTTGGTTTGCAGGCAGGTGTTTAAACAGGCAGTCAAATCAGAATATCAGGCAGCTAAACAGCTGTCTTATATAACAGATTTCAACAAAATTTCCCAAAAGGAACGTTTAATTATGATTGCATTCGGAAGTTACACAAAGGGGGAAATCTTTGTATAGTTCGTAGGTGTGCTGTGAAGATTGAGGTGTTGGCGCTGTTTGATTTTTAAAATGCAGTTGAAATCAGCCTGCACACTCGCACTGCTAGTCATGGGAATTTCATCTCTTTCCAGTCAGTCAAGCCAGTCGGCTCAGTTCAACAAATGGCTTCCATATGGCTCGTAGCACAGATTTCAAGTTATCAATATTTTAAATCATTTGTATTGGAACAAAAATTGCAATACATTGTATATGGTCGATATTTTAAATGTACAACTGTTGAGACGTAGGAAAAATGGAAACACGCTTGAAGACCAGATGTATGAATTGCTAACATGCTTTGTATTAGATAAATGACAAGAAGTTATAGTAACTACAGAAGAAGAACATGCATTCTATATTTTAAATATGACTGGAAGGGATGGCTTGTTTAAGTAATGCTTAAAAATAAATTCTACCAAATTCCAACATAAATCAGTAATTTAGAAGTCAACAATGTCATTTGGAGTGGCTTAGTGTGAAATGGTAAAGGAACATGTCTCTAATTTCTTTACAATGGTGTTAATAGGAACATGGGTTATAGTGGCTGCAACACAAATATTTTTTTGGATAGTAAATTTTATTTACTGTCCAAATTAATACTTCAATAAATCAATGTCCTCTGGAAACTTGTTCATAACCATTACATGTAATAACTTTCTGTTAAAGTTTTAAGAGGCACAAACTCTCCAGACGTTTGGTTTACATCGCAACCACCAAGAACATTTCTGACCTGGCAGGTTTGTCTAAAAAGAAGCATTTCACACCAAACCACTCTAAATGACTTGTTGGGCGGTATGGCAAAAATACGAGAGCCCAACACTACAAGACGCAGCAAACAAAGTTGTGTCCCAGCATGTTCACGACATCATTTATTACAATATATTAAATATTGTGTTATTGACCAGCCCTTGCTTAGACAGTATTGGAAAAATGTAGTAGAATTAAACCTCCTCTTTGACAGAGATAAAGGGAATACAGAGGAAAGAGGAAAAGTATGTGCTCTTAATTGTCCTAGGGCACCTGATTAGTTCGGCTCGGGTTCAGGGATTTACTGCTGTTCATCCCTAATGCTGAATTTAAATGGTGAAATATGCACTGTGACCTGAGAGTGGTGCATCCGATCACGGTGCTGCCTGTGATTCCCTGCAGGAATTGGTGAAGCTGATTGAAGAGAAACAAGAGCACCCCTCCCCGACCTCACCCAAAGCCAAACCTCTGCCGTCAATCATCAGCTGTGACAGGTACAGAATATTACTTTCGGAGCGTTGTTTTCAGCTGCATATTCAGGTTTTGAGTTTCAGCTGCACTCTTCAGATTCAGAGGTGCAATAAATGGTGTTGTGTAGGTCTTTTATACTTTTGTAGAAACGTACAATAGACTTTTAAATACTATATATATATATATATATATATATATATATATTTATTTATTAAATGTATCATATATATATATATATATATATATATATATATATATATATATATATATATATATATATATATATATATATATATATATATATATATATATATATATATATATACACATACACATATATATACACACACACACACACACACACAATATAAAACCTGTACCCATAAGGAAGTGTTTTCATGCAGTGCGTCCAACTGTTGGAAGGCACATGCTTCATAAATTCTTAATGTTGTGCTAACACGATTATGGTAATTACAGTGTCCCAGAGCCTCCCCTTATAGAGACGGAGGATGAAAGCTTGACTAACTCCTCTGCCTTGAGCCATTCCACTGAGGCCCTCACGAACGTGCCCCCTGCTGAGGAAGTGGCCCCTCCCAAACCCCCGCTACCCGGACTCAAAGTGCCCGAGCATTGGTAAGAGAGCGACCTCTGAGAACTGCCCTTTTCACATTCTGCCTGCCTCTGGCTCCCGAATGTAGTTAAGTGCTGAGGCATTTATTAGGGTAATTGGGGCGGTTGCATGGCCAGACATGTTTGTGAATGTGCTTCCAGTGTAAATTATGCAGTGTTAACCCTTTAAAGGAGTACATCTAACATTTGTTTAATCCAATGTGTATGTATTTGTTCAATGAAAACTTGTATATGGTTTAAAAAAAGGAGTTGCTGAATTACCTTAAGGACAGTTGAACTTAAAGAAAATCTAGTTGTGATTTTCACAGTAGTGTGACTGTGATTTAATTTGTAATATTTTATTTATTTATTTTTTTTAATGTGTGTTTTTGGTCAGGCATGTTAGTTTGGCCAAGAAGACCAAAGCTTCCTCTTTTTCTGGCGTAAAACATGAGTGCTGAACATGCATGCTAGACAGAAAAGTGAGTGGGTGAGTGGGTGAATGAGTGAGTGAACTTTGTTAATTATATAGGCTGTAATTATAATTGCAGGTCTCTGGATATTAAAATGGTAGTTTTAAATGCTGATTTTGATATAAAAACAACTGATCCTTCAGGTCTAGTGATTAGATGTGATCTTGTATAATAAGTCAAATTATTTGTATTAACATTACTAACATAGTGGGTAGAGTTTTCATAGACTCCTGCCTGATCGCACATGGACTCAGTCAAGCATAGAGAAAGCAAAAGGAAGCAATGCTTCTTTAACTGCGTCAAAGTGAACAGAGAAATTCGAAGAAGCTGGCATATGGGAAGCTGACTTTAGCTTTGTGTTAAAAGTACAGGTAGAATAGTTTAGGAGTGATAAATGTCCTTATCAGTAATGTTACTAGCAATGAAAGCAATAATTAGGATATTACGAGGATATAGTGAAGTAGTGATATTAATCTGAGTCTGTTCAGAATTAACGTTTAAAAGCACCTCAAGGGGACACTTTTTTGACACATGATTTGATATGATTTCCATAGGTTTACATAAGGGATTGATTGATATTCTTAAGCTTTTTATGCAAACTAAGTGCGTAACGCTGCTTATTTTATTTGCAGATTTGGTGAAAAGATTTCAGTTTAGGCATCAGTTATTTTTAAACCTGTTTAGCATATTTCAACTGTATCACTGTTTTCTTACAACTGTAATCATTTGCTCATTATATTTTGATATAAAATGTTTGCACCTTTTTCATCTTTAATTTGGTGTTTGTCTGGAACACTTTTAGAGAGTGACGATAAGTACATGTTATAATTTGACGTTAATAACCCTGTTAAAGGGCAGCGGTAAGTGATGTTGGTTTATTTAAATTAATCTTAATATCTTAAAAGTGGATATAAAGAAGTAAATTTCTTAATGACTCTCCTTCTTGTTTGTACCATGATACACAAACATATGTTGTGAAGATCAGACTAAAAAACACAAACCGTCAACCGTTGATTGTAAACACCCGATTTGACCTTCAAATCATGTCCTAATTCTAGATGTTCACATACTGTTGCCACTCACAGAAATACAGCCCTGGATTATTTTCCTCAGTAAATAAATGGAAAAAGTCCCAAAACCAAACCAAGAGCTTTGCGGTGTTAACTTAATTTACTATCATGAACTAGGATTGAACACCTTTGAGTCATAACCAACGAGAACCCCTTTTATCTTGGGCTAGAGAGGAAAGCTACCGGCTCTAGGTTTTATTTACAACAGGTTTACAAGTTTTTACAAAGTGGCTTTACAGACAATCTGGGTGCAAACCCTCAGTGAGCAAGCCATGGGTGGCAAGTGGCAAGGAGAAAACTCTCAGAGCAGGAGGAAGAAACCTTGGGAGGAACCAAGACTCAAAAGGGGAACCCATCCTCCTGGTTGACACCGGTTTGCAAAACATGCACAAAAGCGATATAAAAAAATATTTACAATTTCATGTACTATCAAACAGATCTCAGGTAACATTCCACTCCAGTCTTCCTCAACTCACTGACAGAGAGCTGTTAGTAAAGTATAAAACTGATGCCAAACGCGAATAATGATGGTATATCAACTTTAAACAGCGAAAAAAAAAAAAAAAAAAAATATATATATATATATATATTATATAATATATATATATATATATATATATATATATATATATATATATATATATATACAATTTGTGGTGATGGTAATGAGCTCCACACCACTTTAGACATCACAAAACCATGGTATTGCACTAATGCAATATGGTTCTCATGCTTCTGATATTCTCATATGAAGCGCAGTTGATGGTGTCGTTTATAAGACTAAAATCGTTTGTGTGATCAGAATGCTAGGACTTCTTCTTTTTTTTTTTTTTCTTTTTTCTTTTTATAATGTAATATTAATTTTAATAAATCATTTCTCGATTCCATTACATGCTCACAAAAACTTGCATGGTACCGTTCGTGTCACTGGGGTAGTATCCTCAGGGGTACACCTTTAGACTTCTTACTTAGTAATCAAACCAATAATTGTACCAAAATCATTTCACAGTTACTCCATACAAGCTGCCCTACACTATAATCAATTAAATGTATTACTCAGTAATTTAATTATTCATGAACAGCTGAAAGTGAAAGTAAAGTGCAGGCTGTTTTATGTATCGCTGAGGAAGGTCTGGGTTTCTATCTGAATATATGCTGAACGCATTCTGGTTTCAGTAGACATGGTTTGAGTAAGCATCGCGTTGCAAGGCCTGCTGTAGTTTCTGTTATCCGAGCCATGTTGTCTCCAGATGATTACATCTGCTCTCGCTGTTTGAATCGTATTGTTTACAAGAAGTCTAAAAAGGAAGGTGTGAAAGAGGCTGTTATAAATAGTGCGCTTCTTGAGAACTCAAGTCTTCGTGGGGTGCAGCAGAGGCAGGCCCTTACAGACTCTACTTCCTCTGGCAAATTGATGTTGTCTCTTAGACCTGTTTCTGAGAAGTGATTCTACCAGGCTCTGTGCATATGTGTAGAAAGAGAGCAGGGGAAGGAAGAAGTGGAAAGGAAGTGGCTGATACCAAGTCTGGACACGAGAGGATTAAGAAGACTTAATATGAAACGTGTGCGGCGTGAAATGTGGCTTTGCACTGTGTCCTATATGATGGTTTACTTCTGAATTGAGTTTTAGTGATGGTTCATATTAATACTGTATGTTATATACAGGAACTTTGGAGAGCCTCAAGCGTCATTAAGAAAGAGCTTGTCAGATTTTCATGTCACCTTTCATAAAACTGTAAATGCTTCATAGTGAAACAAATGTAGCCATAGTGAATCTTGTTCCCTGGAAGTAGGTCTTCTGTTTAATATTCTGTGGTCTTCAGTTTAATTCAATGACAGACCATTAGGATGAATATCAAATTGAGATTTTAAAAGAAAACCTTTCCTAATGAATAATACTTTTGGTATTTGGAGAAATTCAAGCTGTTCCAGCAGGAAGAAATGCTCTTGAAGCATTTTATAATGACTAAATGCCCTTTACATTTGTGGCATTTTAGCCTTTATGCTCTAGTGACACCCACTGCTCTCTTGTGGTTGCTGTGGCATCACTGTGTCAGCTGGGCTGGGTGAGTGAGCACTGTGGGCTTTCTCAATACATCACCCGCTTTCTTTTACAGGAGAAGCGAGTCGGGGTTTCACATACATGCGGCATATCTTTCCGGTGCTTCATATAACTAACAAATTCGGAATTGACTGAGCTGTATATGTAGGCGATATGATATAGTGTCAATATCACGGTAATTCATGGTATTGGTATCATGGGTATGATATTATGAAGATATCATTAACCAGTTTATTGGCCTTTTTTTAGCCCAGTTAAGTTACAGGCGTGACCCATGACCCAAACAAACGTAGCCCTGTATTTGTGCTTTATGCAACATAACACATTATTACCTCAAATTTACAATCATGTACAGCCTGACCGGGGCTACTTTAAGTTTATATGCATAGTGTAAACAGTGATAACAGTCACTATCTTACAGCTTTTAAACATTTTGTGATATACAGGCTTACTGTTAACAAGCAAAAACTTTTACAGGCTACAACCAAAGCTGCTACAATGCTGTAAACTGCGTTTAGGGTAGTTTAATCTCTGCTAAATCCTATTATCTATGACCCCAGTGCTACCAGTTATGCTTAAGTACAGTTGACTCAAGAGGTGGAGTATATCCTTCTTGTCCTCATTAATATGTGATGTGATGACAGTCAGCCTTGGTGTTGGCCAATGTATTTTTACATACCACTTAATTGTGTTTTTTATAAACAAAGAATTAAACTTTTTCTTTTCGTCTTTCCAGTCCACCGGCTCTTCCTCCTAAGAAGCGTCAGTCAGCTCCATCTCCTCCACGGGTTGCCATTGTTGCACCTATGAGCCGCACCACAAGCGGTTCTAGTCTTCCAATTGGCATCTGCAGACAGGTGAATAGATTAACTTCTTTGTATGTAGTTACATACATACGTAACCTGTACCTGCCCTCTCCTGGTGTGCTCCTCCTATATTCATGTATTTTACCTGCTTTAGATGATCTGATCAAACTAAACATCTTTTTAATAAGTTCTGCACTAGGCCAGAAAAACACTAGACAAAGTGCAAGTACATGAAGTGCGTTGCTTTTATGTGTTGCTTGCATCCTGCATTTGTTCTATGCAGCTAACTCTAGATATCTTGATCCCAAGGACTATGATGCAGATGCCTTACAAAGGCGTTTCTCTGGTGGAAGTCATTCATATGGAGGGGAGTCCCCACGGGTGTCTCCTTGTGGCAGCATGGGCAAGCTGAGCAAGTCAGACGAGCAGCTGTCTTCGCTGGAGCAGGATAGTGGACAGTGCTCTCGCAACACTAGCTGTGAGACTCTAGGTAAGGCCTGGAACTTCAAAGCAACAGTTTGACCAAAATATGATGGACATAAGTCATTTATATTCTTATAGGACAAGGCTGTCAACTTCCTCGGCAGTTATTTCTACTTTCTTGCATGGGGAGAACCGTAAAACTGAAAGCCACAAAACACATTTGATATCATAGATTCCTTCTGATTAACAAAAAAAGTCTATGGGTGCAAGTTCCTATTGTCTACACTATCATAATTGCTCCAGTATAGTATTGGTAAAGTGCCTCATATCTACCTTTTGTGTTTGTACCATCGTCTCAATGTTTATTCAGATACGGCAGAAAGCTACGACCCCGACTACGACTTTCTCAGCCAGGACTTATCCACCGTGGATCAGATCCCCCTGTCTACAGGAAGTTGTCTTAGCCCCCTTCCGGAGTCCCATCGAGAGTCATGCTCCAGTCCCAGCCAGTTTCCATATGGCTCACCTTCTCTTCTTCAACCTGCTCCTCCACATCACTCTAACATCATCGCACCTCCCGCTTTGCCTGAAAAGAAACGTCGTAGCGGTAACCCTCCAACCCCATGCGACTTGACCTCTCGTGTCATGGTTGAGCGTCTCTACTCCCAATATGACAACGTACCTGACGATGATATGCAGGTGCCGCCCTTTCCTCTGTTCACCCCTATCACACCCATGCCCCTCTGCAACCCTGCAGGGTTTGGGCAAGACTTTATATCCTCTGAGAATGCTCTTGTCCCTCAGAGTCCTCCACCTCTACCTGAAAAGAAAAGCAGACACAGTGAGTATGACCAAGGATACATTTGGCTATTAAAGCCTGAAAGTAAATTTTAGATTGTGAGTCTGACTCGAAAAGAAATGTTTCCAAAGACATTAGCATTTGCAAAAGAACAGGAAACACAGTGAACGTGAACAAAAATGAGTTGCCACAATAAATTAGGAAAGACTGAAGGTGCTTAAGGTTAATGCTGGCTTCATAAGTTTTAGAAAAACTGACAGAGATAGACACTTAAGTGATATGACGTTGATACTGGGGTCTCATGATGCACGTTTTATTATTAGTTTTGTTCTATCTTGGAGTTATGGGATGATGGGCACTTTGGATCAAATGCAGTAAGATGTTATTATATAAAATGTGTGATAATGGAAATGATTTTGTAAATCTGTTTAACACAGACCATTATATTGCTAAAGATATTTACCATAGAGGTCAAAACACTTTAATTACACTGCTGGTGGACCTGGAAAGTTTGCTCAGCCTTGCTTTGGCAGCCTAGCTGTTTGAAGTAGTGAGGTTTCTTGGTCAAGTGCAATCATAAAGCACAAAGAGTGGCAGTATGCCAGGATCGTTTAGAGGATCATATACCCAAACTAACACCCCAAACATGCTAACTAATTTGTAAGGACAATACCTTAATGTACCATTTACCAGAGTGAGGAGAAAATCCTAAACAAAAGTTTCTTTTTTGTATTTTGACATTACTGCTCTGCTGAAGATCATTTTCAATAAGAAGCTGGTGAATGAAACCTCATTGAGAAATAAAATAAACATCTTAGCATAGTGTTGTTTGACTGTAGAGCTCGACTCTCTTTAGTTGTAAGGCCTACCATTATTCAGCTGTAGGTAATGCCCACCACTAGTTGATGGTAAAATTTGCCCTTATTCTGTCAAACTCGCCGCTGTTTGGTTGTAGAGCTCGCCGCTGTTTGGTTGTAGAGCTCGCCGCTGTTTGGTTGTAGAGCACCCCGCTGTTTGGTTGTAGAGCACCCCGCTGTTTGGTTGTAGAGCACCCCGCTGTTTGGTTGTAGAGCACCCCGCTGTTTGGGTGGGTCAGGCCGTAACAGCTTTGCTGCTTGGGATGTATTTTATTTTTTTTGTTTTCAATGAAAAACCAGTTAGTAAACTGCAGATTAAACATGCTTACTAATTTGCGAGGCCTTTTTAATTATAGTTAGAGACTATGTTTAGGGGTTTATGCTTTTTGTAGTTAAAATGCTCAGTTTAACAATCTCATAATCAGATGTATCTTTTCCCATTGTCAGTTGTAAGGTTGTGCACTGAAATTCTTGTCATTTTTGCCACAGATGATGCAATAGCCAGGGTTGTTTTACCACCTCCTTTTCCAAATCCCCTCAGTTTGGCGCAGTGGGAACGGGTGCTGTCAGTGTGGAGTGTGAGGTCATATGGAATAATTCCTTTGTTGGTGAAATCTCTGTTTGAATACATCAGAAACATAACCCAGGACACACAGGAAATGAGCTTGAAGCAGACATCGTTTGGGGTGGGGTGAAAGGCGGGGAGGTGATGTAATAACCTGCACATTCACTGTGTGCTGCCTAATGGGGAAGTTGCAGATAGAGCACTGCTTGTGTTTATCCTCACTTGTGATACTTTTGCTATATGTTTTATAAATGATGCCCTGTGGTCATTTTACAGTTTGGGTAGTCACTCTAAGAACTTACAAGCAGTGTTGTGATAATTAGGCAAGAACAGTGGAAGGTCCTTTTTTCTCCTCTTTGAAGTTGTTTTCTGGAGGATAGATTTTCTTTCAATTCCTGCATTATGTTACTGAGCTCTTTTATTATTTGGTAACTGAGGCCTAGTTATGAATTCTTTAAAGATGTATGTATGTATGTATGTATGTATATACATAAATAATGAATTCTCATATACACACTCATCGTCAAGGAAAAAAGTTGCAACCAAAAGGAAGTGGATTGCAATGCTATTGAGAAGGAGCATAAAAATGACCTGGAACAATAAATGATGATCTGGACAATATTTATTGAGCCGCATATACAGGAGTAGTGTCTGTCAGTATGCTGTTGGGCCGGCATGATTGTGTCCTGTGATAATCCTCTATCTTTGCTTACAAAGGTTTTCCCCAACACAACAGTATGGAGAATGGAAAGCCCACGCAACAGAATGAGCTCATATAGTCACTCATGTACAGCAATAAAGCCTTAGGTTTTTGCTTATGTCACATTCGTCAGTGAGCATGAAACTTAAACCTTTCTAAACTGAAATACCACGTTTCATTCCTGTTGGTTGATTCCTTCTTAATGCAACCAATTGTTTTAGATGAAAGAAGCTCATAAATGAATAGGACACTGATTTCAGCCTTGTAATAAATGTAAAGGTAGGATTGGTTTGCTGTTTAAAGCTTTAAAATAATGATTAGGATATTTTTATAACCTAGGTCAGCTTATCGGGGATAAGGAATGATATTAACCTAAACTAAATTAACATTAAAAACACTTACAAGACATTTAAATGGTTTTCTTAAGTTTGAACTGCCTCTTATTGTACATCTTATTCGTTTTTTTAAATTTAGAAGTTCTAATGTAGAAATGACTTTATTTTGTATGTTTGTTTTAAAAAATATAAAAATTATATAAATAATAAAAATAATTAATGTTTTGAGACCCCAGTACTCATAAACCACTATAGACTGACCGTGTATATCCCAGCACTAATAGGGGAGTGAGCAAGAATGATTTGGACTTATGAAACTCTGTGTGTCCGCACCCTGTTAGCTAGTTCTCTGGACAGCCCTCATGAGAATTTGAGCTTTATTGGATTACAGTGCTCATCTTGGGTCATGCTCTTGGTATGAATGAGTGAGAGAATGTCCATGTGTCTATATATGTATGGCAAAGACAATGAGAGTGAGTGTGGTAAGCTGCATTAACACTTTGTCTCATCACCCACAGTTCTGAAGTACATGCAGTTTATGGAGGACTACTCTGAGCCGCAGCCGTCCGTCTTCTACCAGACACCACAGAGCGAGAGCATCTATGAGCAGCGCAACAGACACTTACAGGAAGTGTACGGCTTCAATGACTCGTTTAGCAGCAGTGACTCAGTGCATGAGCTGCTCCCTCCTCCTGCGCTCCCACCCAAACAGAGACAGCTGGTAAGCTTTAGTGTGAACTGCCACCTTCACGCCCACACAAGTGCACTCTCACTTTTATTCTCTCATTGTTTATCTTACTCTCTTTTTTAAATGTTTTACTGTAGAAGTGTAAATGTGCATGAACTGTTGGTGTGGATTCCACTACACCAATAATAGAATTGATGACAGTAATAATTAGTAATATATGCACTAATCTTTTTTCCAAGAGTATTTTCAGATGTTCAAAAATTATGCATGTATGTGAAAATAAGGTCAGCGGACAGAATGTTTGTCACCTGTGACTGAAACGTACCTAATAGTATGTAATACTAACAGCTGTGATTCGATTTGGCATGGACTGGACAAGTTTCTGGATGTAGGCCACATCAGTGTTCAGTCCCTCCTGCATAAAGAATTGCACAGTCTGGACAGATTTGGTGAATGCCTTCCCTGGCACAATTCTGAGGAGAATTTCCTGTGGACTAGCATTTTAGCCTTAATTCTTCGTTTTGCTCGACTATAGCAAAGTTTTTTGCTATAGTAAAAATGTTAGGGATGTATGCAGGTACTCGATACTGTCAGTATTCACTTTCAAATACAAAAATTCAGATATTCGTTACATGTAGTCATGGAAAAATGGTCAAAGCGGTTGCTAACAAGGCTGGCTACTCACACCTTTACATTTTATCTCCCAAAACTGATGGACTGTTTTAATCAGAGCCAGATATACTGCATTTTATATATAAATGTTTATCTAAGCTAATATCTGATTCCGGGCTCATGCGTTATTCATCTACATATCAAGCAATGCAAATACATTCGTAAAATGTAGAAACTGGGACTAATACTGCCTTGGTTCACATTTTTACAAGATCACAAATGCAGTTGATGTTGCAGGGCTTTCGTTTTTATTTACTTTGTGTGGCCTTTGCTGGGCAAACACGTGCAGATATAAACATACATACATACATACATACATACATACATACATACATACATACATACACTCTTATGCAGTTGTTTACCCTCTCTATGCAATGTGCACTCAAACCTGTACTGTTTCTGATGAAAACTGGTCTGTTCTTCAGGCTGTAGCACAGTGGTGTGTGCGGCTCCCTCCCTGTGTAAACAGCAGCTACACGTTTAATCACACTTATTTTCCATTGGATTACCTTCCCTCAGCAGGCCCTCTCTCATTAACCACATTCAGTAGTGGCTAATACAACACTGCTAGTGGGAAGCCCTCCATGTTTATTACTCACAACGTTGCCCCAGGGCCTCGCCAAACTCAGACTGCTTAATTTGGTGTGTCATTGTTGTAATTTTTTTTTTCCCCTTTCGTTTTGAGTTCATTGTGTTTTTCATCAGCCACTTCCACTCAGCACAGTGTGAGGGAGAGAGTTCAATATTAGGATCCCATCCCTCATTGCAGACACAAGTTTTTGGTATATTGGAAGAAGTTTGAGGTTATCATTAGTGCTGTTTTGTTATTTGTGGTTTTTATTTTTTTCACTCATCACAGAAAAACTTATCATGCTGTGAGTTTGGAATGGCTAAAGTGACATTGCAAAAAAAGTGTGTCTTGGCAGGGCTAGACATCTTAAACCTAATCAACATATCCAATAAAGTGTTAAGAATATTAGAATATTATGGAACTTACTTATAGATGTCTGTCACTTTAAACTATTTACCTTCAAATAGAAACATGTAAATAAAGTAGTATATCTTATAAATAGCAAACAGACTTAGCATTTTTTTTTCTTTCTTGAAGTGTTTTCAAAAATGCCTGGAAAGCCTAAACCTATTTGAACATAACCCATCTGTGAAAATTTTCATGTATTATTTTGTAAAAAATGGAATAGTAGCGTCTATAAACTTAACAACGTAAATGCCCATTTTCCAAACCTGGCTACTTTGTCTACAGTGCTGGAGCAACGCAAACATGAAACCATGAAAATGAATTTCTCTGACAAACTAGCCTTCAGCCACATTGTCCACTGAGGAGAAAATAAACTACTAAAGAAAATAGCTACACCCAGAAGTATTGTCGGATTGCAGTGATATTCAGAATAAAGATAGGGGTTTAGGCCGACTCGGGCATGATTGATTGGCCTACATGTACAGAAATAATGTTTCTGAGTTTGGTGTCAGTCTGCCAGACGTCTCGGCCTGGATTTGTAGAGGTTCCTAATGGTATCCTGCGATAATTTATGCCAAGCAGCTGGAATATACACAGTTCCTTTATATTTTGCAGTAGGGGTGGAGCTGGAGTAACACCAGAATTTCTGGACATGTGACGCACGACAACAAACCATCTTGGCGCTGACCACAATTCCTTCACACACAAATTCTTTGGTCTTCTCCACCAAGACAAAAGTGGGACTTGTCACTGAAGATGACCTGTTGCCTTTCCGAGTCACTTCAGGACGGATTAGCACAACACCATTGCAGTCGTTGGAGACATTGACATAGTGTTAGGATGGAGATGTATTTGCTGTTTGGTCCTACGTTTATGTAGAACCAGCTGCGTCATGAACTTAATTGTTCATGTAGTTGCCTATGTGCTATGTGTGTTACTGGAGGCTTCATCTAGAGGGCGGAACACTCCGTTTGTCCAGATTTGTGTCCCCAGCTAATTGTGCTGTTTAGTTTCCCTGTGATTAATCAGCATATAAGTTCATCAACTCTGACAGATACTTAAACATCAGTATCAAAATATCAGTCAGCATGCACATCCTTATCTATCCCCCTACTAATGTCAAACCATAAACTGAACAGTTGCTAGCAGAGCAAGCTGACAACTGTTCTGTCGCTCCGGTTTTAACTGTGTGCCGTGTCTGTATTTTTTTAATTCCTCACCTGTGTTTGACCCTGAAGCCTAGACTGAGCTTCCACAAGGGTACTGACCACCGAGGTTTGCATGAAGCTCAAGACTCCTGAGCTTGACACTGTAAAATAGGCATTTTCAAAAACGTGGCTGCTTCCGTTTGGTGTTTCTGTCTTCATGCATTCAGTATGACTCAGCTGGACCACTTGCTGCTGTGTGCTTGGATGTGTGTTTAAGCAGGTGTGGGCAAATTTAATGCCTGCTACTCTGTTATTGTACCCCTCTCAACTAGCAACTGTGATTGTTTATAGTACATGACAATGACAATTAGCCACGGAGCTCTGCTTATTACCCCTCACTACTATTTCCTCTGCAGTGTTCCCTGTGAACTCCTGTCAGCCTCTTCAGCCTGTGGTGTTAACAGTTTGCTTTATCTGTGCTAACATGCTTGCTTATCTTATTAATTCATTACCTTCTTCTTCTTATTATTGCTGTCAACGTTTCTCTCTACTTTCTTCTCTTTTCTTCTGTCTCCCTCTTCCCCAATCTTATCTTCTGCTCTTTCCTCTTATTTCTGCTGCTTTACTCTCTTAGGCCTCCTCTCATTTTGCATCTCCTTCCTCTTCCTCGTCTTCCTCTCTCTCGTGCCATCTGCAGCAGTGTGCCGGCGGGCTGGGTTCTGCTGAGGTGAATGCTGCACTCAGCCTGTCCGCCTCTAGCTCCTCTCTGGGCTGTCAGGCCTCTCCTCCTGCCCCTGTGGTGAGTCCTGTTTGCCAGTTTTACACTCATGTCTTCCCCTTTTTTCTAGTCACGGCTGCCTTTTGGAACTGTGACTGCTGCTGGCATTTATTCCTTTTTAAACATATTAACGTAGTGATTCTAAATAAAAAATGTCAACCCTGATTGGTGGCAGAAAGAGCAGCTTTTTAGTCTTCGTCCTAAATAAAACAGGATGCAAAATATTTGGGGAAATCCTTAGTGAATGGGTAGAGATGAAGTTTTAAGGCTACTCAAAACAACTAAATCCTAGCATTTGGCTGGATAAATATACGTTTAGGGGTTTTCTTTTGGTGAATATACCAATAAATCTTATTTGCTGACTTGTTTTTTTTTTTGTTTTTCTCTTTATTGATTGCAGCCCTACATAAGTGTTAAAATACCTCGGCTATTGTAATCTGATGTTATCACATATGTATCTGGGAGACACTCTGCACTACTGGGAATGGAAAGCTACATTACTCTCTCACATGGAAAAACTATCTATGCTGACGTGCCTGCACTTGTAGACACTCACTTATTCACTGAACTCATCCACACTACTCACTCACTACTGGAAGTTAAACACATTTATGGTAGTCTAACTTCCAGTAGTGAGTGAGTAGTGTGGATGAGTTCAGTGAATAAGTGAGTGTCTAGGTAGTCTTATTTTGAATCACTGTCTCGTTGGCAAACCGCAGAGGTTCCTGCGCGCGCGCGCGCGCGCACACACACACACACACACACACACACACACACAAAAATAAGAGGTGAATTTAAATGTACCCAGTCTCAACACAGTGCTCGTACTGCTAACTTTTTCTGGGAACTCTGTTTAGGGTCGGCTGTGATTCCTTTTTCCTGTTTCAATTTGATGGTAGAAGACCAGGTGTTTGTCTAGATAAACGTCTGTTTTGCTCTGCTGGTTAATGGAGAATCACCCCTGAACCGCTCCCTCATTTACTCCCACAGATGCGATGGAGCATGTCAGTGACACAATTACATATACACACCATGTTCTGAGTCACTGAGTGTGTGTGTGAGATGCAAATATAATCAAATAATAATATATTTTCAAATAGAGCCATTTCATCATTTTTTGTGGTCACTGTGGTATAGGTTAGTGTTAGGGTTATAATGGTGTAGAATCAATGAAAAATGGAAGCTGTTTGGAAACACCTCTGAACTCGCATGTTCAGATTCGGTGCACATATGTATTTATTTATTTTTTATTAATTATTATTATTATATTAACAGTAATTTCATTTTAAGTCAAAGCACCTGTTTAGTGTAATGGATCGTATTCGGTGTATTCGATTGTCCGTTTTTTTTTGTTTTTTTGTTTTTTTAAATGTAATTTCAGTTTTTAAAGGAAACCTGAAAATATATTTTAGCATACCTCCAAAGTTTAGTCTTAGACTGCTTATCGCAGTCTAAATAATTCCAAACTCCAGAAAACCTCACTCCACATCTCGAATGACTTTCAAATATTTATTTCCTTTTCTCAGTAGCAGCTTTATGACAGCGACATGTCATTTAGACCCATAATGTTGTCTTTTAACAGTGGAAGGATGACTATAGTAATTTTTATATTTTTTCTTCAGATCTGAGCAGGAATGTGGCTTGATATTTCTCTTTGCTTTTAGTGATTAAAGATTTAAGTGCTGTTTATTTGATGGGACAGTTTTGACAGTTTTGAGGTACCGCATCTTGGTGTGAGGGTGGGTGGGGATGCTGGGTGGGTGTGGGTTTGTCTAGCTGTGCGTCTGTCTGTATTGGACGACACAGTGGCTGTTACCTAACAGCAGGAAGGGCCTGGGTTTGATTATTGAATTAAATTCTTGGCCAGGAGTTTGCATGTTTACAAACCAGTTGGTGATGCTACCCCAAGATGTACGTTTGAATGTGTATGTCTGTGTGTCTGCCCTGTGATCGTCTGTCGACCCAATAGGATTAGCATCTTAGAAAATGAAAGAATAAATTAACCAATGAATGAATGAATTAACCTCTCAGTGAGTGGAGTGAGATGAGTAAGTGAGTGAGTCCCACAATGTAAGAAAGCCAAGATGACCTGACCAGTCATCAAGTAGTTATTGCTTTGTAAAAATGATGTCCTTTACCTAAGTGTTAAAATACCTCGGCTATTGTAATCTGATGTTATCACATATGTATCTGGGAGACACCCTGCACTACTGGGAATGGAAAGCTACATTACTCTCTCACATTGAGTAGATGCCAGTGCAACTGTATGCTCTCACTTCTCTACTGCTTTATAAAAGTACAAATAGCCATCCCTGGCTCTATTGGCTGTGGAGAGCATGCTAGCTATTGGTTTTGGACATTCTAGGGTGGGGCCATAGACCCAGCACAGGTTTTTAGTTATTTAACTGGTATGTTTGAGCAGGAAAATCCCCGAACTATGCTGAACCTGGATCCTGATATTTAGGATGTTATGTTATTGCAGGGCAGTGCAACACACTTCTTGAATACTCGGTATCCAGAAAATAGCAGTTGTTGCTTGAAAGCGTAATGTGGTTACAGTGGTGCAACCTGGCCTGCCATTCCAGCCATCATGAATTGGGGCTTTGCATGTCTATCCAACTAGCTCCTGTTTTTCTTTTCCTTTTCCTTTTCCCTTTTCCTCTCTCTTAGTTCGCTTTTAAGAGTTAACTCTGACCTTTAGGCCTGCAACACTGTTCTACTTTCTTTCTGACTCCTGCTTTCTACCGCTACTTTCCTCCTTTCCTCTGTAGAGCCTGAATGCTAGTGATGAGGGTGGTGAGGGTGAGTACGTCAATCTGTATTCGTCCAGCCAAGCCAACGGGGAACTGCCGCTCTCTAATGGAGTAAGTAGCAGGAGCAGCACTGCGGGAGTTTAGAGCTGCCCCCAACACAAGTTATATATAACAATAATCGGTTGTTCATGTTGTGGTGAGCTAAGGTTCTTTCAGTCATCTAGGCACATTTACTTTTTATGTACCTTATTTATTTGTGAGTGAAAGGTAGCTAAAACTGCTTTGGACATTCGGACCATGTCATTTTTCAGTGTCGTTTGTGTTTTGTTGCATTTTTCTGATCTATTGTTCATGTGCATTATTTACCAAAGGTTTACACGTATTGATGCTGTTGGCATCTTCAATTCAGCATTGAAGCATTGAAATGTATAGCTAAACCTCTCAGTTTGAAAGGGAATTTCACTTATCTGCGTTAATTTGAGATGAAGACATGCAGAGGGGTTTGAGGTGAAATGGTGAATTGTAGATAAACGTTGATGGATCTATTTATGGTGGTAGTGTTTCAACCAGGGGTCATGAAACGGACAGCAGTAATAGCCATATCATTTGTCCAAAACAACCTGCTTGTCCACATTTTGTATGTAATGTTAATACATGTGGAATTCTGGTAAATCAGAAATTCTCTGGGATAATATTTTCTCTTCATCATAAATGAAATATTGGAAGACATACACATATTAGGGTTTTGGCCTGACACACACACACAGACAGACAGAGCATACATGTGTGTCTAAAGTCTGAATGTTGAAAAATGCTTGGACAAGGTGAATTTTTTTTTTTTTTTTTTTTTTTTTTTAAAGCAACAATGTAGCGAGAGCAGAAGCTTTTTAAAATTAATTAATTAATTAATTTAATTTAATTTTTTTGAACACCTAGCTGGAATAAATGTTTGAATAGTGCAAATGGCAATCAAGCAACACATTTGAAGTCATGTCATGTGAACTTTCATAGACATTAAGCTCTAGGCTTCTGGGTTCATAATTTGCTTGCTGAATGTTGTGCAGATGAGCTGACAAGACTTGGGTGGAGAGTGTTGTAGCCTAATTTATGTCTAGCTCACATTCTTATTTCATTAGAATAGCCCACAGAAGAGTGCTAACCCAGTAAGCCTAATTTGAAACTGTCACCTTGAGCTTGTGTGCGAAACTGAACTCTGTTTGTAAGGTTATGTGTGTACATATTGACTGTATGCATATCTGGTCCTCTTTCACTAAAAATAGTTTTTGCTCACTGAACATTTTTCTTCTAACAATTTACTTCAGAATTTCCTCTAAATATGTTGAAATGGTGTTCTGAAGGTTTATTTTGCTGGAAGAACACATTACACAGTGCCAGCCTGAATAACACATTAGGTTGTCACATAACCATCAGAATAAATGGACAGACAGTGCACCATCTGACGGGTTAGCTGTCAGTTTTATGTGCTTTTTGTTAAAGCTGAAGTCTCCGTTCTTCGATCCCAGCAGTGTGGGCTGATAAACGCTACTCTTCCTCAATCATCAGCAGCACAATAAGCAGAAGTCTCGTGTTCGAGAGACATTTCACATCTTGTTATTCTCTTGGTTTGCTGTGATTGTCACTAATGGGAGGAATTTCACAGCTAGATGTTTAATTCACTGACTTGTCCTATTTTTATGAACTGTAATGTTTGAGTCGTGAAATGTTAGTAGGATGTTATTTTAGAGTGTCTCTGTTATTTACAGGATCCCAGCAGTGGAGCAGAGGATTCTCTCCAGGATTCAGCGTCGGACCACAGCAAAGAGCAGGTCAACTCAGACAGGTAAGCTGCACTTTTCTGCTGGTTACTCTCAAGGCTTTGTGTCCTGCATATAGAGGGGCTGTAATTAGCAAGTTTTTAAGCATTTCAAAACGGCTTCCCTGGCTTGTCTGATGCAGCTTAATTCTGCATTGTCCTATGTTTGGCGGTTGTCCTTTTTTCAGCATTACCTTGATAAACTTTTTTTTTTTTTTAATCAAATCGTGTATTACATGAACTATTTTACTTATTTCAAGCTGTTGAGTAGGCTTTTGTGATAACAGAAGTAACATGGTTTACGTTTACAGCAGGGGAAAATGTCCCAAATGTATCTTTTTGGTTATATGTCTCACAGGTCGGTCATCTGACATTTTTAATTCTGATTTGGGCCACTTTCATGTGTAGTACTGGAATCCGATACATATCTGATAAAAGCCAGTGTGACTCCAGATAGGAGTTACTCATCACTCCATTCGTGGCTGTTTACATCAACATAAACATGTGTGCCACGTAAGGATGTGTTCCTTTGCGTTTGCCAGTCAGTTTAGGAGCATGATCTGTTCAGACTAATTTCTGATATAGATAACATTTTAAATGAGGCGTGAACAGCTTAAGAAAATCAAATTTGGGTCACTTTTACCTGCTGTATGAACGTGGCCAAAATGAAAATTAAGCATGTTCATCAGTGCCTACACAAAACATCAACACTTTGCCTTTATAAAGTCCTCAGTAATGAGTGCTTTCATGGTAGTCTTGTGAATCTCATACCAGATTACTGTTATTAAACTAAAGCAGATGTAAATATTGACTGATTTCTCTTATAAGATGGCTCAGAAACCCAAATGTGAACTTTAGATATTTGACCAACTGTTTGTAAACCTTGTCAGGTTGAAACCGATGTTCTGGTTTGTCTCTGAACTGTTTAAAAACTCACCCCTGATATGACTGGTTTCTTCCTTAGTTGGAAGCAGAAGTGTGCAGACTCAGACCTAAACTCAGAGGAGCTGGATGAGCTGTCGTTGGTCGACCACGATGAGATCATGGCCCACATCACACTAAAGCAAGAGGTACCATCCTCAAAAAGCCTCACCCTCAGATTCATCATCATTTCAGAACAGCTGAAGGGTAGCCTTTGTAACAGGCTTCTGTGTGGTCTGGAGCTTTTTTCCTGCAGAGATTCATTAGCTGCTATACAGAGGCCCATGGACTGAAAAGGAAAACTATGGGAGTGCTTGATCTAAGCTGAGTTGAATCTGGCTTAGCAGCACCCCCTGCCTGTGACAGTCTGCTGTACCACTATGTGCAGGCCAGCAGTGCAAAGCATGTGCAACACTGGCGTTCACACAGCAAGGTCAAACTTGCTGCAGAGAGCGCATCCCCCAAGAGAGTGCATAATCAGACTGTACTGTAGATGGGGAGGGCACTGATAGACAGGTTTCTGCTCATCTAAAAGAGCCTGCTCATCTACAGTACAGGGGCAGAGATGGATATAGACATAGCATTGAGAACAAATCTATAAAGAGCTATATTTGGCTCCTAAACTCAAATAACTGTAGCCCTAATATGTTGTGTAAATATTACTATTATGCCCAGATCCTTTTTTTTTTTTCTGCTTGGATGTTCTGTTTAGAATTACCCATCCTGCTTGTATCATTATTATTTTTATAATTAAATAGTTAAACAGTCTCTCTCTCTCTCTCTCTCTCTCTCTCTCTCTCTCTCTCTCTCTCTCTCTCTCTCTCTCTCTCTCTCTCTCTCTCTCTCTCTCTCTCTCTCTCTCTCTCTCTCTCTCTCTCTCTCTCTCCCTCTCTCCCTCTCCCTCTCCCTCTCCCTCTCCCTCTCTCCCTCTTTCTGAAATAGAATGATGATGGGCCGGATGTACGAGCGGGTTCAGGGGATATTTTGCTAGTCCATGCCACAGAAACGGAGCGCAAAGGTACAGTTGTGTTTGTGTGTATGTATGTGTGTGTGTAGCTATCAATTAGTGTCTGAGGGGAAACTCCACCAAATTGTTTCAATTTCTGATTTTTCTGAGATGTTGGTCACTAAGTTGATTAAAATGCATTTTACCCAAAACTGTATTACAAAACCATGTCTCAGTTATCATGTGTGCTTTTAACCATTTTAAGTAATGGTAACTGTGCAGGAGCTCTAGAATTTGACTTATCAGAATTAATCACTCTTAATTTGTGAATTAGGCAAAAAATTTAAATCGATAAAGAATTGGAAATGAATATTGCATTTGAATAACAATTGAACACAAATTGAATTTTGAGGATGTGAGATATCAGCCTCACTCATGTGTGAATGGCTTTTGGACCCTTAATTTAATGTTAATCCAATGTGTTCTCTTTAACAGATCTGGTTCTATACTGCGAAGCTTTCCTGACAACGTATAGGACGTTTCTAACCCCAGAGGACCTCATTAAGAAGCTCCACTATAGATATCCTTTCTGAACTGAGTGAAATGCCGGGTTGTGGAACTGAAACTCATTTCCATATTTTAGAGGACTTGCACAGGATCTTCTGCATAAGATGGTGGCATAAATACTTGGGTTGCACCACTTCTTGGAAGGAAACGAAGGTTTAAAATTAATCTCCACCACCGCTTGTTGATAATCAGTACGGCTTAAGACCGACTTGCGAAATATTATCTGGCTGACTGTGATGTTAAAGTGTAGGCAGAAGTGGTTTTCTTGACCAATGCAGTAGTAGGTTAGGGCAGGAGTTTTAAGGAAGTTATAGAGTTATAATGTTATACATTTTCTTAACTGCTGTGCACATACACTAGGTTTTCTCACAGTTCAGACAACGTGAAAAAACGAGTCAGCAAAAACACATTCTTCGTGCTTGTGCGTGTTGTGGACGAGCTGTGGTGAGTAGTTGGACACGTTTATGTTTTTCTGGCCAGCACAGTACCCACAGTTAAACATTCTGGTAGCGCTATGAAAGACTCAGTGTCTAATTTTTACATTCCCACTTGATTTCACAGTCTATACATTATTCCTAAATTATTACTCCACATATTTTGTGATACTTAAACGTGTTGTTACAATGTACAACATCTGATATAGATTGCATTTCTTCAGCTTTCTGATGTTCCACATGAAAGATACATGAGTTGGGCCAATTCACTTATAGCAGTAAATTATTAAACATGCTGCTCTGAGAGTGTTTCAGATAACTGTATTTCAAGAACACAGGCTATTTTCAAATATCATACAAAACAAATTTGATTCAACCCAATTTCAGAGAGCCTATTAAGAAACAACAATAATAATATGGTATATGTTTATATGCATATACACACATGGACAAAATTGTTGGTACCCCTCGGTTAATGAAAGAAAAAACCTGCAATGGTAACAGAAATAACTTTAATCTGACAAAAGTAATAATAAATACACATTTTCTGAAAATGAACAAATGAAAGTCAGACATTCCTTTTCAACCATGCTTCAACAGAAATATTTAAAAAAAAATGACAGGCCTGGACAGAAATGATGGTAAAAAATGTGACCAAAGGGACATGTTAAATCAAGGTGTGTTCACTAATTAGCATCACAGGTGTCTACAATCTTGTAATCAGTCAGTGGGCCTAAATATAGGGCTACAGGTAGTCACTGTGCTGTTTGGTGACAAGGTGTGTACCACACTCAACATGGACCAGAGGAAGCAAAGCCTTCTATGAGCCCTGACCGAAATCCTATTGAGCATCTTTGGAAGGTGCTGAAACATGCCTTCTGGAAAAGGCACACTTCAAACCTAAGACAACTGGAGCAGTGTGCTCATGAGGAGTGGGATAAGATACCTGCTGAGAGGTGCAGATATCTCATTGACGAATATAGGAATCGTTTGATTGCAGTGATTGCCTCAAAATGTTGTGCAACAAAATATTAAGTTAAGGGTGCCATCATTTCAGTCCAGGCCTGTTCAGGAGTTTATTTTTTAAATAATTCTGTTGAAGCATGGTTGAAAAGAAGTGTCTGACTTTCATTTGTTCATTTTCATAGAATTTTTGTTTATTATTTTGTCAGATTAAAGTTGTTTCTGTTACCACTGTGGGTTTTTCTTTCATTAACCGGGGGTACCAACAGTTTTGTCCATGTGTGTATATTAGATGGATGTTTTGGTAAATATATAATATGTAATTTTGTTTTGTCAGTGTGACACTACTGTTTGTTTCTGTAATTGGCCCGAACCATTTTTTTGTATGATGCATCCAAATGGCCAGTGTTGAAATACAGGCACATTCCTGGGATCGCTAGATATAATTGAATTGCCCACCCCAAAATTTCCTTTGTGAAACCTCACTTTGTCAGTCTATCCTAAACTTTTGACTTTTGCCGCTTCTCTGGGTTATACATTATCAAGAAGATAACCATGTACATGACGTTGTTTCCACTTTCTATGGTCAGTTTGGTGGAGCTGACAGAAGACATCCTGAAGCAGCTGATGGACTTGGTCTTCAGTCTGGTGTGTAATGCGGAGCTCATTTTGGCTCGGGTTCTCCGCAAGAACATTCTGGATAAAGTGGAGCAAAAGAAACTGCTTAATTACACCAACTCACTGAAGACTCTGGCAGCCCGTGGAGTAGCCGCAAGGTAAGCATAAACTTGGACCGGTTCAGTCCTGTAGAGGCTGTAAAATGATGCAACCTGTCGAATTTGATACATTCCTATAAAGTTGTGAGGTTCACCCCTAGCATAAGAAAGAAAGATAGAAATGCAGGCACCCTCCTCAGACGTATTAACAGCTGTTTACTTAGCAGGTTTTTCTTTAACAGCTGTTTGGCCCAGGCAGAGGTGGTGATGGTAGCACCACTCATCGGTGCGTTTAATGTTTGCTCTCATTGAGCCCCCTAAACTTAAATTATGTAACTTGGAGCAACATCTTAAACATGACTGCCAAGAAGTAAGAATACCCCTTCCCGGCTACAGTGCTGTTTCTACCTCCCCTTATGGTAGACTAAATTGGATTGGTGCTACAATTACGAGCATTACGAGACAGGACAGCCTGTCTCTGGTTAGTATGCCAACTTCAGTTGAAACTTCTGCAACGTAATACATTGGCATCTTTTACATACTGTCTAAACTGTTTAAACGCTTCACATTTCGTTGATAATTTTAGTTAATTTTGGAATATTTCAAAGTAATAATTGACTAAATTGCATAATACTGAGTATAAATTAGTTTGTGTTTGACTCTTCTTGTCCTCTCTCCACAGGCCGGGTACACTTCATGACTTCCGTAGCCATGAGATTGCAGACCAGCTCACTTTGCTGGATGCAGAGCTGTTTTACAAAATAGAGGTAGTCATCTTCCTCTCACTACTGGGACTGTTCTTATTATTGCAACTTAAAGGAGACCTGTTATGCTAATTTTCAGTGTTCATCATTTTATTTTTGGTGTCTAATAGAATAAATTATTTCTTAGTGCTCTCAGGAATTTGTTTCCTGATACTGTACATCTGTATTCGCCCTCTGCCTGAAACACTCTGTTGGAGCTCCTGTGTCTTTAGGCCTACAGGTTGCCAGTAGGGATTGTGCTACAAGATGACGTAACTTTGTAACAGAGAAGAGGGCTGCAGTTCCAACAGGGCGTTTCAGGCAACTGGGAAAAGTGTTTTCCGTGGAAGAGAGTTACTTCCTCTGGCTTTGCAATGCTGCAGACCACAAAAGGAAACACACTAAAGAAAAGGGGAGAAAATGTAAAAGCATAATAGATGTGAGCCTATATGAAGCTCTTCTGCCAGGGCAGGTCATAATCTGCGACTGACGATCAGTTAGATAGTTTGTTGAGAATATTTATGCTAGCAGTACTAAAAACTGAGGCCAAGGAATGTAATTACCAAGCAACCATTCTGGTATTACATTTTTCACAGCACTGATGGAATTACACAGGGATGTGCTGACCTCCTCTAATTCAAGGTTAATGAACTAAAGACAGCAAGCTACATTTTTCGTCTTTTATATAAATGATGCATACTGTATTACAGCGTTGGCTTTGTTAAAGATTGGGTATATGCATTCGTATTTGATGAAGTATAATAAATGTAGCAAAATACATATTCATATCATACATTGCTTGAACAATAGTATTGACTTCTCTTTCACATTAAACCTGTCTTTAGATCCCTGAGGTCCTGCTCTGGGCAAAAGAGCAGAATGAAGAGAAGAGCCCCAATCTCACCCAGTTCACAGAGCACTTCAACAACATGTCTTACTGGTATGATTGTGCTTGTTTATCCAGAAAAGGGTAAAGCTCAAATGTGTCTTGATGAAAGTCATTGTGAATGTCCATTAACATTTATGGCATTTGGCAGATGCTGTTATCTAGAGTGACTTAAAATTTAATAATGCGAATGTAACAGTAGGCAAATGTAAGATTAGGGTCTTTTTATACAAGGACTCTTTCTGGGCAGGGAATTGAGCTCTGGTTTGTTCTGTCAGGGGTAACTGTGTAACACATTATTACAATACATGGTGCCTGAACATTATGACCACTCGCAGATGATGAGTTGAAGTTATGAGATGGTAAGCGAACAGTCGGTTCTGGTAATCAGCATGTTAAGTCCATTCGAAATGGGTGGCTGTTTGGGTTATCCCAGGTAGCGAATGCTATCCCATCAGTACCAGGATGGTGGAGGAATTGTGATGCTCTGGACAATGATTGCTGGGAAACCCTGGATCAGATTTTTAATGTGGACGCCAGTCTGATGCCACATATTTAAACATTGTTGCTGACCAGGTATACTCGTTGATGGCAGTGCCTTTTTCAGCTTAAGAGTTTAAGTTGTCGCCCTAGCCTTCAGATTTCCATCCCGTCAAGCAATTTTACCTAAGACTTAAAGAATCTGCTGTTGATGTATTGATGCCAGATACAAATGGAAGCCTGCATTAGTGGGTCAGAGCTGTTAGGTGGCATACTGGGGTCCAGCTGCATATTAGGTCATGATGTTTTGCTTGTGCATTGGCGCTAGTGATTTACAGTAGCTTGCAAATCAGGTTTCATCTGGTCCTGTTCACCTATTCTTAAATTTGATTGTTTGAGTATTGGGGGTTGCAGATGTTTTCCTGCTCAATTTGTTTTAGTCTACTGTCGTGTCTTGTATTGGTGATACTTTTGTGTTTTCCCAGCTTTAGTTTCACTCTTACTTCCATCTCTTAATCTCTCTGCAAGGGTGCGCTCCATAATAATTCTGCAGGAAAAAGCCCAGGATCGGGAAAAACTCCTCCTCAAGTTTATAAAAATTATGAAGGTAAGATGCATGAAATGTTTGTTTTCTCTGCATTTTTTTAATGTATTTATTTATTTATTTTCTCAAAGACAGGATCCAAGAGTTTAAAGTCTATCCCCTTTTTTTGCTTCACAGCACTTAAGAAAACTTAATAACTTTAATTCCTACTTGGCAATATTGTCAGCGCTGGACTCTGCACCTATTCGGAGACTGGAATGGCAGAAGCAAACCTCAGAGGTCGGCCGTCATTGCACACTCCATCTTTCTTTGTCCGTTGTTTGCACAGCAGGCTGCTGTGGCCGTATTTTGTGGTGGCTGATATTTTGTGCCTTGTTTTGTATCTCTCAGGGACTCGAGGAGTACTGCACTTTAATCGATAGCTCCTCCTCCTTCCGGGCGTACAGAGCAGCTCTCGCGGATGTGGAGCCCCCCTGCATACCTTACCTGTATGAGCATTAGTGCTAAGCATGCAGCATCTTACTCAAAAGGCTTATTTGTTTGTGTTTTGTAAATGATGTTCAACATTATTTTACCTTTTCTCACTTTGATTTACTAACGTTTATATCTTGCTCTTTTGCGTTGTCCAGAGGTCTAATTCTTCAAGACTTGACCTTTGTGCACCTCGGTAATCCCGACTTCATCGATGGAAAGGTGAACTTCTCGAAGCGCTGGCAGCAGTTCAACATCCTGGACAGCATGCGACGCTTCCAGCAAGTGTAAGTGGTTTAGCACGGTGGAAAGAAATGATGATAATCCTGTCGTCGTTCCCCAACTTAAACCTGCAGGACAGCACTTGTATATGCTATAGGTCATAAAATTCAGTTGGTGATATTCTGGTTTTAAATCAGACATTGTCCAGGCCGAAAGACGGAGGGAGGGACTACAGTGTTCTTTATAAAGCATAGCTGACACCAGGCATCTTTCTGCCTCACCCTCTCTTTTGAGTTAAACTTTTGTTTTGCAGATCAAGAGTATATGACCTCTTTGATTGTAAACACATGACATGTATATGGGGAGGACCTGTGGTTTTGTTTAGCAGCTCTTTATAGCCCACCTTTACCTTTAAAAACAGTGTAACATTTTTTTTTCTTTATATTTTCCTGCTGTTTTTAAATCATTGTTTAAGAAAAATGCCCCTTTTAAGTTTTAGTGCTGTATGGAGAATGTGTTAATGTATTTTTACCTAGAGGATCAGCTGTGTTTGTCCTTTGGACAGTCAGCAGAACAATGAGTTGTCTTTAAATCATATAATTTATTAAGGTTATTTTAACAGGCTTAAGATCTAAAGAGGGCTAGTTATTTTTGCTTTGTTGACCAAAACAAACTCAGGCAAGGTTTTAATGTGTGAATATCCTTTTTCTCACCAGTCTGAGTCGTCTTTTTGGTTTTTCCTACAGGCATTATGACCTCAAACACAACGATGACATTGTCTCCTT
The DNA here is from genome assembly GCA_024036415.1 of Prochilodus magdalenae. Lineage (NCBI taxonomy): Eukaryota > Metazoa > Chordata > Actinopteri > Characiformes > Prochilodontidae > Prochilodus > Prochilodus magdalenae. The sequence goes on along the minus strand of JAMWET010007575.1, from coordinate 37,277 downwards.
CTTCAATGACTTCAGTGACCATCTTGCTGAGGAGGCATTGTGGGAGCTCTCTCTGAAGATCAAACCTCGCAATATCACAAGACGCAAAACAGAACGGGAGGAAAAGACATAGGAATTAGTTTTTGAGGGACAGGACTCTTTATAAAGGAAAGCATTGTGAACACGTGAGAAAAAGCAATTAGAGGTGACTGTGATGGCAGCTACAAGACTGGTGGAAACTCCTCAACAGTTTACAGAACCTCTTTGATTTTATATAATATATATATGTATCTCGGGATTGCACTGCATCTTGACCTGTATGAACATTTGGGTGGAAGAAAGGGCAGAGCACAGACATTTGTGGCCAGACTTTGCTCTGAGTGGATCCTCTCTGGGTCGAGTACACGAGATTCATGTTGGACATTGAAAGGTGGAACTTGTAGTGATCAGTCTTCGCCATTCAGATGCATGAAGTTTCAGTGTGCCAGCAATGGAGACTGTGCCTCTGCGGAGCCCCCAGCCTATGAAACGGTGCCATAATGTCTAAAGAAATGGCTTTAGATGGTGAAAAATGATTTTTTTAAATGGAACAAAATGCACATGGATGACTGTTTACTTAGGACTGTGGAAGGAGTGTTGTATGTATTTGCGGTCCCTATTTTAACAGCTTTCAGCATTTGGTTTTGGTATCTGTAGAAAGTTTTTATTATTATAGTTATGATTAATAGCATGATCCAAATGCCTGTGAGAATTCTAACTGGCTTAGCACTTTACTGGGCTTAAAATGTTTACTTAAGTAAATTCTCTTGTTCTCCCACTGAGGTAACCTGGTTTACCCGAACCTAGCTAGCTCGTCAGTCCTTTCCTCACCCTGCGCCTTTGGGGGACCAGACCTGGGCCATTCTTCCAATTTCCTCTGCTAGGAAATGCTAGTCATGCTGAATAGAAATGAGAAGCGCACATCAAACCAAGTCTTCCAGCGATGTTATTTATTTTTCAGGGAAATGTCACATTTTTGAGTCTTGTGAATTGTGTAGTGACATGTGAACACTCGTCATAGCTAGTAGTGTAGCCTACCACTTCTTGTTTTAGGTTATTGCTAGGAAAAAAAGCTGAGGCTTATAGGCTTTTGTGGGGAGGGTAAAAAAAAAAGAACCAAAAAAAACAAAACATAACCCTGTCCAAGGAGCATGTTAGTGTCTATGTGGTGTTAACAGTTCCACAGCGCTTTTCCTTAAGATACTTCATTGTGTGCTCATAACCTGATACCAAGTGCCTAAAGCTGTTCAAATGGTAGGATGGTTTCTGTCCTTCATTTTTGTATAATGCAGTTCTTCTTTTGTTTGGTGTTTTTTTGTGTGTGTGTGTGTGTGTGTGTGTGTGTGTTGGTGTTTTTTTTGTTTTTGTTTTTAAGATTTTACACAGACACTTTTGGAGAGACTTCTCCCTTTCTCTCAATGGTATGAGGAGCGCTAGTATGTGCACTTAGACGTTCATGAACAAAAGGAAAAGGCTGTGACGAGGGCTCAAAGAAGCCACTGCTTACCTGCGCACAGCCGTGTATAGAAGAATAAAGCCTAGGTCACTCTGAGGGGGTGTGAAAATAATGTACTGTGGGAGGAATATCATTCTTAGAATGGTGTTGAATTAAAGTCCCAGTCAGTAATCGAAGCAACTGATGGGTGAGAACTGAAGCAGCAGAGACTTGTGGTTTACAGGAAAACATGCAGAAGGTACGTTTACCGTTTGTGTCTGATTGAGACTTTCACTGATCAAAGCTCGGGCAGACCCAATGGAAGGAGGCAAAATGCCAAAATGAGTTCTCTGTAAAATCTTCAAGAAGATGAATAACGTACTTCTGTACACTTACCCTTCAGAAACGTGTTTCAACAAGACATATCACCACTGATGTGACGTTGATGTGTGATTTTTTTTATTTTATTATTATATCCAGTAAAGCACAGAGTGCCTCTTTGTGATTTTAAGGTGTCCCCTGTTCCAGGTATTACTAACTTCAGTTTCACAGTTCACTGCTGACCTCTAGCAAGACCTGAACATACATGCGGTTTTGCATACCAACATGGTTACCATGGCTGTAGAATGATATGTAATTATGAGCCAAAACATAAACACCACCTGTGTTATAGGCTGTTGATTTTCTGCGTACTCTAACAACAGTTCTGACTTGCTGAGGTATGGATCAAGATTCCCTGCAATATCTACTCCGCAAGCTTGTCTTCTTATACCTCCTACGACTCAGTCATACCTGTTCCACTGCTCACATGCCCAGTATAGGGGCTTACAAGGACACTTTGCCCTGGCTCCTGTCAATGATACTCACAGCTGAGTGGGAGAACAGCACAAGCTTGTCCTTTCAGAGATGGTCTCATCCAGATGTCTGAGCTTATAGATTTGGCTCTTAATAAAGTCGCTCGGGTCTTTATACCTCCCATTTCTCCTCTGTGTTTTGAGAACCAAGTGTTGCTTATTGTCTAATCTGTCCCAGATGTCCACTTTGTCTGTGAGTGGCCTTTATGTTTTGGCTCTTTATCTTTTACCATTAAAGAGGAATTCCGGACATTCCGAGTGTTTCGGTATGGTGCTGTCCGGCAGAGAAGCTTACAGATTTACTTTAGTATTCATTTTTAGTTTATTTACCAGTGAGCCATCATGTCTCGTGACTTTTCATATGTAAAGTTGCAAGTACAATTTGAGGACAGTGTTCCTTTCAATGCCTGCTCTTAGGTACTTGGTCACCATTCATAAAACATTACCTAAGTAGTCTTGCAAGTATACAGTTGAAACCAAAAGTTTACATACACTATATAAAAAGACACATATGCATTTTTTTCTCACTGTCTGACATGAAATCAGAATAAACTTTCCCTTTTTAGGTCAGTTAGGATTACCACAATTATTTCTATTTGCTAAATGTTAGAATAATGATAGAGGAATTTTTTTAAGGCAATTTTTATTTCTTTCTTCAAGCTCAAAAGTTTAAATACATTTCATTAGTATTTGGTACTATTGCCCTTAAACTGTATGACTTGGGTCAAACGTTTTGGATATCCTTCCACAAGCTTTTCACAATAGTTGGCAGGAATTTTGGCCCATTCCTCCTGATAGAACTGGTGTAACTGAGCCATGTTTGTAGGCCGCCTTGCTCGCACATGCCGTTTCAGCTTCGCCCATAAATTTTCAATAGGATTGAGATCAGGGCTTTGTGATGGCCACTCCAGAACATTAACTTTGTTATCCTTAAGCCACTTTGTAACCAGTTTGGCAGTATGCTTTGGGTCATTGTCCATTTGAAAGATCCATTTGCACCCAAGCTTCAACTTCCTGGCTGATGTCTTGAGATGTTGCTTCAGTATTTCCACTGAATGTTCTTTCCTCATGATGCCATCTATTTTGTGAAGTGCACCAGTCCCCTCCTGCAGCAAAACAACCCCACAACATGATGCTGCCACCCCCGTGTTTCACAGTCGGGATGGTGTTCTTAGGTTTGCAAGCTTCCCCCTTTTTCCTCCAAACGTAATGATGGTCATTATGGCCAAACAGTTCAATTTTGGTTTCGTCAGACCACAGGACATGTCTCCAAAAATTAAGGTCTTTTTCCCTGTGTGCATTTGCAAACATTAATCTGGCTTTTTTATGTTTTCGTTTGGGAGTAATGGCTTCCCTGGCAGAGTGGCCTTTCAGCCCATGTCGATACAGAACTCGTTTCACTGTGGATAATGATACACTCTTACCAGCTTCAGCCATCATGTTCACAAGGTCTTTTGCTTTTGCTCTTGGGTTGATATGCACACTTCGAACCAAAGCACGTTCATCTCTGGGACACAGAACCTTTTTCCTTCCTGAGCGGTATGATGGCTGGACATTACGATCTTTTTTGTACTTGCGTATAATTGTTTGTACAGATAAACGAGGCACCTTCAGGCATCTGGAAATTGCACCCAAGGATGAACCGGACTTGTGCAAGTCCACAATTCTCTTCCTGATATCTTGGCTGATTTCTTTCGACTTTCCCATGATGTTACTCAAAGAAGCAGCGTGTTTCAGGTGTGCCTTAAAATACATCCACAGGTGTGTCTTTAATTAACTCAGATGTTGCCAATAAACCTATAAGTAGCTTGCAAAGACATGACATCTTCATATGGGCTATCCCAAACTGTTTAAAGGCATAGTAATCTTAGTGTATTTAAACTTTTGAGCATGAAGAAAGTAATAACAATTGCCATAAAAAAATTCCTCTCTCATTATTCTAACATTTAGCAAATAGAAATAATTGTGGTAATCCTAACTGACCTAAAAAGGGAAAAGTTTATTCTGATTTCATGTCAGACAGTGAGAAAAAATGCATATGTGTCTTTTTATATAGTGTATGTAAACTTTTGGTTTCAACTGTATATGTGTTTATACTCATTCATCAACCTTAATTATAAAATCCCTGTAGGTAAAAGATGGGTGTAGGTTCACTGGGCATTCTGGATAGTAAAGAAATGCTGGTGTTGAGTTGTAGATGTCCTGAACCCTGGAGTCTGTAGGTTGTTCTAGAATAGAGCTTTTCTTGTCAACCTCCAATTTACTTTGCTCACTCCAAGACGTGGCTATAAATGTTTTTTTTTTTCTTTTTTAATTTGTGTTCTATTCCGCTTACTACCTTCTCATTCTTGCAGCTTCTTTACCCAAGACGATGGAACATTGCTGTGAGGTTTTAATTGCAGTCAGGAAGAATGAGGTCAGCTACTGAGGGTGGATGATCAGTATCTGTAACACTTATCCCAAAGGTTTTGAAAGAAGCTCCATCACTCCAGAGAATGCAGTTCCTCTGCCCAATGCTGCGGCTTTCTTTGCCTCACATCAGACGCATTGACCTTAGAAGCCTCTGTGTGACTGTTAAAGAGCACCAGGTTCAAAGTACATCAGTCGTAGTGAGTACATAAAGTAGGAGTTCATTAATCATTTAATGTTGCCTAATCAAAATGTCATAATTAAAGCATTAATCTAGTAAACTGTAATCTGACTATACGAATCTTCTGCACATTTATTAAATTTCATAATCCAGAAGGCATGTAGGCCCTACTCAGTATGTCTAGATACTGTTAAAACTAGTTGTTTTGCATTAGTGGTCACCAGCCATCCCCCTAGAGATCTACATTCCTGCAGCTATTGTTTCCAATCCAAATCTTACTGATCAAGAATGTCTGAAGGCACTGTTTGGAACTTAAGTCAACAGGAAGCTAGATTTCCAGGAACAGGGCTGGTGACTATGAAATTTGGAATGGAATTTTGTTTATAAATGCCTCTAAAGATACCCAAGGACAGTGTACATGGAAGATAAAGCTAAAAAGCTTAAAATTAAGTAATAGAAAACGCAATCTGACAGAGAGAACGGCCATGGGCTGGTTTTGAATGAGGACAGGGAGGTACAAGCACTGAGATGTAAAGCGATTTTGGGTTTTGGGTTTTTGAGAGTTTTGGGCCTGCAACACTAAAATCACTGTATTCAAAAGTGCCTAACCGGGAGGATGAGACAGAAAGCAGGTGGGTTTCAGAGAACTAGAGAGAATGCAAAAGTGAATTTGTCTGAATAAGAGCAGAAAAGTATGGAGGAGTCAGATTATGCTGGCACCTAAAAAAACAGAAGAGGTCATTTATACTGTATACGGAAGTGGATGAGGAGTCGGTGTAAATATTTGAGAGAGGAAATTTAGGGGTTGGTATGTAAAAGAGCCCTATCAGCTGAGGTCTGGCGCGACATGCAATGAGAATTGACTAGACATTATTTAATGTTTAATTTTTCCTTTGCCATCCAGTTATTTACATCAACTTAACACTTGATCAAAACAGCAGGTGGGAACCTGCCTGAGGGTTGACTGTATACATAACTTAAATACATAACATAAACTTTGTTTATCATTTGCGTAGCAATGCAATAAAGGTCATAGTGTTTATGATCATGCAAAATTAAAGTTAAAATTAATACATACAATTAAGAGTATTGGAATAAATACAACAGAAGTTCTAATTTGACTCACCAGTACAGAACATTTGAATAGTCTCACATTGGAGAATCAGCTGTGGACACGTTGGATGAACAAAACTTAAATAAAAGAAAAATAGAATTTACTGGATCAAAAGGTACAATTAAGTGTGCATGGTTGGAAAGGCCTCGATTTAAAATAATTGTTTTTGATTTGTAGCCAGGCAAGCACAGAAACCATTAAATAAATACAAACACAATTTTTAGACATATACATTAATATGTTAAATACATACAATTTTATTTAGAACAGAGCCTTGAATCATGGCCATATTACTTCAAGGGCTGAATTGTGTGGAGGCTTGAGTCTGCCGGACTTTTATTTTGAAACCTGAACGTTATTGAACCGCCAATAGAAAATCGTTTCTGACCTGCATGTGAAGGGTGTACCTGTATACAAACAGCATTGAATGCTGGCAGTATTTGATGGGCGATCGCGGGGCGTATTCCGAGGGACTTTTATTTTGAAACGTGAATGCTGTTTTCCTGCCATTTTGGGAAAAAAAAATTACCCATTGCTTCATCCTGCGCTGTGCGGCTCTTCTGTGAAAATACTTCAACTCTTAAGAGTTTATCGTTGAGATAATCAGTAAAATGAGTGTTATCGATTATGTGCGGGACATGGCGGCCGCAGGGCTCCACTCTAATGTCCGGATCCTGAGCAGCCTGCTACTGACCATGAGCACCAACAACCCGTGAGTAAAACTTAGCTAGCTAGCTCCACTTTAAACTTTCTTTAGCAGGTTTCACACCTAAAAACCAGATAATTCCACTCTTTAGCTGCAGACTACGGCTCTGGCAGCTTTTATATCTGAGACAGCTGGGTTACATTTAACTTGTAGCTGTGCTGTATCTTTAACGTTATGACCCAGTCAGGATAGCTGCTAGCTGTTAGCCTAGCAACATAGCTAGCTTCCGATTTACACAAGTTAAACAGACTATTCATGTCAAACTTTTTTTCGTCTACAGGTCCCTGTTTCCAACATGCTATAGCCTGCTAGGTTAACTTGCTCTAACTTCGGAATTATCCAGTTCCACCTTAAATGGTGCAGCACTTAACATTGTGTGTGGCCCAGGCGCAAGAATGTAACTGCTGCACCATTTAAGGTGGAACGGGAAAATTAAAGAAGCTCACTCCAGCTTGGTTTAAATTGGTTTGGGCCGTCGCCACCAACTGTGGAACAAAACCCTTTAGATTAGATATATCCCACTATTTTACTGCGTTTTATTTTTGTTTAAGACTTACGCATAAAGTATATATCAAAACAGTCATAATTCATAATTTTCTGCTACATTATCATATACTATAAAACTATAAAAATGTTTTAAGCTTTCTCAGACATCAGGTAGCATATATCTAACCTTTCGTGTAAAATCTTACTGTGAGGGAACTTGTAGAGGTGGATGTCTGGCTCTTGTCAGCACTGTAAACAGTGTTGCCTGGACATGTTTCTCTAGACCTAAGCGCTTCACACTAAACCTCTCAGAGTGCATTTGTTTACATCTCAATCGCTTAATTTAAATATGTATTATTGTTTTTATAATCAATTGGAGACCCTCTTTAAAATCGAATGTGTATGTATGTGTGTATGTAAACAAGCTCTGTTCTGATTGGTTGGCCCATTCACAATGCAGCCTTTGTATTGACAACTGCTGTATTGGGTTGGATGGACAAATACACACAGGTCAAATTCTGTATCACATGCTTGCACATCCTCCATGCCAGGGCTCTGGAGATTATGGATGTGGAGTTCCCTGTCCCTTCTAAGTCCCCCCTGATGCTGAAGGCGAGATTGAAGTGATAGTTAAATTTGAAAGGTTTTTAATGTAATGCTGATATTCCCACAGGGAGCTTTTTTCGCCAGCCCAGAAGTACCAGCTCCTGGTCTATCATGCTGATGCCATCTTCCATGACAAGGAGTACAGAAATGCAGCCTGCAAGTACAACATGGCTCTGCAGCAGAAGAAGGTGTTGAGCAAAGCCTCCAAAGTGAGACCATCCAGCACGGGTGGCTCTTCCTCAGTGCAGACTCAGGTGAGAAGACCCTCTCTGCAGGGACAAGCATTAACAGAAATATCGCTTTATTTTTCTCTGAAAGAGATAGTGGTATGCGATGATGGACATGGCCTGCGAGCCCTGCTGTTTGGTGAATCTAGTGTGCTTCTAGTATTTAAAATGACACGGGACATTTTTTGTTCTTTGTATTTATAAATATATTTAGCAAGGGGGCCGTGGGGGGGAGACAGGCTAATTATCAAAGTATATGGTATAATGGAATGCAAGTATGAAATTAAGTTCTGGTATTTTTTTTTTTTCTTTCTTTTTTTCCACAGAACTTACCCTCGGAGATTGAGGTGAAGTACAAGATTGCAGAGTGTTACACTATTCTGAAGCTGGATAAAGATGCCATCTCTGTGTTGGATGGGATTCCTTCAAGGCAGAGAACCCCCAAGGTGTGTTCACTTTTCCACCTTTCCCCCTTTTTTATCTTTATTATTATCATTGAAACTTTTAATTATGTTTACCATGGTGACAACAGATAAACATGATGCTGGCGAATCTTTACCGGAAGGCTGGTCAGGAGCGGTCAGCAGTCACAAGCTACAAGGAAGTTCTGCGCCAGTGTCCTCTTGCACTTGATGCCATTATTGGTAAGTAACATTGAGGCAGAATGATTGAAAGTAGATAGGCTCGGCATTTCCGGACATTCCTTTCAAAACTAAGTTTGACCCTCAACTAATGTATTTATGAATCAGCACCTTAAAATGACGTTTCCATGAGGTTTTAGTCTGTATAAGCCTTGAATAAACGAATAAATGCTAATAAGACGTTGATGTTATGCTAGCAGTGTAGTTGAGTGTGTTCATCAGTGAGATAAGCTGTATGTGTTGGCTTGCAGGGCTGCTGTCTCTGTCTGTAAAGGGAGCTGAGGTAGCCTCTATGACAATGGATGTAATTCAGAGTATCCCCAACCTGGACTGGCTCTCTGTTTGGATCAAAGCCTATGCCTTTATCCATGGAGGAGACAATCACAGAGCTATCAATACAATCTGGTGAGGAGCTAAATATATATAACCCTTAATTATGAACTTGGTCCAAACCTTGGTCCAATCCAAACCTGGTCATGAACAGTGACTTTCCTGCAGAGTTTAGTTCTGTATCTTGTAAGTTGCCCTGATCCAGGTGCCCTGGTTCAGATACATCTGATGCAGCTGATTATGGGCTTGGGCAGAGGTTGATTGACTAGAGCCAGTGTTGCTAATTGTGTTTGTTTCCAGAACCAAGGTTGGAGACCACTGCCTTCATATTTATTCCTGAGTGTCGTGTTTTTGTTTTTTTGCTATGTGCCATCAGTTATATGGTCATTATTAACGTTAAATTTGTAGAAAGGCCTGACAAAGAACTGACCCCAAAAAAAAAAACTTTGAAAGATTTTTTTTGTTGCCATGCTAATGTGTATATCAAATTCTTAGATGTCAAATACTGTTTAAAAGTTTTAAAGCTTTTAAATAAAACCTGTTACTTAAAATATATATAAAATTATGCTGATGTATTACTCCTGCACAACCTGAGAAATTTTAGATAAGTAATTAGAAAAAATATGAAATCTTATGTTTCCAGAAAGATGAAACAAAAGATTACAACAAATAAATGTTACCATCAAAAATGATGTTAAATTAAAGTTAATGTCTATAACCCGTCTCAGGCACCTGCAGGTGCAGGTAACTTAATGAAAAATACCCCTTTTTTGCAAATAACTTATTAATTCACAAGATATTTATTGTGTGTGTAAAATAACTAAATACTTTCATCATTTTCATGAACAAATTATTCTTCGTCTGTGATCAGAAGATGAGTGCTTTAGATGACAAATTGTTTTTATTTCTCCCCCCAAGCTCCCTAGAGAAGAAATCCCTCCTCAGGGATAACGTGGATCTGTTGGTGAGCTTAGCAGATGTTTACTTCAGAGCTGGTGACACCAAGAACGCCATCCTGAAATTTGAGCAGGCCCAGATGCTGGACCCCTATCTGATCAAAGGTGCATGCCTTTATGTGCTTTTCTTGGTATGGCTTATTGATACTGATTACATAAAACTATAATTGCAGGAATTTAAGGACCCTTGTTTAAGATTTAGTATTTTATGATCCAGTGTACTTTTCCCTGTTATGTAAAGGATGTGGTGGGAAGCTTTGATGCTGTAGACTGGCTGAAGCTTGTTGTGCTATTTGTTATAGGCATGGATGTGTATGGCTACCTTATGGCTCGAGAAGGACATCTGGAGGACGTGGAGGTTCTGGGAGGTCGACTGTTCAACATTTCTGATCAGCACGCTGAACCCTGGGTCATATCTGGGTGCGTAAAATGAAGTTATGCCATTATCTGCAGATTTCAAAATTTCTAGATGAAAATGATGAATACCAAAGAGACAGAATTTTACCTAAGCATTATTTTAAAGAGATACATATACAATGTTTAAAATTAAAATGACCGCTGACTGCTTTACAAATAAGGTAGAATAAAATGTAACTGACAGAGGCACCTCAACATAAACACGCAGACTTTGTGATTGAAGTAGGTGATCATCTAGAATCTTAATAACTAGTAGCAGATATGACTAATATGCATTTGGTCAGCGTTTTTTGAGACGGTATAAATGATGCGCTCAGACAACCAGATTGTGAAGTGGTGTAATTTGACCCAAGTGTGACGAATATGATGTTAATTTTATCACCCCCAGTCCAGTAAAGAATTGACTACGGCCCTCAGCTGTAAGCTCTATGTAAGTCTCTGTGTCCTATTTTGTTCTCCAGGTGCCACAGTTTCTACAGTAAGCGCTATTCTCGTGCGCTCTACTTAGGTGCCAAGGCTATTCAGCTCAACAGCAACAGTGTGCAGGCGCTCCTCCTGAAGGGGGCAGCATTGCGCAATATGGGTCGAGTTCAGGAAGCCATCATTCACTTCAGAGAAGCTATGAGACTGGCCCCCTGCCGACTGGACTGCTATGAAGGTGAGAGTTAGTAAACATGCAGTCGAATGTTGAATGATGGGGTCCACTGGTCCAATTGCATGTTTTTGTTAAATTTGAAAATTCAAAATGTGGTTTGTCTGCCTGTTGTATTTGTAAAGTTTTCTAATATTTTATTTATTTTTTTCTCTTGTGAAGTGAAAATTGTACAGTATGCATACATTTGCTTGAGACATTTTATTGAGAAAAAGACAACATTAGGGTACAGTCATTCTCACCGATCAATTTTAGATTATTAATTAAAATCTCCTTTTTTAATACTTTTTATTTGTCATAGTAACTCTGTTTCTGTTAAAGGGCTGATTGACTGTTATCTGGCATCTAATGGCATCCGTGAGGCGATGGGAATGGCCAACAACATCTATAAAACACTTGGTGCCAATGCTCAAACTCTCACCATCCTGGCCACGGTTTGTCTGGAGGATCCAATGACCCAAGAAAAGGCGAAAACACTGCTGGATAAAGCCCTCGCCCAGCGGCCAGACTATATCAAAGCGGTGGTGAAGAAAGCAGAACTTCTCAGTATGTAACTTGACGCTTCTGCTTAGCTCACTCCTGATTTCATATGCCATCAAATTTTAACTGTTGCTTTGATTTGCCTAAACTCGTAGGTCTGAATGTGTGTGTTTATCTTATTCAGGTCGAGAACAGAAATATGAGGAGGGTATAGCACTTCTACGAAATACACTGGCCAATCAGAGTGACTGCATGCTACACAGAATGCTGGGGGATTTTCTAGTGGCTGTTAATGACTATCAGGAAGCGATGGACCAATACAGCATAGCACTGAGGTAACCCGCCCTTGTTTGGAGCTCTGATTTTGTAGATGTGTTTTAGGAAGCCGCCTCACAGAGTGTCATGTTTATGTAGATCAGCATGTTAACAGTGTTTTTAAACACTCTGCAGCGCACATACAGAAACCAGCGCAAAGTCTTACTTTCACCCACACTCTATTTGAGGACCCTTTATTAGAGTATTATAATAAACGGCCCCTCAATCTAAATGTAGTCCATCTTGCATCAAGCTCGTCACTCTGTGACTGGAAAACAGATGATTCACTGAGGTGCATTTAGCAAGCTATTAAAGCTTCATAAATTCGTTTTTTTATCAATAACACTGCTGTTTTCTTATTTCCCCCTCAGTCTGGATCCCAATGATCAGAAGTCTCTAGAGGGCATGCAAAAGATGGAAAAGGAAGAAAGTCCCACAGATGCCACGGTGGAGCTGGATGGGGACGACATGGAGGGCAGCGGTGAAGAGGGTGACCTGGAGGGCAGTGACAGCGAGGCAGCACAGTGGGCCGACCAAGAGCAGTGGTTTGGCATGCAGTGACCTTTTCCAGCGGAAGTAAGTGCCAGAGCTGATCTAGGAATACTTCCCTGCTGGCTTTATTCAGAAGGATTTAACAGCTTGATTGTAGGTCAGCATTGTTACTCTTGAGGAATTTTACTGACAATGTAGGAGTCCTGCGTACTAAAACTGGTGCAGCGCCTCCTGCTGGCTGGGAGTTGTGGCCGAGCAGGCACAAGCTGAGAATTTCATCTTTTCTGAAGTTTAAAGACCGACAGACATGCCTGAACATGGAAAATAGGTTCTAGGTGGTGGTACAGGGTAGCAAAGAGCAGCCTTCATGAATGCTGGAAGCCACTTTGGTGGTTACTCTGTGAACACCAGCATGTGTAGAGGAATCAAAGCACTGTTGCTTCTGTATGTTCTACCTCTACACGTGATGTGACTGCATATGTGCACTCTGCTGCAACCTGCTGGTGCACTGCTCAAATGATCGGTATGGGATGCAGTGCTCGAGTCCTGTACTTTGCCCGTGTTAGTTTGAGCCCTGTCACTTTACTGGGTATTTTTCCAGGTGATATCAAGAACTCGCTCTTTTTCTTCAGGCCATGTTTTTACTGAACTTCGCAAATATATTAGCCACAATTGATGTTCTTGTCTCTAAAGCAGCCTTTCCTTAGAACTTACCTGTACAAAAGAGCAAAACAGTCATCCAAAAGACAAACACTTGCTCACTGATGGCATATTAAGGCCAAAATTAACCCGTTTACTTTATGTATCCTGAAGTGCTCTTTGTGGTGTTGTTTATCTTTTTTAATGTTTAACATTGTATGGTATTGCAAGCTGTGAATAATACTATTTTTGGATGTTAAAGAATAAAAATCATGACAGATGCTTTAGAATGCTGGTTTTCATTTTTGGTCTGCTTAGATTTTATTGTATTTATTTATTTGCACTTTTAACACCCCCATTTCTTCACAAATCTGTATTTAATGACGCATGGAAACGTTAGCAAAAGGACTGCGTATTGTCAGGAACACTGGCACCTGCCAATATGAAATATTTACTCAGTCTTTTATATCCAATTTTTTAAAATATAATATTAAAAACACACTACCATATGCGCAGGTGTGCTAATGTTAGGGCCCTTATTCTACTAGTTTATGTTGAGTGGAGGAGTTTAATGACTGGAGATTACAGTGCTGTGTTTGGTGGGTTTAAACACAACACAAAATGAACCACTGTCTCCGTCAATCTTCATATGAACCTATTCATCAACTTAATACTCCTGTACTCTATTATATAGCCTATTAATGTTTTCTAGGACCTCTTTATCGACTTCTTGGACTTCATAACATCATAAAATAAATGTTTTATGAATTTATTCTGTCATTTAGGTGGAAACAAATCGAGGGAAAGCTTATTATTTGCGGCGACCAGCTTCTGGCTTTGGTGCTCTTAACTGGCTAAGAGATGCAGCACTGCCTCAGCACAGCACTACACTGAACTGGTTCATTCTTTTGGTCCTTTATAGTTTAGTGAACTGTAACTGGGCCTGGGATGCCCATGAAAAACCATATCCAGTAATATATAAATGTAAGTCTGGACACTTGAGGTAATTACTTATTTCTCAAACCGAGGACAGAAGAGGAGAACAAAATTCCAGTTATGGTGTGGAAGACCTACCAAACCAGAAAAAAGCATTTCCAGAAGAGCAGTTTGTCTTTGAAGCATCGCTGGTGTTCCAGCTAATGCTGGAATAGTCATCCACCATGGGGATATTCCAACATGGGGATAGTCATCCAACATTGCTTTCCCAAATACCAGGGGGTCTTTTACATACTGATTACACCTCATTTTGGTACATATAACCACACAGCTTTGTGGATTCTGAAAGACAATAACACTAACAGAGTCCTTTATAATCAGCTGTCCTGTGTAGCACCATGTACCAGATCCACTCTGTGTTAGATACAATGCAAAGAACCATCAGTTCTGTCATTTATTGTCATTTTATTGACCAGAAGTCACTGTGATAATTACAATAGTCAACACTGATAGGGCAGTGTCTTGCCAATGGTCATCATAAGAACTGTAAGAACGACTGGCTGCTTTTCACTCTCCTCCACGCTGAATCTCCTCTGCTCTAAAACAGGACGCACATCACTGTGCAAAGCAATAATCATTTGGTTGATATACATGTTTCAAAAAATCCTTTGGGAAAGAAGAAAAACAACAAAAGAAATAAAACAGGTGCCTGTTACTAATGCCATCTGGTATTTCTTATATATATATATATATTTATATTAAAATTAAGTGTTGCTGTGCTATACAAAAGCTTCTAGTTTTACCAGCACAAAATGTCTGAATAGCTTAAGGGACATGCACCATGAACAATTAATTCCCTTTTGAAAATGATACATTTCCACCAATTAAGTATTTTCCCTTCACTCAAAATGAAGAAAGCCTTTTTTGAGTTGTTTTTTTCTAAACTAATTTTACATCTTTTTTTTAGCACAGTTGGCATGCAGGTCTTGGATGATGTGGTACTGCTCAAATCACACGCACTAAACTACTGAAACCTTTACAGCTTCTGCAGGGGTTACCAAGAGCCAGCCAGGCTCAGATGGCCCGTGCTGAGGGGGGGAAGAGAGAGAGAGAGAGAGAGAGAAAGATGTAAAAACAAAAGTGGAGAGACTGTTTGCAAAAACTAGTTAAAGGCAATAAACAGGACCCATGTTCATCCAGCTCCTCCAGAGTAGGGGTGCCCTGATGTATTTTGTCAGTAAGATGAACAGCCTTAATAATAAATCTGGTCCTAGATTAGCACTCTTCCTGAATACGGGCCCAGAAACACAAACATATTGTTTGGCCAATTTTAAACACATCTAAATAAAAATCTATATAATAATAATAATGAAAACATCTTAATACCTAAGCTAATCAACATTATTGCATTATTGTTCCCTCTTTGTCCTGCACAGTTCTGAATTACAGAGGACGTCTACATACCAGTCAACCGAAGCACTTTTAAAACAAATACATGGACCTTAAAGGGGAAACCCACCAACTTTAGAGAAAAGTATAGACCCGGAATTCTTGTCTGGAACACGTGTAGCTATTGTAGTTACTATCTTATATGCAACGCTAAATCTTTTTCTTTACCTTACAATTCCCTGCATGCACCAAACACGAGCACACTGTACTTCTACAATTACAGACGCTAGTCCATCTGTTCCTCAGTGGTCAGTACTCCCCCAGGAACAGGTATTATTTAGAAGGTCTAGAGGATGATCAACACAAACTGCGCAGCAGTTTAACAATATAATTAGTGGAATTCCCCTTTAAGACTACATAGCCAGGGCCCTCAAATGCAAAAGCTGAAGAGCCAGAGCGCTGCACAGTTCAGTGGTTTTCTGGTTTTAACTAATTATGCTCATTAAGTGGATCAAGTTATTATTAATCAATAAAAAGTTTGATCCATCAGTGAAATGTCACTGTTCTAGTAAAATGATTAAATTATTCATTCACTCATCCACCAATCCGTTATCTAAGCTGCGTCAGAGGGAGGGTGCTGGAACCTTTCCCAGCCCTCACTGGGCAGAGAGCAGGAAACACTGTACAGGTTGCCAGTCCATCCCAGGGCACGCAAACACGCACATGCACACACACACGCATGCACGCACGCACGCACCCACACGTGTGGATTAAATGATTAAAATTCTCAATAAAATTTTTATTTTCATTTCAGTGTCCAGATGTCATTACTTCTCATTGCATATTCAGAAAAGAGGTACACTTAAGCATAATTATTCAGTGATTAAATTCAATTCGTGGGGTGTAGTGGAAGTAGCTATTTAACTGCACACTCAGCTGGCTCAGTAGCTTTGGAGTTTGAGAAGCTCAGTACAAACCCATCTTTAAAACCAGTAAATGACCACTTTAGGACAACAAATGCAAGAAATCATCTTCTACAGTAGTAGTTACGAGGAGGTGAGGATGTTACAGCAGAAGGGTACAGTAATCAAAGGGTAGGGTACTGAAATCAAAAGGCAGGCATTATTTTAAGACACACTGAGTGAAGCATGCTCTCAGAGGGAACCTGAATCAAGACATTCTTCATCAAGTAGAGTTACTATTAAAAAAATAGGGCGGATCTGTAAGAGTTTAAACTCAAACATGTGCTATATATACACATTTACAAACAGACCTACATCCAGCAGGCCTTCTTAATGGCAGGATGCAATCTCAGGATTCCTCTCCAAAGCTCCTATTACACCAGGGACATTTGTGCTCAAGCTGTTCGTTTGGATACTAAGATTTACAGTAAACATACGATCACTCACACACCTGCAGTTACAGCATTATGCCTCTCCTCACAAGACCAGGTGATGGAGAATAAAAGTACCCTCAACTTTTCAAAGTAAACACTGAGAAACTGCTTGGCAATATTTTTAAATAAATACAAAAATGTATGGTTCATCTATAAACAGCACTCTACCAGCCAGAGACCGCCTTTCATTCGTTTCATTTCCAGGCAAAATGGCCACCAAGTACATTCTTTAGAGAGGGGGGGGGAAACATGCTACCATCCACCCCGTTATTCTTTCAGAAAGTGGTTTCAGGTCCCCCACACTTTCAACGTCTTAGAAGTTGGTCTGCTTGTTCTGATTTTCCATACTTTTCTTTCAGCTTTCTTTTCCTTATATTCCTTGTTATATCTAATATCCTCAGGAAAATCTGGAAAACTTAGTAACGTATTCAATGGCCACTTGGACTGTAAATGAGAAATTAAGGGAGGGATCTGACTTTTGCACAATACTGTAATTATCCATAAACAAATGTTGCAGGGCTTTTAATCTATTAAAAGAAACTGACTGACTGGCTTTACAGAGAATTAAAATGAAAGTGGACACCACTGGAACTGAGGTAGCTGAATTCTGCTAAATGCAGTGAAGTAATCAATTTAGTTGTGAGTATAAGAAAGAATAATGTAAATATAAATTACTGGTCCAAAAAAATTATATTTCAAAACACATTAGACTGGGGGGGGACATGATACAATCTGGCTAACGACACTCAAAACACATCTCCTTACACTTACAGGATCAAGTCCTCTCCTCTTTCAAACCTTATCATTCCACTGGAACATGATGTGATCTCTCAAAGGATTACGAGGGCAGCTGAGCAATACAGCCTTTATAAAACCGTGTCAGGTTTGCATTTAGATGGAATGGTTAAAAGGTGAATAATGACAGTTATCACTCAGAGCTAGTCAGATATAAAAACAAACCAACATACAGTTTGTGGATGCTTGTGCAATCGTTGACTTGGTTAATGGGTTTCCTGGTTAATGGCGTTTTTCGTTTGTGTGTTAGCGTCACTGCAGGTCTCGGATCAGTCAGGAGGACCACCGCAGGGGGCCCGTGTTAGTGTCTGTGCTGTACAACCACACCACCAGGGGGAGTGAGAGAGCTATAAAGGGCCAAGAGATGCCTTGGGCGCATGCGCAGAGGGAGCAGCCTCCCTGCTGGGGCTCTGGCTCTAACTCTTTACCCGGCTCCAGGTAGTTTCGCGCAGTGAACTTTAGCAGTTCGTCCAGTAGGATGACCGGCAGAGAGATTTTCAGCACCATCAGCCACTGAGTCACGTTCAGGGGAGTGATCTGGAAGATGACCTGAACAGAGGAAGGATGGGAAAGTGGAGAGAGAGTGTCAAACTGGAGATGCACCAAAAGAGATTTTGTTTCTTTATTTTCCTTAAGGTCACTACATAGCACTACAGGGTTCTGACAGCAAACTGTATTATGTAGTGCAGTGAATATTAATATACTAAATTTGGCCTATTTGCCCAAACACGAAAAAAAGTGCATTTTTGCTAAAGCTATATGATTCTAGATACAGCAGAGGCTTAATGTAGTGGATAAATCCCTTAAAGTCATTTACAAGCTGTATATAAGAGGCTACAATGGCAAATTTTATCAGACAAACAGACTCCTACAGAGGCTCTAAAGGGCCAAACCAGGACAAATCTGTCAGTTTTGCTATAACTAGCAAGTAACTTGCACATGATTCCTGGTTAAAATCGTGTTCTTGGTGACCTAAGCAGACCTAAGCAGAGTAGAAAGGAAAAGCAAAATTCCATAACTCTAATAATATAAGATGATGTCGAGATGAAATCCTATTCTTGGCTCCAACTTCACTACAAACTGCCAAGCTGTGAATTTCCAGACCGGCCTGCTCTTTCTCCCCTCTAAAATCTTACCGGCAGTGGCTCCACGTAGAGGATGAGGAAGTGCAGGGACATGGAAAGGCAAATGGCTCCCAATAGCCACACGTTCTCCCATGGGGGCATCCGCAGCAGAGACTGGTTCTCAGACAGACTGGACATAAAGACAGAGAGAAAGTAGAGGATTTATTATAGGAAATAAAGTAATTACCTCTTCTATTGAAAAAAAGAGACATCACGCTCACTGACAGAGAAGCATCAGCAACTAAGAAAAACTGGCCTTCACTTGCAGAAAGAGATTAGTACAATATAAAGTCAGGCTTTGAAGGTTTAAGTTTGTGCAGTGGTGATCTTCAGCTTCCTAACAGTACCATTAGCCATCTAGCTTCCAAAGAACCTCTAGTCCTTCAGAAGTGTTTTTCTCCTTTAAGATACACCAGAGGGGGTTATCTCCCCCGAGTCTACTGCAGCACTGCTGTAGACCACTGGAGGTAGATGTGTTTACAACAGATGTATAGATGGACACATTTTGGCTGGAGTGTCCCTTAAATTATTATTATAATCCATCATCTGTAAAACCCTGTTGACGTTCAATCAATTATTATTATTATTATATATTATTTTATTTTTGTAAGTACTGTACAAGAGCTTTTCATATTTAGTATATCCTAAAGTAAAAGCCTGATATAACATATTATAGATAACTGAACTAATGAACTAATCCTAAATTAGGGTCCTCAGGACAACTTTATTCTTACAAAATCCAAAATTCCTCTGTTTTTGTGACAGACCTGTTGAGAGCGTTGCACATCTCAATGGTGACAAGTACAGACAGAGCCATGGTCATGGGGTACGGAGACTCGAACACGTGACACTCCAGATCCTGAAACTCAGGATTATCAGGAGAACACTGCAGGAAGTGGCTCTGGGAGAAGAGACAACACACAGAGAGGGGGGAAATACCAATTGAAATGAAACGAACAAAGACAGCTCATGCAAGAGCTGAAATAAGCAAAGATGTCACTAAACCTGAACCAGATGTACTATATTATACACACAGCTTGCCTGGGAATTCTGCCATTTCTATTCTAAATCCCAGAAGTATCACTCAGGCTTCACATAAGGGCACTTACCAGCTGGTAGAGGGTGACTTGAGGTCCGTCATCAGCCACAGTGAACCACCAGGCTGCTGCTCCCACTGTAGCAGCACCCACATAGCCTGCAAGACACAGACACACTGCAATTACCAACTCCAGTCCTCTACATCAATGGCTCTCAATTCCACAAGTTCAGTCCTGTACCTGCCCTTTAACTCGACAGCTGGTTATCAGCTTAATGAGTGAAGTCATGTATCAGAGCACTGAATATAAAACTAAATCATTTAGAACCAGGATTGGCATGACTGACTGACCAGAAGATAGGAAGAAACCTGTAAGCCTATAGGCCATCATCAGAATATATATATATATATATATATATATATATATATATATATATATATATATATATATTTTTTTTTTTTTTTTAATCTATAAAGTTATTTATATTTCATATAAATATTAAAATTAGTAAGCAAGTAATTTTTTTTAAAGCTAGACAACAAACCTTTGCCTAATTCCCATGAATAACTGTCTCATACACTGTAAAGAGACCTTTTGCAATTCTGTCTGAGACTTGGCATAAAGCAGTTTGCCAAACAGTTGTTTAAACGATCCCTACAGCATAGTCGCTTCTACTACAATTAGAACACTCACAGCCAATGGCCAGGTATCTGAAAAACAGCCAGCCAGAGATGAGGGGCTCCTTGGCATTGCGGGGAGGCTTGTTCATGATATCCAGGTCGGGCGGGTTAAAGCCCAGAGCTGTGGCGGGCAGGCCATCTGTCACAAGGTTTACCCACAGCAACTGCACCGGGATCAGAGCCTCAGGGAAACCCAGTGCGGCTGTAAGGAAGATGCTGGTGTAGTGGAGGGGGTGAACAAAAACACACGTTAAGGCACAGCGATTAGTCAAAAAGAAATTACATCACAATACACCACAGAAAGAAGCTGTTTGTTACGCAGCCAAAATGAGAGGAAGAACCCAATAAACTGAATTATAGCAGATTGGATTAATCAGAAATAATCCTTAGCTGTGTACATTACAATGCTGGTGGAGAATAGAATGCCATTTTCTGGAGAAAATGTTTTTCGTAGTGTATGTAAATACTAGAGGACACAACTGATGTCCAATACTGATGCTGCAACCGTGTATATCTGCTAATACTAATAACAACTGGATATTGTCTTTTACTCTCATGTAACTAAGCCATTAATAAAATGTTTGTCTTGAGCTTAGTGTAGTTAAGCATTTGCTTGTTTTGCTTAGTTTAGGATAACATCAGATTATAACTTTTCCTCCAGTGATTTTGGCCATTATCTGACAGATACCAATAATGAATAACATTTTAGCTTGACTGATTTCTTTGCCAGAAAAAGACTGTAAACTAACCAGACGACCTCTCCCACATTGGAGGAGATGAGGTAGCGGATAAACTGTTTCATGTTGTTGTAAATGGCTCTTCCTTCCTCAACAGCGGCCACAATGGATGAAAAGTTGTCGTCAGCGAGGACCATTTCCGAGGCTGTCTTGGCCACAGCAGTGCCAGAGCCCATGGCGATGCCAATCTCTGCCTTCTTCAGGGCAGGGGCATCATTCACCCCATCCCCTGTCTGTGTAGGTAGAAACAGAATGACAAAAGATGCTGATTAATATTCAGTGACAATAATGGCTAAAGAATCTTTTCAGCATTCAGAGCAAAGACAACAATTTCAGGCTTTAAGACTATAGTGACAAACCTGTTATTAAACTGTCACACAATCTCTCTGTTCTAATTTACAGGCTGATGTAGCAGCCTGGTTCTGGAACTCATGTTTGCCAATAAACATTAAAATAAACTGGAGCAGCAATGCTGTTGGAAAGCGTCTGCAGTGCCAAAAACAGTGATCAAGCTGTAAGTTTAGGAAATGTCCAATGCAGCAGACATGTCACCAGTTAGTGTTTAGGATGAATTTGCAACTAAGAGGGATTAAAAAAAAATCTTTTATGTTTTCCCATTTGCCTGTTAAAGCTGAGTGGGTGCTTTGAAGGCTGTTACCATGGCAGTGATCTCATCGAAGCCCTGAAGGAACTCCACAATCTTGGACTTGTGCGAGGGCTCGACGCGGGCAAAGCAGCGGGCGGCCACAACGGCCTCGCGTTGGGAGTGGGGAGACAGATCATCAAACTCACGACCCGTGAAGGCCATGTGGTTGACATCGTCCTCTTCAGAGAAGATACCGATGCGTCTGCAGATGGCCACTGCTGTTCCTTTGTTGTCACCTGTGATCATGATAACCCGGATGCCAGCCTGGCGGCAGAGTTTGATGGAGGCAGCCACTTCTGTCCTGGGGGGGTCGAGCATGCCCACACAGCCCACAAATGTCAGGTCAGACTGGACAAAAAAAAAGGGAGGTGAAGGTCAAAATTGCTGTGGTTAGCTGTCTGTTCTGTTGTCATAGATAAAACAAAAGGACAAATAAATAAATAAATAAATAAATAAATAAAGAAATAGAGACTAAATGTCTTTCACAATATTATGCATTGCTGTAAATTATAATAGTACAAAAATGACAGTAGTACAATTTTAAAATATTAAAGAGCTAAAAGAGATAAAGCAAGACGGCGCATGTTGGACTATAGTACCACGCCATAAACTGACATAAGTCAACACAAGCCTTATACCTCATAGTCTGGGAAGCGTGCTGTGTCGCTCAGAATCATGTCCTCCTTTCTGGGCGGGCTGTCACGTGTGGCCAAAGCCAGGCAGCGCAGTGTGTCTCGTCCAGTGCCATAGTCCCTGATCACAGACATGATCTTCTCCTTAATGCCCTGAGACATGG
This sequence comes from Prochilodus magdalenae, assembly GCA_024036415.1. NCBI lineage: Eukaryota > Metazoa > Chordata > Actinopteri > Characiformes > Prochilodontidae > Prochilodus > Prochilodus magdalenae. The sequence continues at coordinate 14,783 of JAMWET010007575.1, read as the reverse complement.
GCACCCGGGTGTTGCCCACTCGTACATATGCACACCTGTCAATGACTCCCTCCGGGGCACCCTGTAAAAGACACTCAGACTATTAACCTGTAATCATGATTCATAGAGATGCAACGATTTTGGGAATTATGAGCTGATGACGATATTCAATATTTTTCATTTACATATGTCAACGCCACCAAAATGTTTATAAAATATAGAAACAGGCTTTACAAATATCTGGACTAACATTGCAGCAAGTTGTAAAACTTATTTTAATCAGTGTTAATAAATGCTGTTAAACAAATTAAATGTAGACACACTAACACAGTAGCCCAGTGCCACCTAAGCACTTCCAGAGTGGGGCAGTGTGTACCCTCTTCTTCTGGAACCATGGCTTTGTAATGTGTGCAGCATGTGGTTTTGCTTTGTCCTGCATAGACATCAATGACGGCAGCAAATGAAGGTGGCGCATGTTGTTCGAAGATCTCGATGTTCCTTTCCCCCTCTACAGTGCTCTCACCATCACAGAAGTGAAAATGACCACATAACACGACAGAGCGTGTTTTTTTCCCTTGTTACTGAGAAGAGCGTGAAAGGTCCTTTTGTTCTGTGCTCCGAAGCACACAGAGTCCATTTCCTCCAAAAGGAAAAAAAGGCCTGGAATACAGATTTATCTGACCACATTACACACTTCCACTTTGCAATGGTCCATCACAGATGTCTCCTAGCCCAGAGAAGTTGATGCTGCTTCTGGTTATTATTAACATATGGCTTCAGTTTCGCACACTAAAGTTTTACATGTCATCTGTAAATGCAACTCCATATTGTAATGCTTAACAAAGGTTTCCCAAAATCATCACTTGCCCACGCGGTTATTTCAGCTTTTGCTGAATGACTGTTCTCGATGTCTGAGGGATCGGAGATCATGGGTGTTCAGTTTAGGCTTATGCACCTGACCCACTAAAAATCCTCCAGATTCTTTGAATAGTTTAATGACAATATGCAGTGTAGAAGAAGAAATATGCATATATTAAGGAATGAATTAAGGATGAATTTATTATTTTCTCACACATTTGTTGACAAACTGAAGATCCGATTGGTCAATCTTAGTACCAAAGTCCTAAAAAACATCCCCTTAGTAGAATTAATCTGGGCCACATATGTCAGACTCCAGACCTGCCAGATCATAGCCCTGTAGGGATCGGTATTATAATAAGTAGGTATAATAATTAGGTGTGTTTTTTTTTTATTTAAAAAAATCAACTTATGGTAATTACCATATCATTACAAGAGGTTTGGCCCTACCTCCCTGAACCACAGATCTTTGTCAGGCCGAGACCAAAGAAACATAAGCAGGTACCTTGACAAACATCTTGCTGGAAGTGGACTTCCCCTTGCTTGGGCTGCAGTAAACAGACATGGACTTCCTGTCCCGGGAGAACTCCAGAGTAAACTCCTTCTTCATCAGCTGCTTGATCACCTAAGACACATGCACATGCATTACGTCACAGGGCTGAAGCTATAAAACTTTATACAAATAAAATCTGATATTTTAGATTTTATAAATTAAATCTGATTTATAGTTAGGTTAGGGTTTGCTGTAGGATATTTACTGTGTTGCAAGCGTTTGCTCTCTCAATCCTGGAAAGGTTTCGCACATCTGTGTCAAACACATTCATCTTCTCCACCAAGCAGGTCAGAGCCGTCTCTGTAGCCTCTCCTACTTTTTCATACACACCTTTAGACTGCACACACACAAATATTCTGCATGAGCCTTACAGTTAAATAAATATTTTCACTTATCCATGTGGTTAATTGCATCACTGACATATTATTGTGTGTAGGATTGCAATGCTACCTCGTTGAAGTCCAAGGAGGAGTCATTACAGAGAGCACAAATGGTGGCCAGTTCTACCAGAGCATCATACCCAGAGCATTTCACCGTACGGTTATCCAGATACCTGCACAGTGACGTGTTTATGGTTAGTGTGTTTGTAGAAAAATTAGAAATAGCAGAGAAAAATGAGACTTTTTACACATCATAAGTAAGAAAACAAACAGAAACATGAATAAGGTTGAAGTAAAATTTCATTATTAACATTTTTTCAGAACGTGTCTGCACGCTTTGAGAAGCTCTATAAGCTGAGTCTTAAAGCTCCCAAAAAAGTAAAATAATCACAATTAACCAGTCCATTATGTGTAGCTAATCACGCGAGTTCCTCGGAGCGAACACATTTTCCAAATTTCGTCACTGATGCATCCAGGAAGAACAGGAAGCGGCTGTATGTCTTGATAAGTGTATCAGGGTGGCCATGACTTGGTCCTACTACTACTGCTACTATAGTCACCTGCTATTTATATATTCTATACAGTCAATTGTTCCTAAAGCTTCATAATTGTAGCCTCTCAGTTTTGCTCTTATTCAGCAAGGTTACATGAGGCTTCTGTATTTATTTTTGCTGTTGTTAGTTTGCTGATAATCTCCCAAAAGCACAGCACAGGCTGCTGAAGGTTATTACTACTATTAGTACTTCTAGTTTACTCACACATCTCCCTCGGGTGCGTATGTGGATCCAGAGATAGTGAACTCTGTCAGAGAGCAGCTGTCAGCCTCCGCTTTGTCCAAAATGAACATCTAAGAAAAGAAAAGGCCCAGATCCTGTCAAGAACTGTACACGTATATGGTTCAGGTTAACTTGTTCTTCATCTCTTTCTAGCAGAGATGCTGTATTTCTATTTGCTCTTCCCCCAGTCTTCCAGAACCAGCTGTCAGCATCTTCTTTGTCTTTGAGTGTGCTTACAGTAGGGCAGACTTGCATATGTTCTTTAACATTTAATTAACAGAATGTTTGCTTTAGTATAATGAATATGCAGTGAGAGGATGAGAACGGCAGCATTAACTCAAGGTTATGTGCCTACTATAATGGGTTAACTCCATACGCCCATCGCAAGTCTTTTAAATTGGCATATTTAACACAATCCTAAAAAAACTTGTCATGTTTAGTAATAGGCTGCCAGTCCTGTCCTGCGTTAAATATGTGACAAGCTGTATAAGCTACACAGAGAAAAGTGCTGACTTTTTATACATGTATTTAAAAGTAGAGGAACAGCAAAAAGCAATTACAGTGACACTATAATAATCGTTTGTATAATGCCAATAATATGATAATTGTTATCCTGATGTACAGTATGGAATGCTAGCAACTGTAAAGATGGGGTGGGTAAGTGAGTATGCTCCCACAGGAAGACATGCTATATAAACATTCAAAACAGCAGAGTAGCAGGAAAAAGAGAGAGCGAGAGGGAGTAGTACAGTGCTTAATACTCATGTTCCCCGTCTTCCACAGACAGACCAGTAAAAAGCTGAATCATGTAATAAAAATGCACACTGCTAAGCAATTACTACACATGATGAGAAGGGGGAATCACTACTACTTAAAATGACTGTCCATCAGGCTTTCTAGCTGTTCCTCTTATCAGAGTCCTTTAGCTTTTATGGCAAAATCCCTGCAGGATCTACATCTCCCTACCAACCTGTCCAGAGAAACAGTGCACATACAGGAATACATAAATTATTAAATTATCAAATTACAGAACAGAGACAGTCATGGCAGTAGAATAAATATGCTGTTTGAAACCAAACACAGATTTTCCTAACAGGTATTACAGGACAGCTTCCTGCCAATCATTAATGTGTGCAAGTGCGTCATAAGGCCTGTCCTGATGAGACCAATATGATTTTCACATTGATGGTACTAAGCTCCATTTCAGGATGTTCAGAAAACCCACCAGTTCTCTTTACAGTTGAGGTTGTGGCCTTGTAGCAGATTTCACAGCTGTCAGGTTACTAACAGACCAGCACTTTCATTAATAGTTCACCGGAAAGGACTACCAATGTTGCAAATAATGACCACAGATATTTTTGATCCTGCTCCTGCCAGAAATTTACAACATTTGTCCTACCATTGCCGATGAAGACCCAAACCCGCCCAAAGTCCCATACGAGGGTCGAAGATTTGTCATGCTCTATTCACAAATAAATAAATCATTTTCCACTTGCGTGACAGTGAAATTTAGTCCCACCCCACACATTTACTTTGAGACAGATATATAAAAGTAACCTCTGGTCTGACAGACTGCCTTCTATCAAAAAGCAGTCCAGGCTGAAACACTCCTTATAACGTTTTATGGCTGCCATACACTGAACAGGAGAATCTAAATGTAAATCTGAACTAAATGTAAACTAGTTATTTTTCAGGAAATGGTTTTTATTCAAAATAGTTTTCATATATGGACTGTTTGCACACTCAAGAGAACTGCTTACTCGTACTCCAACAAACTCTTATTAAAAATAAAACAAAAAATTAGAAGCCTGCATACTCACTCTGCACACGGACATCTGGTTGGTGGTAAGGGTGCCAGTCTTATCGGAACAGATGACCGATGTGCAGCCCAATGTCTCGACTGAAGGAAGCGAGCGGACAATGGCGTTCTTCTTGGCCATGCGGCGGGTGCCCAGGGCCAGGCAAGTGGTGATGACTGCGGGAAGGCCTTCTGGAATGGCGGCCACAGCCAGAGCCACAGCAATCTTGAAGTAGTAGACGGCACCACGAATCCAGGAGCCACCGTGCACGGGGTCGTTGAAATGACCAATGTTGATGATCCACACAGCAATGCAGATGAGGGAGATGACCTTGGAGAGCTGCTCACCAAACTCATCCAGCTTCTGTTGCAGGGGTGTCTTCTCCTGCTCTGTGGACGCCATCTCGTCTCGGATCTTACCAATTTCAGTGTTTACACCTGTGGCCACCACCACACCCACAGCCTTACCGGCTGCAATGTTGGTGCCCTGTGAAAGATAAATGAAAAGGGTCACAAAGACATATTGCTCCTTTTTCTCTTTAATCCCAAAACAAAACAAAAAGGTCAGGTTAAAAATAAATAAATAAATAAAGGGGGGATCTTTTCATATGAATCGACATTTAATAAAAGTGATACAAAGAAATGGCAGTGGAAGCCTGATAGGGATCCACTGATAGCCAGTGTAAAAGGTCAGCAGCAGCCGCTTTGTGAGGGTACTCACAGAGAACAGCATGTTCTTCTTGTCCTGATTGACAGCGCGAGGGTCAGGAACAGGGTCGGTGTGCTTAATGACTGAGACAGACTCGCCTGTTTGGAGAGAGAGAGAGAGAGAGAGAGAGAGAGAGAGAGAGAGAGAGATAGAGAGAGAGGTTAGCCTGTGCAATATACCTGGGTTTTCTTAGTAAATGCAAGTCATGCATACAGAAACATGTAAATGTCAAATTCCCGGTTATAATGTACTAGGATGCCGTCACACTGACTATGCTATATTACTCTGACGAGTTCGTATAGATTAAGCTGTATATTTCAACTGATTGTTACCTGTGAGGATGGACTGGTCCACTCTCAGCGTGGTGGACTTGATTGAAGAGATGCGGATATCTGCAGGGACTTTGTCTCCCACTGGACAGATGCAAAAAAAGGGAGAGGCGAACAAAATTAGTCCAAAAAACTGATTAGTGACATTCATGCATTGGACATACTGCATGTTTGACTCTGAGGACAAAAAGCAAAACACAAAACCTAAAACATACTGGCTGTAGAACATCTCAGGATTATAAAACACCAAACCATGTGACCATCTTAACAGTATCAAAAGTATCTGTATTTGTTCAGATATAAGGTAATGCAACTCAGCTTTTTCAATAAGATGGCAAGCACAATAAGAAAATAAGATGAGTTTATTTTTGTGGACCTTCACAGCTTAAAAAGCTCTCAGGGAACACTGCATTGTGTGAAAAGCAATGGCTGGTATTGTTTTAATTTATAGCTGGTGAACTTACGAGACAAACATTATCTATTTAGTATTCTGTACATCTTCCAAAAACACAAACATTGCTACCAAAACCAATTAGGAGCAACTGAGGTTCATTAGCCTTATGCAGGTTTGTGTAAATCAAGATCCCCACTAGCTTTCATTCACTGTTAGTAAGGTTTGCATTTCTAGCAAAAGCCTCCATTCACAGCCCCAGGTCTGCCTAACTAAAACACACTTTTCAGTTCTGGAATCCAGAAAAGTATTAAAATGTGACTCTCAACATCTGTGCATGGTCTGGTAGATCCTGGATCAGCAATTTTACTCAGAGCATTCTCATTAACTCTGTAATTAACTCTTTTGCAAAACCCACCGGGTCAATATATTGATCTATTAACTGTGGCTCTTTTCATAATGACTTCATTAAAGACCGACTACAAAAGCAAGGATAAGAACCAAGACAGACCCCCCAAAAAAAGGGAGAGATTCCCTTTTCAGGAGAAAACAGACACATCCGTCTCGCATTCCCTGTGCCCTTGAGCGGGAGAGAAGAAAATAGCATGGGAGCAACAATACACTGGGCCAAACATGGGAAAACTATTTTGATCTGTTCCCTGATGCACCGCTGATCAGGTTTAAATCTGGACACTCGAGAACAGCTGCCCTCAACAGGAAGAGTTGCAGGAGGTGATGGTGCTCAGTTGCCAATCAAAAAGGGGCTTCACTAGTGAAAAGAGGTCTTTTCTAATGACGTGCCAGCAGTAGAATCCTCAACCAAAGAAAAAGCTGACAGTGTGGACCAGCCACTAAAAAAAAAAAAGTCAAGAGAGGACACACTGGAACATACACTGATATTAAAAGCTTGCATTAGCACCACCGTTTACTCCCACAGGCAAATTTTAAGAAACCACAATGCCCTCTAGAGGATGCAGAAAATGTAACTATGTCTCCTAAAGCAGATGCAGCAGAATAACAAAAAAAAAAAAAATGTAGCTTTCAAATCTAAACCCTGGGATTCGCTGGCCTGTTTACTGCTCAACATTATCGTATCATTCATCACTTGGCCAGTGAGGCTGCAAATGGCCACCATTATGACATGATGGACAATGACAACAATGGCTGCAGCATGGCCTTGGCGGTGGCCAGAACATAGGTGCATGCAACCTGATCTCACTGTGGTGGATTTGCAAGCAGACCATGTGCCAGGAGATGCAAACCCCCAGCCAAAGTTGCAGGGGTGAGGGCAGAGGGTGCCAGCCATCCATCCAGTCAGCCAGCCAGTCCTCTTCCCAGAAAGACTTAACGCCATTCGGGTGCATCTTTCAGCCTGCTAAATGAGGAACAATGTACTGAATGAGAACAGCCACACTCTACTGAAGGTCAGCCGGCATTGTTCATAGGCAGAGGGATTCCATTTCACCCCATTGCTGCGGGGAAGAAGGCAAACGGTGATGGACAGGTCATAGGGGTTGAGTGGGCACCAACACTTCGGAGGAACTGGAGCAATGTGCCTTTAAAAATGAAATTAAAAATGGCTATTGAGTGGAACACAGCGTTCATCAGCTCTCCAAATTCATGTTAGGACGTTTACGTTGTTGTGTTTTAGACAAACGACAACAAAAAAATAAACAATAAAATGAGGGTAACAATAAAATGGTATAAGCATTTGAAAACCTGTTACCTGTTCGTGCCCTGACATTTTATACCAGGTTTCATTTTAAACCTTGCAAAACTAAACTCGAAAAGACTTCTTGTATCATTGGGCAAACATGCGCTCTAGTAGCTTGTTTGTATTTCCCTGTATTTCCATGGGTTTCAAGGTGGTTTCAAGGCTCATGGTATTCCTACCATGGACAATGAGACAATGTGGCAAAAATGCAACATCCTGACACTGGCACACAATATGTAGTTTTACTGACCCTTTTCATTTTGGAACTGACAAAATCCACAAGGAGTGCCAGTGCACTGTCTGATAAGACACTTTGTTTGGGTTGGTTTTGTGTTTAAATGTGTATAAAAACATCCTGAAGAACTCAGGACAGCTTCATGAACACTTGAAGAAATATGGTGTATTTTATCTCTGTGCTTTTTGAATGATGTGCCCAGAAGAAGTCAATCAGAAACAGTTTGACAGCAATGCTCCATGTGACTGAAGCATTCTAGCGCCTCAACCTGTGACTGAATGTAGCATATGGCATTGTTTTTTCATGTGCAGGTTCAGTCTTCCACTAAACAAGCATCTGTACTCCACAGATATGGCAAACAAACAAGTTGTTTCCTGCACAGGGCAGGCGGAAGACGTCTATAATGCTTAGAAGATGTCTATAATGAGCATATTCCAAGTAATCACTGTCCCTTCTTATTATTGCACTTAGGTTTTCTGTTCCTTAGTAGCAAAGAGAAGTTTGTCCATAGGAAGCAGTGGGACTCTACAAAGAGCGCACACAGATTAGGTTGAACACCCCTGCATTCCTTTAAGAGTTTACACATCTACAGTAGCGGCTCTACGGAAACTATAGCAGCAGCTCTGTGTTCAAAGCCCAGTGTGTGTTTGAAGTGCTATTTACAGAGCAGCCTGCAGGTACAGGCTTGTCCTCCTCACTTCTCGAGTTGCTGTTAGCAGGTTATCCACCCTTTCTACTCACACATCCGCCCCCTCTATCCTCGACCGGGCAGAGAGAGCATTGTGGCCTCTAGAACACCCACGCTGGACCCTCTGCACACCCAGAACCAGCACATGAGTCATTGGCTGGAGCTGAAGAGAGGAGTGAGGTTGTTAAAAACGGCCAAACAAACTTAGAACTCTCCCTTCAATAAAAGTTCCGCAGAACAAACCCATCAGCAAAAAAACAAAAACCACAGAGCAGGGGCAGACATGTATACACACCCAATGTAGGTGACGGAACAGGTCATAATACCCTGCAGCATTCTCAGTACTTTCACTTCAGTGCACAGTGGCTCTTGCTATTGGCACCCATCTTTACGCTACTGTCTGAGGTCAAATAAACGCAGCTGCACCACCTGCTGCGTTCAGACAGGGACACACACACACACACACACACACACACACACACACACACACACACACACACACACACACACACACACACACACACCTCTAGAGGCTAGAGGTCAAGGTCAAGTGCACAGCGTTAGCCAAGATCACATCTAGTAGTTCATCTATTTCCCTACATAAAACTATACTACAGCATCCTAAACACTACAGCAGTGGAGTACAACATACCAGAACAAGCAAGACGAGGCCAATATACTGAAAGTACGACTTTCAACGTTAACACGTTAAAAATGAGTGTAAGAGACTATAGTCACAGATTTGGTAGTACTGACCGGCCAGAATCATCAGAATACTCAAACATTTTGTGTGCATGGCTTTCATTTCCTTGTTGAGTATCTGGAAGTTTCATCTTTGTTAAAAAATTTAGACCAGTGGTCTCCAGCCCTTTATACTCACAGCACACAATTTACTTTCAAAAACTGAAGAAAGATAAAACGTTCAAAAGGTAAAACAATGAGATATGGTCAAATGCGCATTCACTTCTTTCACTCTAATTCTGGCAGCTGAACAACATTCAGTAATCATGATCATACTTCAGTATCACAGCCACTATCAGGGTAAAAAAAGAAAAATAACTGAAGTTTGATTGAAAAACAGAGTAACATACAGTGGTTAACTAACCAGTTTGATCATTACGAAACGCAGTTAACATACAACAGCGTAGCATTGAGAACAAGTATACAGACATACATGTTTTGCCTGCTCATATAGCTATAACAAAATCTAAAACAGATAAATGCAAATAATTATGTTTAATTCCACAATGTTACGCAATTAATTGTGAATTATTTTTAACATGTTAAAATCTGAAACCTGCCCATGGTACCGCAATCCCCATTGACCGCAAAGCCAAATTGTCTTCTTTAAAAATTTGGATAAATGTTGGGTTTTAAACAAAGTCCTTAGAGGAAAGTCACTTGTAAATCTGGATACATTCTTTGTAATAGTGCTGAGCAGTTATTTCCATCCATACAAGACCGAAGCTCCTTTCTCTTTGAATAAAGGAGAGAGCCCAAAATAACTCTAAAATGAAAGTTAAGTCCCACCAAGTTCTGCTACATAATGAATTTGACATTCTAGTGCGAGTGCTAATGAGTTCAGACACCACAACAACAACAGGAATCAAAGGGGTGTGGTTGTGGCATTATTCCCAAGGAACTGCATTTAAGTTATTCCCTTCAGTTTTACAGCTTCCTGGCAGACGAGACACAGATTTCTATTCTAAGTACATTAACTCCCAAATCCCACAAACTCGCTTGCTAATTGAAAACTAGTTAGAAAAGCAACATCTCCCCAAACCTTGGATAAGTACTGCACTATCTGAATTAAGTTACAACAAGCTTTATCTATAACCAAATAAAAAAAAAACCCACAAACCCCCAACAAACTAACAATGAGGCATCCGCTAGACACCTGTTCCATTCATGTCATTAATAAGTGGGCCCTCCCTGCTCACACTCATTCCAGCACAGCCATTGTGCGGCTCCTTGCTGAGACAGCACGGGTGCATCAGACACCTGGCAGAACCCCACTATGGCCCACAAGTCTCCTCAGTGGACAGGAGATGGTTGCCAGGTCCAGCAGAATCCCTGCATGCCAGTGCAGGGGTGTTTGGAATCCCGGAGTCCCACATGGTTGGCAAGGGGATGTGGGAGGGACTCACTTGCTGCCCCCAGGGCAGTGGGTGGGCAAGAGGTGGCGACTTCATGAAAGCTATTCCCTATAAGGTCATTCTCTTTGGGAACCAACAATAGGAGCAGAGCTCCCGGTAGTTTTAATCGCAAGCTGCCCACCAATGTTTGATTCTAAATGGGGTGGTTCTGCTTTGTTCAAACAGCTCAGTTACACAAAGGCATCAATCAAACGCTTATAACACTTCTGTGATATAATAACACTCTGCAGTACAAGATAAAGTCAGTAAGGCAAAAAGAAAAAATAATAATAACGAAATAAATAAAAATAAAATTCTACACCTTACTTTAAAAAAGTCAAAAAAGTCAAAAATTTTTACTCCAGCAAAGTTTCGTGATGTATCCTTGCTTATAAACTACTGCACTTGAATAAAGCAGGCACCATATAATAACTTCAAAGCAATGGAAAAAAACAAAAACTCTGCTGAGCTGGCAACCTTGAAGGATGGAACCCTTTGATCTAAGGGTCATCTTTGCGTAGGTGTTCTCAGGTAGAGTCCTGGGGGATCCACAGCCCAGGAGACCCAGATGTCCTATGATAGAGTTTCAAACCATTTTCCTTGCCAAAAACTAAGGACTTTAAATACTTCCTGAAAGACCCAGATGGGTGGATCAGGTCTACAGAAGCAGATAACTGCTCTTGAAACTGGAGCTGGACAGGAAACTGGTATCCACAGTTAGACATCCTATAAGTCACGACTGCATTAACATCATGTAATAATAATCATTTCTAAGTTCCTGTGTACACAGTATATGTGTAATAGGGTCTGCATAAAAGATGTAATTGCAACTGAAGGTCCCCGTTGAACAGAATAGCTCAGTCACCTTCAACCTTGTCTGTGAAAGTAATAAATCTAGTAAGAATGAAACAGAAGTGTGAATGTCATATGGACATCATCAGTACAGGGAGTAGGAAACAGTATCTTTCTAATTTCCAGAAGCAAACACTGTACTTTATTCAGCTAACACACACACCAAACCACACACACACACACACACACACACACACAAACAGAACACACCACACACCACACACACACACAACACAATACACACAGGAGTTGACATTCAGTCAGGGACAGAATTGGCTGTGTTGTAATTCTGTTCACAGCCAAGTCAGTTGCAGTCCCCTCAGTCCTTTGCAGGACCTGTTGTGCATGATGCACTGCCTTGCGTCATGCTCCCAGCACACGCATGGAGTGAAAAAGCACAGATGTCAGGTTATGAAAGTCTCTCCCCGGATACAGCCAAAAAAGTTCAGGTGCCTCTCTGTTTGAGTTCATCATGCTAAGAATTGTTTGTCAGTTTGCTTATTAAATCACTATTCATTAGTATTTTACAGTGCAAATGGCTCTGTTGAGCATGCTCAAAAACAGAGAGGGACTGGGGGCCAAGACAAAAGGGAAGCTGGATGAATTAAGGAATAATCCCCCAAAACCTATAACACCATCAGGCTATAGAGACGCTATATGTACTAATCAACATTTATGGGGGTCAGATTAAGATAATGAACCAAAAAATGTCCTCTCCACCCACTGGGTGATGTGAGGTTAGCTAGTGAATTAGTAGAGATTCTGAAATAGTTTAGGGATGATGACCTTCCTTAAAATACTAATCTTAGGTGCTCATGTCATTTTAAACAGCTTAATAAACCGATCGTTGTTACATGCGTGGCTACGTAATTGACCTGAGCAAGCATTATACAAAGTACCAATGTGTCCTGATGGCACACCTCCCCAAATCCTCGAATCTATATTGTACTACTCTGCCTAATCAGCTGCACCTAGACAACACCAAAAAAAAAAATTAGCAGTCCCGCAAAAACAGTTTAATGGCAAATAAACAAGCTCCATTCCACAACTGATGTTCCACCCAACATATATTTTCAGACAAGCCCAATAGACAAAATAGAGTAGGAGGAAATTAATAGTACAGAGAAATTGGTAGATGCCTGGACATCAGCGACTGCATTTCAAATGGGGATGGAAACGTTACGTCTAGGGTCTCGTTCCCAGTGTAAAAACGTTTGGGTGACGAGCAAATATTATTTAGAACACTGCAGAAACTATTTTTTACGTCACTGAGTGAACAATAAACCATTTATATTATATCAGCATTTTTCAGCATCTCTAAATCTCTTAAACACCTACAATAAAAAAGGACAAACTGCAGCATTTGTGGTATAATGACCGCATTGTGCTACAACAGCAGTGATAACATCACACCTTCCTCATGTACTATTGACTACTACTAAACTTGTTTTAAGACAAATGAATAATAAGTGTTAATATACAACGTAACAATGCCTCCAAAAATCACCATTGGTAATGGAAAAAACACAAAAAGTGGTGTTGAGCCATCCCAATCTTTTCCCAAATACAGAACAAAGGTTTTGCGAATTTACTGAAGGACAAAATATACAGGTGTAAATAAACCGCATATACAGAATAGAAGAAGATCTTCTTTTCTTGAAGCCGCTAAAACCCACTGGTTTCCAATTCTTCACGGGACATGCTATCTCAGCAACGTCACGGGGATTGCTTATGTAAACATACAGTGAAGTGAAGCAAAAAAAAAAAACACAACATGCAATCCAATCCAAACATACTGCCCATCCCACAGACCTACAGGAGTTAAACCTATAGTACGTTTTAATCTACAGCATGCAAAAACGATCCAGACTGTCCGTGACCTTTCCCAAGGGTGACACTGTTGTCCGTCTGGGACCAACCTCACAGTCACACACTGCAATACTGCAAATGGCAGGGGGTTGGTTAGGGGGGGGTCAGGTTGACCCCTGTCATCTTCACTATTGTAACTACAAGCTATAAATAAAGCATTCCTAATCTCAAACAGGCCATGTACCGACTAAAAATACCAATCTACCACTATCGCTACCAAAGGGGGGGGGGGGGGGTGAGATGAAGCTAATGAGCTCTTCAAAAAACCATGTCTCCCAGCAGCCCAGGAGGGAGAATCCACCCTCCGGCATCACCAACACAAACATTCTATAATCTCTGAACAATCCACCTAACACACTTAATTTCCAAGGCTCCCTTTACCGGAGACTTGCATGAGCCTGGTTTTTGTAGGGTATACATGCACACCTGCCGCTCACGCACATGCACACGCACTACCCTTCTCGAAGGTGGATTTTTGTTCAACAAATATCTCTGGAACGTTCCTAGAATCAAAAATAACAGAAGCGGGCACTTACTCTAAATACATCAAAGTCCTAATCCTCTTTCATTCCTGACATTTATTTGAGCTCTTCGCATTTAATGAAATATGAGGAGAGAGGATGACACAGCTGCTGCGAGAGCTGCAAAGAAGTTGGTGGGGTGGTGTGAGAAGCAGAAGAAGGAGAGTGTATGTGGCAGAAATAGGGAGGATGAGGGCAAAGGGACGGGAAAACAGATCTGATACAAGGAGAAGTAATGGATGTACGTGTGGAGCAGGAAAAGGAGGATTAAGATATGTATAGAACTGTAAAAAAATGAAAAAAGGTAGAGTCTGGTACCAGGAAAAACATAAGGATTGGGATATATTAAACCAAAATTAACCAGTTCACAAATAATAGGATTGATAGAACAATGGCACTTTGCTGAATCAAATGAATGCTTTACTGTGTGTGGAATCACAGACAATAGTAGTATACAAAGAAATGAAAGCATGCTCGAACATTCGAAATCACCAGGACAAGATCAATGAATTTATGTAATTTAATAAACATACATTATTTTGGTGTAAAATAATGCTTAATCCACAGCAATAATTGGAACACAACACACCTTTGCTAATCAAAGGCATTGCAGAAGAACATGACCATTTATCTTTCAGCCCAGGCCACTTCCAATTTATGATACAGCATCTGAAGTGACACAGATACCGTCACTGTTTCAACAGTCCATTGACATGAAAGTAGCAACACCTGGTGAGCATTGGCCATAACGTGAGCGAATATCATTAATATTCATGTAGCCCAGCCTCATTGTTCTCACTGTACCAGCCACCTCCACGATGTCCCCTCCCAGGGCACGAGGTCTTTAGCTTGGTATCCTCTGCACAGTTTTCCTGTCCTGCGGACACTTCACCATCTAAGGCTCACACGACTTCCATTAAGAGCCGCGAATGGACAGTCTCCAGCATTTGACCCGCTCTCCTTGGTCCAAGAGAGACACAATGTGGCATGTCCACT